>JAANYP010007751.1:0-389204 GCA_020465985.1 Centrapalus pauciflorus | reverse complement strand
GGTACGTGTAATTATCCTATTGACTAATTTATAATAGTGTTTATTGCGTTGGTCCAATTGCGTCCCGTATAGTGGATTATACGTGTCGGGACGGGGAATTACGTGGATTCGGGATATAATTTTAGTGGATAAATTATAATTATGGATTCACGGGATTAAATGGGATTTATTGATATAAATAGTGAATTTTTGATATTGAGGTCGGGTATCGGTGTCGAACCCGCGATATAACAGGATCCGTTTATGTGATATATGTGTGTGTGACGTGCGTTCTTATCTTCTTTTGTGCAATCTCAAGGGAAAAGTGTGTGTGTGTGTGAACCTATTTTGCTGGAGCTTCAAATTGGATCCAAAAACAAGTGATCAAGGTGTTGAAAATCAGATTTGGCATCTCCTAGTTGTGTTCTTGAAGTTGCAAGGTAAAGGGCCTTTGATTTAACCTTGATTCTATGTGTTAATTGTTGAGATAGGTTGGGAATTGGTTTGGTTATGTATTAGCAGCGTTTTAGTGTTATTTTGGTGTATTAGAACTGCTGGAATCGGGTTAGGGGGATGAGTTCATCCGTGGACAGAACAGAAACAGAAACAGGGGCCTGCTGTTCGACGCGAGCGCGGTCGCGACGCTCCTAGCGCGGCCGCGATGTTCTTCCTCGAGCGTGGGCCGCGATCGGGCCAGTGCGGCCGCGATCCGGCTTCTGCGGGCTTGGGTCGGTTTGGGCTTCGGGGGTCCGTTAGGTTGTTTTGTGGGGTTCATTTGGGTATATTATCAGTTATGGGATATCTGGGATTAATCTGGGGAGAATTAATTTGTGTACAGGGATTATCAGAGATTGTCACGGGCCGGGTACGGATCAACCAGTTAGGGAAATTGTGCAGGGTGATCCAGGTGAGTACACGAGTTCTTTTCAAAGGGCCTACTTTTATCGAGTCATAATATGTGCATATATTATTGTTGTGATTGTGTTGGGCACTGCGAGCTGCCCCTCAGGTATGGTCCTTCTTTCTTTATATGTGTTATATATATATGAGATCCATTATAGTTATCGCGATGGGTTATCGCGGGAGCGGTGTAGCTCTGTTTAATCCTGTGTAGGATTCCCATATATATACGCGGCCGTTACTTCTGTTAGCCTCCACGGGCGTGGCTTGGCTCCAAGGGGGAGGGATTCCCAAATTGAGATGAGTATCTCTTTCTGTATTGGATCTCTAGGGTTTCTGGCATGTGTTATGCCGTATAGTGTAGGGCTGCCATGTGACATGCGATATGTGATTATGTGATCTGTGCAGTGTCTAACCCTTGTGTACTCACGAGCTGCGAAGCTTACGTATTCGAGTCTGATGTGTGTATCAGGGGAACCGAAGATAGGACCGCCAGCTCCTGAGCGAAGATAGGAGCTTGACTTGCTGCGATCGGGAGATTCTGCTTTTGTATCTGTATGTGACTACTTTGCTAGAAACCTTGGGATAAGTGGTACTGGGTTTGTACGTGAATATTCGGGTTTGGGTCGGGTTCTGTATGTCGGGTTGACTTCTGGATATTATGGTTAACGTGTGTAAAATGTTTTAATTAATCATTGTTTGTGTAAACCTTTGACATGTGTGATGGATTTTATATGCGTTTATGCCACCTGTGTATTGTATATGACGTGGCTTTTAGCTGGGATTAGAGGGTGTTACAATTTATCATACTGGTCAACATAATAAGCCATGTATCGGTTGGTGGGTTGACAAGTATTTCAAAGATTGTCTCTGCAATGTGAATGACGAAATTTCTTTTGGATTGGGGATCGTATTTAAGAGGTTATTGTATAACAACAATTACAACAAAAAACAACATACCTGTTCATCGATCAAAATCATCTCAATTGCATCCCGATGCTTCCATAGACGAAGGATGCGAACCTTGATTGTATAACAATTGTTCAAAAGAGTAAGATCATTGATAAAAGATATATGTGAATCCATTATAGTGAAATCAGATTATATGAGAGATACGACCTAAAGAATATGACATGTGATACCTGTATATATAATGTCGATTTATGGATATGAAATCAGAATGGGTATTTAGAGTTGTAGTAGGATTGAAACTGTGGGTATTTAGAGTTGTAGTAGGATTGAAACTGTTTGGGAGCAAATAAGGGGGAAGCTTGATTTTGGGAGCAGATAACTAAGGTTGTTGCTTGCTGCTTGATTTTAGAAGCAGATAGACATGGACCGCCTACGTGGACCAAATGCTGACATGGATGCTGACATGGACCGCCTATGTGGACATAACCAGAGATCGCCACGTGGGCATTTAGTGTTCTCTTTTATTATATATATAGATATAGATAGTAATTACGAATGAAAAAGTTATTGCAATCCATTTCATTTTTTAGTTTTTCTATGAATGGAAAAACCATGACTCATTGTGGTTTATAGTTTATGAATGAAAAATATTGAGACTCATTCTGATTTTTTGTTTTTTAAATAAAAAAAACTATGACCCATTTAGATTGGAAAAACTAAAAAATGAAACGATTTGTATTATTTTATTCGGAAAAACTAAGAAAATAATGGTACGTAGTTTTTTGTTGTTAAAGTGAAAATTGAAATGATTCATAGTATTTTTTTCTTTCATGTTATATATAATTGTGAATAAATAATCGAATATTATTTATTCGTAAATACTCGGAATAAAAATTTGGTTTATTTTGGTGTTTTTATCTATCCGTAAATACTCGGAATAAAATTTTGGTTTATTTTGGTGTTTATGGAATATTAGAAAACTCAATAAAATAAAAAAAATTATGTTTTTAATTTGATATGTTACTATTATTGATAAAAATCTGGAAAGATGTTACTATTTTTGATAACTGAAAAGTTGATGATCTGCTAAATAGGTTTACAGGTCACCCATTACTATTATTGATAGAAAAACAAAAAGTTGTTACTATTAATGATAAAAAATAAATAATGTTACTATTAATGATAAAAATGTCAAAACTTATTACTATTTTTGGTCATTTGCCCTATATATATAGACTAAAGATATTTTGTGAACACTTTATCCGTTGTGAACATTGTGAACAACCAACATGCATCGGAAAATTTCAGAAAACCTCCATGCACCAACACACATGCATCACAATTTTCGCGTGATGCATCGACTTTCTGCGTGATGCATCACCTGAGCCAATAGCTATAAAGTGGTTCCCGAATTTTCCGATACATATAGATTTTTCCATTGAACAATACACACACACACACACACAGATAAGATCTTTTGTAAACACTATATTCGTTATGAACATTGTGAACAACCATAAAATGACTTTGAATCTTATGAATTTTGTTACAGATACTACTAAACCCTTCTATTATCTTAAGAATTTTGTTGGATCCTATAAATTTTGTTGAATCATATTAATTTGTCAGATCTTATGAATGTTGTTGAATCCTGTGAATTTTGTAACAATACTGCTATGAACATTTTGAATATTATGAATCTTGTTGCAAACAACTCTATGAACCTTTTGAATCATATGAATCTTGTTACAAACACCTGTTGTCTGTTGATATATATATATATATATATATATATATATATATATATATATATATATATATATATATATATATATATATATATATATATATATATATATATATATATATATATATATACATATATATATATATATATATATATATATATATATATATATATATATAGGGTTGGGATCATTGCAGAACCTTAATTTAGTGCAGAACTATAGATACAATCTAAACCATTAGATTATTATATAACACTAGGGATAAGATGGTAATTATGCAATTAACATTGAATTAATAGTAGCCTACCAAGTTTGACTGCCCACTTTGACCATTTTTGACTCTTTTAATATCGAAGGTACATGCAGTGTTGAATGTGTGATATAAACTGTAATTCGACATTGAATGATCTCTATATAATATATTGAATGGAGGTCTAGGTAAAAAATTTTTTTACGAAAAATAAACATGTAAAATTTTTTCGAAAAAAATATATCATTACTGTTCTCATTAAATCAACCAACTTTTGACTATTAATTTTGACCATTATTTTGGTTCTGTTAATTTTGAATGTACATGCAGTGTTGCATCGACGTTGGATATATGACATCAAGTGTTCATTCGACATAGAATTATATCAGTCATGCTACATTACATCGTGGTTTGGGTAATTTTTTTACGAAAAATAAACACGTAAAATTTTTTTCGAAAAAAATATGTCATTACTGTTCTCATTAAATCAACCAACTTTTGACTACTAATTTTGACCATTATTTTGGTTCTGTTAATTTTGAATGTACATGCAGTGTTGCATCGACGTTGAATATACGATATCAAGTGGTCATTCGACATTGAATGATACCGGCCATGCTACATTGCATGGTGGTCTGAGTAATTTTTTTTTTACGAAAAATAAACACGTAAAATTTTTTCGAAAAAAATATATCATGACCGGTCTCGTTTTAAAGAGTATAAAATTCTCGTTTTTATGGTATAATTTTTTTGATTTAACAATTAATCATATTAATGTTATTTTAATTTAAAGAAAAAAGATATTTATTTTACTAATGCCAATCTTTTTGCTATTTCCAATCTATTCCTTTTTTACCCCTGAAAGAATTAAAAAATCACTAATGTCAATCTTTTTTTCACTAATTCCAAACTTTATGGTTTTAATCAAGACCATTAGATTAATCTAATCTATGGACGATATTGGTTCTACGGTTCTACACTAAATTTAGGTTCTGCAATGATCTCATCTATATATATATATATATATATATATATATATATATATATATATATATATATATATATATATATATATATATATATTGGGGTTCGATTGAGAACTTTTGTGCATCGAGGCACCATTGAGAACTTTTGTGCATCAGACTATCTACCAAGGGTGCACAAAGGGCATTTAGGGAATATTAAATGTATGAAAATTATTTTTGAATCTAAATGTTTTTAAGATAATTAATAGCTAAATTTGGTATGAAAATCACCATTAACTTATTTCCTAAAATCACTCCCACTTTCTCTCTCTCTCTCTCTCTCTCTCTTAGCCCCCTCTTAATTTTGGAAGAGATGAACGATATGCATGATTTATGTTTGTATGAACAATTCATGTTTGTATTTTGATGTATTTTGATTTTGGAAGAGATGAACGATATGTATGATTTATTATTGGAAGATATGAACGATATGCATGTATTTTAATATATTTTGACTTTGTATGATTTTTGTTAATTTTGGAAGTGTAATAATTAAGTAAGGATTGCATAATTCCTGTTTTACCCCTCCGCGAATTTCATTATGTGCACTTGATGCATAAAACTTTCTATTTAATTACACTTTTGCCATTTGATCTAACTCACACATTCTTTTCATCCAATGGCTAGTGGAGGTTCTTTTGTGCCTCGATGCACAAAAGTTCTCAATGGAACCTCTCTCTCTCTCTCTCTCTCTCTCTCTCTATATATATATATATATATATATATATATATATATATATATATATATATATATAGGGGAGGGTTCTTCTAAGAACCATAAAAAATGTGGGAACCTAAGAACCTTTTATGGCATTTGGATTAATGATAATCAATGGTTGATATATTGGATAACAATTTTGTAATTATTTTGAACTTTGATAGTGGAGAATCTTGAAAATTTGTAAAAAGGGTATTTTTGGAAGAAAAAAAATCTACTTTTTCTCTTTCTCTCTCTTATTTTTTTTCATTTTCATCTTATTTTTCTTTCATTATAATTGATATTTAAAGTAAAAAAACGTTTTTTTATAAAAAATATTATTTTTTCTATATAGAAAATTTATTTAATTGCTAAAAAAATAACGTACTTTATATAGAAATATTATATGTCTATATAGAATATTTTTTTCTATATAGAATATGTTCACGAACATATTCTATGTACAATCTACGTAGAATGTCATGCATTCTATGTAGAATGTCATGCAATCTACGTAGAATGTCGTGTAGAATGTCAAATATCATATATTCTACGTAGATTACCTGATAAAATATATCAAAAACACATTGAAACAAAAAAAAAGATTTTATTTTGACATTTTATCAAACACTTGGTATGCAACTGATATAAAATATACCAAAAAGACATTGAATAGTAATGTTAATCTACATAAAAAGATATAGAAATGTATAAAAGGCATAAATATATATGAAATATATAAGAAACATAACATCCTACATAGATTATGTGTGATTTTTTACAAGTAGTCTTGTATTATATTCTATTTAGATTATCATTTAATCTACGTAGATTATCATGTAAATAAATCTAATATCTTACAAATAATCTTCATTATAAAACATGAAAAATGAATCTGTCATATTCTATTCAGAGTATCGACGAACATATTATATGTACAATCTACGTAAAATGTCATGCATTCTACGTAGAATGACATTCAATCTACGTAGAATGACATTCAATCTACGTAGAATGACATGCAATCTACGTAGAATAGTATGCAATATACATAGAATGACATGCAATCAACGTAGAATCTCGTGTAGAATGTCAATCATGATAAAATATACCAAAAACACATTGAATAGTAATGTTAATCTACATAAAAAGATATAGAAATGTATAAGAAACATAACATTTTACATAGATTATGTGCGATTTTTTACAAGTAGTATTGTATTATATTTAATGTAGATTATGATGTAATCTACGTAGATTGTCATGTAATCAACATAGATTATCATGTAAAACATCTAATAACTATTACATTCATTATAAATATAATATTTTACAAATAATTTTAAATAATAAATATGGAAAATGAATCTGTCCAATGTACGTAGATTGTACATAGAATATGTTTGTAACACCCCGAATAATTAAGAGGTAATTATATTCCTAATAATGTTGAATTAATATAAGTATGGGATTATTTATTATTAATTGGAAATAATAATAATATTGACTAAAGAGGTAACCAACTTTATTGAACAGTTGTAATTGTGAACCTAAAAGCATTATTATGAGATAATTGTCGAGTATTATTTCATTATGCTATTATTTGGACTTGAATAATATAAGTTGACTAGCTATTGAATTGACAAAATAGGTAATGTATTTTGATTTGTTTTATTAAAATGAAAGATATGAGTTCAGAGGGTTTATATGGGTAAATTATGAAAATTGACGGGTTAAGGGTGGCCAAAGGCCAAACCCTTCTCCCCTCCCCTTCTTATTGATCGACCAACACACACACACTTCATAGTGTGTGTGTGTGTGTGTGTGTTCTTGTTCTTTTGAGAGAAAGAGAGAAAAGAAAGTAGAGTTGTGGGTAGAAATTGAAGATTGAAGTGTTTTGGAGCTCAAACCTTGCTCATTTCGTTGGTTATTGAATGTATAAACACCTCATTCATTTTTCTTCTCCATTTTCTCTCTTTTCCTCCATTTTTGGAGATGAAACCCTAAATGGGTTCATGTTGAAATGTTATGTAATGGCTCCAATCTTTTAGTATGTTGTTATATGATCAAAATGGAGCCATAATATGTAATTACATTGGTAGTTTGAGTTAGTTTTGGTTGGAACCCAATCTAGGGCTCAAATGAGCTTTAATGGGTTATGGATTTGAGTTTGATGTTTTAGTAGGATAAATATGCAAAATTCTTGATTTAGATATGTTAAATACTGATATGGAATCGAATATAAGTTAATAGATGCTCATTTGGAGCTTTAAAGTGGTGATTTGGGTTTTAACCCCATTTGTGAACTCAAAAGAGTTCATACGAATGAATGAATGGTCTTTCATGATTTAAATGTGTGTGAAGGGTGTAAAAGGATCTAAATATGTTATTTTAGTGATTTCATGTATTGGTTGGGGTTAAACTCGAGCAAAGGCTCAAGTTGGTGTTTTAGGCCTAAACCGCACGCAAAGTGTTCGGTGAAATGCCTCAATTAAAACCCAAGCATTTTTGGATTGGGTTTAATGTTTGAAAATATTATGAATGTCTAAACATAGCCTAAATATGTCAAATAGTGCTATGGAATTGATTAGAATTGAATTCAAGCTCAATTGGAGCTTTGTGTTGCCGGTTGGAGTTTTTGGTCATTTTCGGACTCGTTCGGAGTCCGTATGAGCTCCATGGAATGTTATGAAATCATTCTAATATGTTTAGAGGTGTCTAAGTGACCTTATTATGCTAGTAATATAGTTGGTAAAGTCCCTCCAAAGTTACGAAAACGTTTATGGAGGTTTTGGGGACTTTGGTGTGCATTTGGGGCTTGAAGGTGCAGTTGGGTGCAACCAGAAGGTGGGTCGCGGCGCTACCCTCCCCTGGGTCGCGCCATGACCATCATACTGCCCCAAAAATGTGTTTTGGTTTGTCGGGGGTCGGTGTTTGGGTCTTATTCGTTCGTTGCACCTCTAAATTAAGTGTTTAAAGGGTTTGAGGGCCTTTGATCCATTCCGGAACTCCTAAGGCCTCATATGAACTTAGTACTTTTGGTTTGATAACCCAATACCCTTAGCCCACTCTTAGGGGCCTATCTTGTGTTTGGGGGCTTACGTGTATGCGTTATGAATTCTTCTAGGTGAATTGAGTCGAAAGGAGCTTGATTGTAAGCTTTAGCCGTTCTCCGGGCTATTGTGGCTTTATTGGAAGGCTTTGGAATCTTCTAAACCAATCACTGTGAGTTATAGGACTAATATAGATGAATGATTACATGTTAATTGTTGTTTATGTCTTGTTGATAACATGCTACTTGATCATGCATATTCACATGTTATAGATGGAATCATTATAGTCTTACTGAACATGTTGTCATGCATCATGGATTGAAAAGTAGATTGCCATGCTAGTGGACATTGTTGTGGATTAGTTTGTCATACATGTCATATAGTATGCTTAACTGCTTATATGTATGAATAATCATGATTGGAAGATGGCAATTTGTGTTGGTTGACCTAGTAGGTTGGACTACTCACTTTTGTGATTGACTAATAATAGTTGGAATATATGCATGAATCCTTAAGTTATATTGGGTCACCCTTCGTGACAACCTAATTGATTATGGATCGCGATAAGGGGCTATTTAATCGGTAAGTTTATTAGAATAATCATTCGGCCCCGATGATGTATTAGAACCGTTAATAAAGAATGGTTAGTAGAACCACATAGATGGTTTCTTTTAATTGGTCTCATGGACCGTTATAGACTCTCATGAGTTATATTGAACCCTAATTTGTTGTGGAATGCGTTTTGGGACCTTTTGGTTTATTCCCTGGCCATTTGGATGCTGGATGCCGACGTACTTGCATTGTCGGAAGTCCTGTACTTGCTAGGGACAGACCCGTACTTGCTAGGGACAGCCTCGTACTTGCTAGAGGCAATACCACTCCCGACTTTGACAGGGAACCCTAGACGACCATGGGGTATGTGGTATTTGGATTTGGATGGGATTATCTCGTGTGAGGACGCCAACGGGCCCCCTGCGGGCGATGATTATGACACGTTGGGCTGCAAGCATGAGTTATATCCTAGTGGCGGTGTTGACATCATGTGAGGACGGCAACGGGCCGCCTTCGTGGCGATGATTATGATACGTTGGGCCGCAAGCATGTTTGTTCTCACCTTTGAATTGGAGTCATTAGTAGTATGTACTGTGGTAATGTAACGTGCCGATTTGGTAAGGCAACTTTGTAAAAGCGTTACAACGTGCTACTATGACACGCGTTGGAATCCCTAGCGGTGTAGTGGATTCCCAGAGTTGAGTTGGTTTCACACCTTGACTCGGTTAGGCCGGGCGGTGACGATGGAACATGTGACATTGATAAATGTCGAGAATGTTAATCTTCCTCAGTGAGATGAGGCATCTTGTTGTGAATTCGAATAGGTAAATAATTGATGTGGGACACCGATAGTCCTCAACGAGGATGATGTGATCCCATTCTAACTTGGCATTGGCCATCATTGGCCGCTATACCTTTGGTTGATAGAAATTATGTGTTGGATAGGCATGGTTAGCATGTTAATTGTTATTTATATTAATCTTAGAATTCACTAAACAACTTTTGTTGTTTACCCCTTTAGTTGTTAACCTTTTGCAGGTTTGAGCTATCGAGCTGGAAGTTTATATTTTTCCTCATTATTCAGAGTGTAGACTCGAGACTAACGGTATGCTTTGGTTGTCTGTGATGGGTTTTTGGGTAGCCGACTTCCCGGCCTTAACTATTCGTTTGCAGGATCATGACCTGTAACCTTGTAGAATTAATAGTTGTTAATCGGATGCATCACTTGTGATGCATTAGTTGTAAAAGTTTTAAATTCTACCCTATTTTCGCAAGTATTATTGTACTATTTATTGTTAATTACACTTAAATATGGGTTACTATTGTATGGGTGTTTCAATGTTCGTCGATACTCTACATAGAATGTCACGCAATCTACGTACAATGACATTCAATCTACGTAGAATGACATGCAATCTACGTAGAATGGCATGCAATCTACGTAGAGTATCGACGAACATATTCTATGTACAATCTACGTAGAATGTCATGCAATCTACGTAGAATGACATTCAATCTACGTAGAATGACATGCAATCTACGTAGAATGACATGCAATCTACGTAAAATGTCATTCAATCTACGTAGAATGTCATGTAGAATGTCAAGTATCATATATTCTACATAGATTACATGATAAAATATACCAAAAACACAATGAATAGTAATGGTAATCTACAAAAAAGATATATAAATGTATAAGAAACAAAAAAATATATGAATCATATAAGAAAAACATAACATTCGACGTATATTATGTGTGATTTTTTACAAGTAGTCTTGTATCATATATTCTATGTAGATATCATGTAATCTACGTACATTATCATGTAAAACATCTAATAACTATTACATTCATTTATATATAACATTTTACAAATAATCTTCATTATAAAACATTGAAAATGAATCTGTCATATTCTATGTAGAGTATCGACGAACATATTTTATGTACAATATACGTAGAATGTCATGCAATCTACGTAGAATAAAATGCAATCTACGTAGAATGTCATGCAATCTGCGTAGAATGTCATGCAATCTGTGTAGAATGTCGTGTAGATCGTCAAGTATAATATATTCTACGTAGATTAAATGATAAAATATACCAAAAACACATTGAAACAAAAAAAAAGATTTCATTTAGACATTTTATCGAACACTTGGTATGCAACTGATATAAAATATACCAAAAACACAATGAATAGTAATGGTAATCTACAAAAAAAGATATGGATTTGTATAATAAACATAAAAATATATGAAATATATAAGAAACATAACATTCTACATAGATTATGAATAGTAATGTTAATCTACATAAAAAGATATAGAATTATATAACATTCTATGTAGACATATAATATTTCTATATTAAATAAATTAACTTTTTAGCAATTAAATAATTTTTTATAAAGAAAAAAAATTATTTTTTTTATAAAAAACGTTTTTTTAATATTAAAATCAACTCTAATGAAAGAAAGAGAAAATAAAAATGAAAAAAAAAGTAAGAGAGAGAAAGTGAAAAAGAGATGCATATAATAAAAAAGGTGGAGAGAGAAAGATAATATTTTTTATTTCAAAAATACTCTTTTGATCCAAGTGCTTTAAAAGGTTCCTAGATTCTCATCATCTTTAAGGTTCTTAAAAGAACCTCTCCCTATATATATATATATTGGAATAAATATATATATGGATACATAAAATCAAAATATATAACACTTTATGTATTCTTTCACAAACAAGATTTAGACGTTAAATCATTTTATAATTCAAAACCATGACAACATACATATGCAATAAAATACAACAATAATAATCATCATAATATTCAAAGTGAGTTTAGCTTCATATGAAATTTAGACATTGAAAAGTTAAAATTTTCAATAAAAACTTAAATGATGAAATGTAACGAAGGAAGAGTGTTTATAAATTTTAAAATTATAAAACAAATGTTCGGTTTGGTTTGGTTTTTCCGGTTTATTTTGACCTCCAAACCGAAATTTTTGGTTTTTGAAAATTCAAAGTCCAAACGGTTTGGTTTCTTTAGTTTCGATTTGGTTTTTGTTTTTTTTTTTTTGCACACTTTATTTTGATATGTCATTTTCATGCATAGCCTTGTAGGGGTATGATAGAGACGATCATTTAAGTGTAACATGACAACGTGAAACTCAATTCATTTTGTATAAGACGTGACAGAAATATAATGAACACATTATGTTACATTTTGTATTATTTTTTGGATACTTATTACAACAAGATTTGTATTATTTATTTATTTGATAAATAAATGAATAATAATAAATGATTATGATCTAATTATGGATAATTAGTCTTTTATTTATTTGATAAATAAAATGGTATATTTAAAAGATGCATCCCTTTATTTTATAGATGATTATATATGATTTAAATTTATGAAAGTCAGAACACGTTCAAATAAGTTTATAATTTATATTTGTATCCAAATTTTGTTAGAGATGGAATAACTGGATTATTAAATCATATATAATTATTCATAAAATAAACGGATGCATCTCTTTAATATTACCATTTTATTCATCAAATATATAAAAAACTATTTATCCTTGATTAGATCATAATTATTTATATTATTCATTTATTTATCAAATATATAAATAATGCAACATTGTTGTAATAAGTATCCAAAAAATAATACAAATGTAGCATAATGTATTCATTATATTTTTATGACATCTTATGCAAAATGATTTGAGTTTCACGTTATCATGTTACACTTAAATGGTCGCCCCTATCATACCCCTAAAACCCGGTTATGCATGAAAATATGACACATCAAAATAATCTTCATTTATTAATGTTCATAGAAAACATAGTTTTTATATCTTTTATAGGCACAAATTGTATTTGATTTAAATTCTAACAAAATTTAACAAAAAATTGGATTACGAACTTATTGGATTGTGTTTCGATTTTCATATATTTAGCTTCTTTAAAGTAATGATTAGTTAAAGATAAAGTAAATTTTAATTTGATATGTTTTTATTATTAGTAAAAAAGTTAAAAGTCGCGGCTATTATTGGTAAAAATATAAAATGTTGTTGCTATTATTGGCAAAAAGATAAAAGTTGTTGCTATTAATGGATGGTAACCTGCTATAGCATGATTCCAGGTAAAAAATTGTTGTAATCGGTAAAAAATACAAAAATTGTTGCTATTAATGATAAAAAATAAATAATGTTGGTATAAACGGTAAAACTACAAAAAGTTGTTACTATTTTTGACATATAACCCTATCAAATTGAATCAAAATTGATGTGTATACATTGGTTTTTACAAACATCATAAGTTCATAACCATCAAATTCAATCGAAAATATTTAGTTACCCAAACTAATGAACAAAAGTATGAAATAGTATTTTATAGAATTTGTCCCATGTGTAAAACGTAATGGCGGCATGAGCTAAGCTTGTAGCCTTGTAATCTTGTATCTTACAAAGCTTTGATTTTATCAACGGGATTGGTCCAAACCACCAAGCTTATACATATTATATTAGACAAATTAAGTTGACAAATAAAAGTGGATAATTATGTGAAAACATTTTAAATAAATTAATGCGATTGCCCTTTTTAGACACATTGTCTTCAAACGTATTTTATTATTTTAAAAATTAGTCTATTAATTATGCCAAGCTTATAACGTGGAACATCCAAAACCCTGTGGATAACAAAGTTCAAAGACGGCTTTCGTTGACCACTTGCCTCCATCGTATTTTGCTAAAGTCAGACTATATGAAAAAGTAGTTAACATATTTTAAGTTTAAGTACACCGTTAAATTTTAGGGGTGATAATTTTGACCCAGTAAGTAAAACGGACAAATGGAATGCCCGTAGTAATAAATTAAGATTCGTAGTAAAAAACTAAACTAGAAAATAATTTTTTTAATTGTAAAATTCTAGAAAATAATGTATTAAACATATTATTTTTTTAAAAAAATTTCTACGGTATGTTAATTTTTGTCTTTTGATCGTTGACACGTTCGACTCGTTTGCTTGAATGTGTCAAAATGTCATCACTGTGATTAATCGGAAAAAGATCACATTTACCGATCCTGGCTATTTATCAAAATACTTATGTACTTAGAACTAGTTTATTACCCGCATATTACGCGGATATTTTTAATATATATAAAATATAATGAATTAAAAGGTAAATGTATAAATATTATTTTTTTTAAACAAAAAGTGTATAAGAATGATATTATTATATATTATGACCTATTAATTTTATGTAATTCTAAATATATATGAATAGTAATTATTTTCTTATATTTTTATAAAAACTTATATTATATTATATTATATTATAATTAATAAATTAGTAGAGTATTAGATTTATTTAATTTGATTTAAATTCAAAAGTAGATTATATTAGATTTAGATAGATATAATTTAAAACCTATAAATGCCACATGTCGATTCATGGTGATAACACGTGGCTTCACCAGAATTAAGGATAGTTACTCTTTTAATAGTACAGATACATATATTAAAATTATTAACTTTTTACAATGGTTATCAATTTTATGAAAATAAGTTGATACTTGTCAACTGTAATCCCGTCAGAAAAATATATTCAAATCTATATCAGATCAATATTTAATCGCTTAAGGTATCTTATATTCCTAATAAATTCCTAATAATTAATTTTTTATTATCATATATAAGCTAATCTATATATTATAATAAATGAGAACATTACATTGCCACATGACATCTCTCAACGAATTAACTTTTAATTTTCTCGCTCTTTTTCCTAATTTAGAACTATTCATAATAAATTTAATTAATTAAAAAATATATAAATAACTTTTTATCTTTCTTTCCTAATTTAATTCCTTACATTAATCACTTCAATTTATTATATTAAAAGCAATTAACCAATAGGTTGCTAATAACTAATATATATATATATATATATATATATATATATATATATATATATATATATATATATATATATATATATATATATATATATATATATATATATATATATATTTTGTCTTTAACTTTGAAACATGCATATTATAATTGTAATAATTTTGTATAATTAATATCTTAAAACAAATATTTATTTATTAATATAACATAATTTTTTTAGTTAAATCATATTAATTAAGTATAAACTGTTGACAAGTTAGATACAATTATTCCTTCGTATATTTCATATGTTTCATTCATAAATATTCTACAAAAATATTGATTTTAAAATTTAAACTAATTTATAAAATTTAAAATCTACTTTTTTTCTTAAAATCTTCTATTATTATTACTTTTTAGTAGCAATTATAATAATTTATCAATTCTTTTCTTTAATCAATTTTAAAAAATCTGAATGAAAATATGAATTGATATAAATAGTATACATAATAATCTAATTTATGAATATTAATAAAATAA
Organism: Centrapalus pauciflorus; assembly: GCA_020465985.1. NCBI lineage: Eukaryota > Viridiplantae > Streptophyta > Magnoliopsida > Asterales > Asteraceae > Centrapalus > Centrapalus pauciflorus. The sequence goes on along the minus strand of JAANYP010007751.1, from coordinate 373,644 downwards.
AAACATCTCATGTCACGTATCATTACATCATCACTCTAAGTTTATGATTTTCGACTTTTTTTTTCATAATTAGATTTCTAATTTTACTAATTCATTATTAAAAGAAAATATGAAATCTAATTCAGACACTTTCATATTTAATCCATGTAATTTAAAAAAAGAAATATTTTAAACATTTAAATACTAATCTAAATTTACTTTTAAGATAAAAAAAGTTGATATTTTGATTAAATTTTAATTAAAACTTATAAATTATTACCTTACAAATATGATTTATTTTCGGTATTAAAAAATCACTTATAATCAAAATCTCATGTGTCACCTCCACATTTCACCATAAAAGATTAATACAACTTATTATTATAAAAAATAAAAGATACATACGATTTATCATTTTTAAAAAGATAAATAGATTCTATTATTTTTAATCTATCTATAAATAATAAAATATAAATACAATTGTTCTTTTTAAAAAGATAAATAACTCTATTATTTTTATTCTATAAATATTAATTTGCAGTAAAATATATAAGTATTATATTATGTATAAACTAAATCTTAATTTATATAAATTAAAATATATTAAATTAAAAATAAACTTTTAATTTACATTATTTAAATAATTATAGTAGTTTATATTTACTTATATAAATTTCATATAAATAAATTTTATTATAAATGTCCACGGTGGGTCATAAAACTAGTTATTATCTCGTTAAAAAATTAATTACTATTTCTATATAAAAGCTAAAAAGTACTTTTTATACCGAACCATACAATTTAAGAGTTTCGATTTTAAAAAAAAATATATTTAATAACATATAGTTTGAATAACTTATGCTTTAAGAAATTAACCAAAAAAACATACATGTAATGGATAAGCATCGATCAACTAAACTATAATTTCTTAGAATTTGATTTATAAAACCTGTATTAATTAAATTATATTGATTTAAAATCAAGTGTTATTTTAATAGTATTTTTCATAAATGTAGCTTTTTTGACAATGGTTTCTTAAATGTAGTTTTTTTTTATTTATGAAAACATGCTTCCTTGACCAAAAGTGTATGTGTGTGTGTGTGTGTATATATATATATATATATATATATATATATATATATATATATATATATATATATATATATATATATATATATATATATAGAACCCAACCCCACCCCTATCTTCCTTTGCTAAGACATTTTGAACCTAAAACCAGATACAAATAAGTGGAAAAAAACCTAGCTACCATTCTCTCTCTCTCTCTCTCTCTCTCTCTCTCTCTCTCTCTCTCTCTCTCTCTCTCTTCATTCGTACTTCATTCATCATGGGCATATGTTGTTCTTGCATGGCAAATGAAGGTTCATTTGTGAAATTGATTTATTGGGAAGGAAATACGAAAACTGTAAGAGGAAAACGACGGATATTTGCCGGAGAGATCATGTTTGAGTTCCCCGAATGTATGGTTTGCGATGCAGATTGCTTCTTTATCGGCCACACAATCCCATCATTATCCATGGAAGACCACCTCAAGCCTGGGAAAACCTATTTCGTCCTCCCACTCGACATATTCTCATCAGAGATCCTCTCCGCTTCTTCGATATCAGCTTTTATCTCTCATTCAAATAGACAACATACACCAGCCGATCTCAAAGAATGTCCTTTAGAGTACATTAAAGGATCAAATGACAGAGTTTTGATTAAGGTAAAACCTGAGTTTATGGCAAGGATTCTGTCTAGTAGAAGTAGTGATCACAATGATGATCAAGAAAACCACCGAGACTCGAGTGACAATGCGATTAATAGTTCTTTGTGTAGTACACCTGAGTTGAAAAAGGAGTACAAACAGTTGGTTCGATCGAAGGATCATATATGGTCACCTAATCTTGACACCATTTCCGAAGCTAAAAAGATTAGGTATTCTCCATACAGATATTTTGGGATGGAGTGGAAAGAAAACAAAGATCGATGGATTGAAATAATATTCAAAAGAATGTGTTAGATGGTTAATTAGATGTTAATTCGTATTTTTATTTTTTGATTCAAAGTATTTAATTTTCAATTTTTTTAATATTAATTTGTATTAAAATTTCAGTGCTGCGAAATGTAACATGTATATTGTTTTTGTATCTTATTTAATCGCATTAATCGTAAATAAAAGTATTATTGTAAGTTGTAACCCTTCATGTAATAAAATGTTCAATCATTTAAATATTTAAAACATGTTATTCGATTCAAACATATATATATATATATATATATATATATATATATATATATATATATATATATATATATATATATATATATATATATATATATATATATATATATCTATATAGGGTTAGCTTCTATGGGGCACCATATGTGCATTGTGCACTTTGAAAATCTGTATACATCGTTGGATCTTTAAAATTAAAGGTTAGGATTACAATGGCAAATTTGTAATAAGTATGAAAAGAAGGTGCATTGTGCAAGGCAAAAATGGGCGGAGGGGCATTATAGGTATTCGCCTCAAATTACAATTTGAAAACCGCCTCCATCCCTTCCAAAAATTAGCCGGGATTGTAGCACACATCCCTTCCAAAAATTCGTCAAACGAATCTTCCCCAAAGCTCCCGAGATTCACTCCTGCGGTTTTGGTATTATTTTCTCGCTTCCATCGCCGTGCACAATGCATATTGTAGAAGGCTCGTCGGCGAAAAAACGGAAGACGGCGGAACAGGTTCGCCGTTTGTGTTTATGATGTTCCATCTTCGTGTGCATAACTTATTTATTAGTGCATAATGTCGATGATTACTAAATGCATGTTTCATATACGTGTTCATGGAGTTTTGTGTTGACCGAATATGAATATGAGTAGTTAGGATTTGGGGTATTTGTGCCCTAGTTATGAATTGGGGGGTAATGTTAAGTGCATTCAGAAAAATCAAGTTATGTATTCTACTTGGATTAAGTGCATTCATGAAATATGAAAAAAAAAATCCGTATGATGTTCGTTTACATATACGTGCATTATATGGAGAAGAAAAGCCAGTGGCGCGTTGTGTTGTTGTAGTAGGTAGCTGGTAACAGTGATATGTTTCAAATATGTACTAAATATATGCAACGTTCTTAGTTGCAATATGCATGTATGCAGGTATGCAGTATGTTGCAGTATGCAGTATGGAACGTTCTTAGAAAAGGGGGGTTTTTATGCCCTATTTCGTGTTGTGTTGTTGTAGTAGGTAGCTGGTAATAGTGGTATGTTTCAAATATGTAGTAAATATATGGAACGGTCTTAGTTGCAGTATGCATGTAAATGCATAATGTTGTTCACAATGGTGTGCATTGTCCCACATTGGGGGGTTTTAAGGGGATGTATTTGGATGGAATCTCAAATTGAGTAGTTCGGATTTTGGGATTTTTATGCCCCAGATTATGTTCATGAAAGTGTTATTTTTTTTTTAAATGCAAATCAAAGTTTGAAAGTAGTTCGTTGTTAATGTTCAAAGAATTCAGTAAACATGGAGTTTTGTGGTGTAGTGGTTGTAAGTGCATTCATGCGGGTGATATGTATGGTATAGAGGTGCATATAGGTGCAGTCTTTAGTAATATGTATGTTAGGTTGTATTAATTGTGAAAGATTTCAGAATGCAGCTTCATGTGGCAAAAATTTTTATGGAAATTATGAATCAAATTGGGTGATATGGAAACCGTGTTCATGTAGTTTATTGGGGCTGATATTTTAAGAATGTATATCTGTAAATGAATATGTATTGTATGATCACCGTATGGCTATGAAAACTTTTTAGTGAGTATTGATGAACTCTTTTGAATATATATTTTTATATATTAATAGTGTATACATGTGTTTGTCTTTGTTTATTAAATCTACAGGGTCCAGTTAGAAGAAGTGGTAGGATAGGGCTGCGATCAAAGTTCACGAACACTGCAGAAAACCCACTGACTATATCCGGAGAAGACGGATCTACTGAAACGAGTACTATGAATGATTTTGTGAGTGACATCTCTTCGAAGCCAGGTATGCATAATGTAGGAAAAGCTTGTCGTATAGTTGCAAATGCGTATACGGCACCTTTTGTGAGTGCATGTGTGTGAATTGGATGTAGTTATGTTAAGTTCAATTAGGCGTATGTAGTACGTTAGTTATGTCATTGTGTAGATTGCACAAAATTTATATAGGTTTTTCGAATATAGTTATTCGTTATGCATTTTCGAATATAGACAGTAATGATGTAAATGTCTATGGTTTATTGATCTTAAGGCAGAGGATGAGTAAAGATATTGTCAATCTTTATGGTATATATTTAATTGATGGTATGTATTTAGATAGTGGTATTATGCATCGTATAAGGTATTTTATAATGCATAAATGGAGATTAAAGTTAGTCATGATTATTACTATCTAGTTCATGTATGTGTTTAATTGTTGGTAATACTAATGGCATGTATGTTTACTGGTGGTACGTATATATATAGACAAGTATATAACGTATGTTGCATGCGGGAACGTCAACAACGTTTTGTTTATTGTTGTTAAGACTGTTTATTAATTGTGCTAGTTTGTATTATGGATTGAGCGTTCAACGAGTGACGTGCATGTATTTTTTAATTGTAGGTACTAAAAGGGCAGTCGAAGAAAATACATGTGCTGAGAGTATGCGTGCTCCTAAAATTGTGAAAGTTAAGAAAGAAGTTGTTAGTAAAGGCAAGTCTCAGGATCAGTCTGCAGCTGGATCTACGATGGTTGGTAAACCAAAGGATGAAAGGAAGCGAAAACTGACATTGGATCGTACCAAATACCCTCTGATCCGTTCACGAAGCTCCCCTAGTACTCTTTTTCAGTGCATCAGTGCACTCACTGATGAACAACGAGCTGATCTACGTGCAATTGGATTTGAGAATCTACTTCATCTTAATGTCGAAGAAATCCCTCTTAAGCTAGGATATTGGGTTGTTGATCACTTTGATGCTAGAGCATGCAACATTAAAACGAATAAATGGGTGGTTGATATTAACAAGGATGTCATATATGACACCATTGGGGTACCATCGGGCGAAATAAGGATGGTGCGTCAGGAGTTGACATCGGAGAACCAATCGCTGGTTAAGAAGTGGAAGGCCCAATTTGGTGACACGGAGAAGATATATCCGTCGACGGTTGCTGACAAGATCAAGAAGAAATGCATGCAGGGTGGTGAAATGTTCAAGCTGAACTTCCTAGTTCTTTTTTCCACGCTTATGGTTGAAGGATTGAAATCAGGGTTTGCTAGTTCAAAGGTGCTGCAATATATATCGTCTGTGAAAGATATACGCAAACTGAATTGGTGTAGTTATGTGTTGGAGTGTATGAGTAGATGCAAAAACGGCTGGAAGAGGGACGGGACTACATTCTTTTCTGGTCCATTGACAATATTAGCGGTGAGAGAAGTGTTGTTGTTTAATGCATTTATATACATATGTGAATTGCGTTTATTAACATGTTTTTTTAATATTTACAAATATGCAGCTAATATATGTTGACAGAGTGACATGTCCTGGGGTGAAAGACAAAGATGACAAGTCTGATATTGTGTTATGCTCGTGGAACACGAAAAAATTGAAAATGCGTGAGTCAAAGGAAATTGAAAACGGTGGTTTTGGTTTAGGGAAGGTGAACAAGTACATGCATAAAGAGGAACTTTATAAGACGGATAAAGTATCTGGTGCGGCCACGAGTGTCGATGATGGAGGAGGCGAAGAATCTGATGATGGGCTTGATGTACTTTTAGCAGATATACAAGCGTCTGCGAAGGATAGTAAAGGCAAGGCTGTTGTAGGTCAATCTATCAGACCTCTTGGTTGCAATGATGAAGAAGGTAACACAACTTTATGCATGTATTTGATATGCCAGTTGTTATAGATGGTAAATGCAATTGTCTTTAGAATAATGTATAATCAATTTGAATGTAACAATGTGTATACATTAAAGACAAAGCTGTGGTTCACATTTTTTTTTTATTTGCTTAATGTATTGTGACGTTAATAATAGATTTGGTGGGTTAATGCAACCTATTGCATATAGTAGGTACGGATCAGGACGTGGAGGATACGGCGTATGAGCTTGACACACAAAGTGAGAAGAACATTAACGAACTGATTGAGCTCATTGATGCTGGTCTTCAAAAGCCTCCGGAGATGCATACTTCACCAACAAGCATCAAAGGTAAGTTTCATTCACAATCATGATATTTGGAACCTACTTCAATACATAATGGATATTTAGGTTGCATATCATATTGTTAGCATGTGTTATCAATTTCATGAAATGAGTTTTTTGTATCCGTATGTTGCGGTTTCAGCGAAAGGGTTGGCTAGTGAACCCATGTCCGTTCAGAATGAGCAGAACGAGCAAATCGACCGGACGATGAAGATTACCGATGACAATGTTAATAAACCCAATCAGCCTGACTTAAACGACGACACTAACTTGCAGAATGTTATTATTGTCTGCCTTTTCTGACTGCACCACTCATCATGCATCTTGTACGTTATTAGCATGAACCTGCAGAATGTTTTTGTCTAGGTTTGTCGTATACACGTGCAGTTTATTATTGTATGAGTTTTCGGTGCACTCTGATTTCATGCATAGTGCGTGTAGGGTTTTAATTGGATCAACTGGTGGGGGAATTTTATCTCTGCATTGCAGCTAGTATGCATCGATTAAACACAAAGCTAATTTAAGTCATGAGCTGCTCCTGTATGCGAAGGTGCCCCATAACCGTATGTGATTATTGTGGTAGTATGTTAAAAACGTAGGATTTATTTAAATTGATGAAACCTGGTTACTGAGTTTTTATTTAATGCGTCTATCTATGTAATTAATTTAAGTTAGTTAGATTTCGTAACTTAGTTAGATTTGGTAACAAAATCTTTTTTTGTTAATGCATCTAAATTGATGAAACTTAGTTAGATTTGGTAACTACATGATATTACTTACACGAATTTATTGGGAACTGGTCTTCCTGGTGTATGCAAAAGTGCGCTATCAGTGTATGTCGTTATTGTAGTTTTATATTAGTATATTGTATAAAACTATGCATTCATGTTTACACAGTTAATCCAGTATGCATTAATATCCTCTTTGATAAACCTTTTTTGTAGGATTTCCTTGATGCATTTGATCACTGCATCGAATCGTTTGGGAATTTGACGAGTTTCATGAAAAAGTCGTTGCCACTTGCAGCGTCAACTTATCATGATTGTCCCGAGATAGCGATGAGGAGAAAGACGTGGAAGAGGATGATTGTAGACGAGCATATGAGGTTGAACGAGATGTTGGTGTACGAGACAGAACAGAAGCTGAGACGTGCAGCAAGTACAAGTGCACAACATGTGGATATCGGGTTCAAAACTCCTTCACCGAGAGAAGAAGCGGACAGAAAAAGTGAGGGTGTATGTTTAGGATCCCAAGTGTCGAAGCAGGTTAAGAGTCATTTGATACCTTGATTGATTTGTAGTCTCCTAAGTCACATCATTTGAAGTGTAGTAAGTTGTAAACAATTAACTAAACGTATGTTTTGTAAAAAAACTAAGTAGACATAAATCCTATGTTCTTAATATGTTTTTATGAATGGCATGGACGGTAATCGCGTTTTCATACCCATGAAGAAATAACAGTTTCATATAGGTGCATTTTTGATCGCAAAAAAAATGGTATTTAACATGGTTACTATCACGGAATAATCAAACAGGTTAAAGAAGTTAGCGACTCTCAATGGATGTGTTCACCCACTGTACTTGACGAGGTCGACAAGACGGTGATGCGTTATCTTATGGACAAGGGTCATACGAATCGGGTTACTAGTGATGCACCGTCATTTAGTTTGGGGTTTACGCAAATTGAGCCAGTTAATCTTTCCCTCGATAGATATGATGATCCAGAAACACCTGCACCAATTGCGGTCGTTGCACCTCAACAACTATTAACAGACGTGGTCAATGACGTTGGCGATACGGGAAAAACAGTTAGCGTTGCAGTTGATCGACCTAAGCGAACAATCAAATCCGGTACGTCTATGAGATCCCCATTCATGAAACGAATACTCGATGTCGATGCGAAGTTGACGAAACTCGAACGACAAGTGTCTGGTGCGTTCTTTTCACTGCAACATGATGAAAAGTAAGTTGCATCCCTCTAAATTTTAATAATATGATGAAGGTTAATTTTGTTATATGAAGATTTTTCGTTTTGGTAAATGCATTAAGAATATATAGTTGACAATATTTTGTGTGCATTGTTATGTTTTCCAGTGATGTTGTATTCGATACGGACTTGAACGTCAACTCAGTTAGAATAATACTTGAGAGCCTGATACCGGGATCATACGTAATGAATAATGTCATTGATTGTTGGTGCCAAATCTTAAATCACGAGGAACAATTCCGGAGCGACAACTCTCCCCTTCGATTGTTTTTCATGTCGACTTGTCTCGTAAGTACCATATCTCATTTATATTCATGATTTGTGTTTTGCTATGTATTGTGATGCACCAAACAGTAATTATTGTGTATGTAGACCCAAAATATTTATGATGGACAACTAAGTGAAGACGCAATGTATGAGATGTTTCGAATAAACCTGCAAATGACGATTGTCGGTGATGTGACGTTGAACACAGTAAGAAATGTGGAGCTGGTAAGTTATTTAAAAACATTATATACATTTATGGTATTCGTAAGATTGATAAGCGACACATTGTCGTATGCATCAGGTATTCTTCCCGATTATCAACCACTATCACTTATATGTCGTGTGTTTCGATTTGAAGAGAGCATCGATCACAATTCTCGACAACATTCATGCGGATGTATCAATAAACGACAAGTACAATGGTGTTGTCGCTAGACTGGTATGAAGTGGTTGTTATTCCATATTTTCTTCTAGTAAAATTACATAAACGTGACATTTGTGTGTCTTCTAATTAATGTATTGCAGCAAATCTTGTTTTCACGCTATTTGGATTCATTGTCCCATCCTATGTGTGCTCGTGTGGCAAATGCAACTCCTACAAAGCCAATATTACCCTGGGGTGTGCAAGAAGAGTACGTAGATTGTGGTGTCTTTGCAATGCGTCACATGGAAACGTACATGGGAAGGGCCAACAAAGATTGGAATCATGGATTGACAACGAATATAGATAAACAGGCAAGGCAGATGCACACGCTCAGAAGGCGTTACATCACTAAAATATTGATGCACCCAGTAAACAAAGTGCGGTTGAGTCTTATCAAAGAGTTCACCCTATATGATCAGTTGTCAGAGTACGAAAAGGCGAGGTTGTCAGCAAACGCTGATGCGGTGAAGGATCTTCGATTTGAAAATTATTGGGGGTAGTGATCCTGAGGTGTTTATGTTTGCGTGGATCGGGACATATGAGACGTTTTTTATTTATTATGAATTGCGTTGGCGTATGAAATTTTATTTGTGTGATGCTGATGTTTTTTTATAGAACGAAATTTGGAACATGGTTTTTTGTGTTAAGTATGGTATTGCTAAAGTATAATAGCATTTGCTTATTCCATGTTTTTCATTGCAAACTTACATGCAATCTACATTAGTGCGTAATGCATTGCACAAGTTTTTGTAACGGGACATGTGTGAAGCTTAAAATGTGAGTTAAACATTTTACTCGTTAATGCATAATGCGTTACACATCTTTTTCATTGCAGGCGTAATCGATTTGTAAAATTTGTTGACTTGTGAAATTATGCAGTATAGTAATGCAATCCACACAACACATATCATGAACGTGATTGTAGGCATGAGTATGAGTATTTAGTCTGTGTACACGTATGAAGTGATGCATACAAGTGTAGCTTGTGTAAAAATTAAGATGTAAACAATACATTTGAAGGTGTGTTCATGTTATACGGTTTCAACATAAGTATTGTGCCCCATAGGACATGAATGCGCGATGAATGTAAGTTGGCGTGTTCATGTTATACGGTTTTATTGACATGCGACGTTGTCGTTTTTAAATTTACATCGAGCAATGACACGATGCATATTGTGTAGACTGAACGATGATTGTAGATGATCGTGGATGGTAAGTTTTGGTTGAACGTGTGACATTGTCATGATTGCGGAATGGTTATAAAAAAACATGAACCGCGATAAGTGAAAACACAGAAAAGTTTGATTGGGGCAGGTTGAACGAAATTGATATTTATCAAGTAAATGTTGCAAAATGAGCATTAAAGTTTGAATTCAACAGGGGTAACATAAATGATGTTATTACAAAACGGAATGGAAAAAATATCCAAAATAACGTAATGGAAAACAATAAAGATAATTTAAAAAAAAACATTCAAAGTTTCTTCAAACACTCTCATCGCAACGGTGTCACCACGTTATTCTTTATGTGACATGTTCAGTGCATCAACTACTCGTGATCTTCTTTGGGCAGTTTCGTGAGTCATGTAGTGCATGTTCCTTGCAAACCTTGCATACACGTTTCTTACGCTTACTTTTTGATATTGCCTTTTCTCGTTCTCATTTTAGTCTCTTTTTATTGCGACAACCTTTGTTCATTATCCCTGTCGGTGCATGTATTGAAACCTCTACCGGTTGTGGAACTCCCAATAGAAACTCAATCTCATCGTTTTTGTTAGGTGGGGGTTTGTCTTTGTGCAAGTTATGTAGAGCATCCTTGACCTGTTTAAGTGACTCTATCACCCCATCTGTTGCGTCGACGTCGTGTACGACATAACTCATTATGTCAGAGAACAGATTGCTGATTTTGTGAACCTTCTTTCAGGGTGATACTGATGTTGATGGTCTTTTATCTGACATGGACAACAGTTTATGCACCACGTCTTTTGTCCATCGGTTAACAATGTACCTATCCGGAATTTCATCAACACCACATAGCCTGAATGCATATAACACATGTCGACATAAGACCCCAAGTCGTTCAAACATCTTGCATTTGTAGGTCGCAATGCGTTCATTCAGAGACACCACCACCTACATATCAGTATTTTACTTAAATAATAGCCAGGTATTTGCGCTTTAAAAAAGATTGTTAAACGTGAATGTATTTGTACACCAGAAATGCACGTTATACTAAGTGTGCTTACCTCGGTCTCCATGTTTGATTCTATGTCAAGTACTTTGCATACCTTCATCCCATTATTGTCTTCCTCAAGACCATTAGTCGCCATGCAGGACATTGCAGAGTTGTGTATCTCGACTTGATAATCCAAAAAAATTGATTTGGTGAACAATTGTGCGACTTGACGCTCGGATTTGAATTTCGTTTAAGTTTAGGTGTGGTGTTCCAAGACTTTAAATCCTTTCTTCGCTGTTTATTGCGCTGGTGCCCCATTGCAGTCTCAGATTGATCGTAAAACTCAACAAGGGTTGAGTCACCGTTTGTGAAACGCCCAAAAAATGAATTTTCACTTTCGGACCTTGAAGTTGTACGCATCAAACCGGACAGTGGAAGATTGTATGAAAAAGCAGGTATCCATTTTTCTCGCATGTCCCATAAGTCACAAAACCACTTGTGTTCTTCGAAGTTATAGTCCCTCATTAACGACGTCCAGCTTGCCTCGAAATCCTTAGCTCCCATTGTCTTATTCCAAACTATGCTATTGAAACGTCCCAAGAACTCCTCATCATTGCAAGGACGTGAACCAATCTGTTCGCACATTGAGATCATACAAGATGCACACAAATGATCAGTATGCAACTAGATGTACAATAGTTAATACTCAAAATATTCTTGTAATGTGGATTTACCTTTTGTTGGAGCTTACTAGTGATATGCCACATGCAAAATCGATGTTTGGCCGTCTTAAAAACATCATCAAAAACCTGTATGATTGCCGGGTCTTGGTCAGTAAAAACAAAAGTTGGCACCTTACCAAATGTTGTGAGAAATGCATCCATCAGCCACTTATATGATGCAACATCCTCTCCTGCTATCAACCCCGCACCAAAGGTGACACACTTTTTGTGGTTGTTTATGCCCGTGAATGGTACAAACACCATGTCATGTCTTTTAAAGAAGGATAAAAGTATATACAAATCAGTATAAAATATTTGGTACAAATGAAACATAATGGTTTATTCAAATCAATATTGTTAAGAGGACTCACTGGTTTGTTCGGTAAGTGGCATCAAAAGATATTACATCTCCAAATGCATCATAGTTACACTTTGCAATGGAATCCGCCCAGAATACACCGCGTAATTTCCAGTGTTGGTCACAAGTGTACTGCATTGAGAAACCATTGCCATTGTCCTGCTTCTTCCTTAGTTTGTCAATAAACATTTGTGCATCATTTTCGCCGATGAAAAGCCTTATATCCCTCCTGAAATTCTTAAAATCTATCCGAGTTGCATTAACATTTTCAAACCCACCGTGAACCTCTTTTAGCAAATTGTAGGATTTGCATGGACCAATGTTGACGTTGCCCGCCTTATGGATGAAGCATTTTTGTTGAAAATCAAGCTTACGGGCCGATTTCAGTAGATGCCTGTCCTCAGGTTTAACGAAATCATGGTTGTGAAACTGAGTAAACCGATATACCTGATACCGTTGATCATCGATCCGTCTGAACCTTATGCATGCAGGACACTTGGTGCGTGTGGATGACGTGCATCGTTGATTGGAGCTAGATTCGTTGTCAACGCTGTTATCATCGGACTTGTTACATATTATAACCTTCAATGTTATAACTCCAGCACGGTTTCTTTTTTGTGTTGACTTTCGAGTATCAAAACCACTCGGCAGCATATTGTTCGTATGCGAAAATTCCTTCGTCCAAGGATGCGTATACCTTGCCTTTGAATGGAATTTCACCGTCATTGAGTTTGGGCTTCCTGTAGGTAGACCCACCTAGTGAAGTGAACTCATTGCTATCGCAACCCTCATGTGCAGTGTCGTTACCTACAAAGTACATTCATCATTACAAGCCAGGAAAGCATTTAACGGTTACAGGAAAGCATTCGTTTAATCGTCATCACCAGGTAATGCTAGTATGCATTTACACTACATAGATGTAAAAATAAAAACAAATTACAAAAAATTAAGTTGACGAATCCACTGTGCATATTTATATAGTTTTAGGTGAGACTCACTGTATGGAGTATCTTACAATGCATAGGTTGCATTTAAACTGGTGAAGAAAATGAGCATAATACATTAAAAAAACATTGCATACACTGTGCATATATATAAATAAATCGATTCCAATGTATGGTGCCGATATGAGCAGTCCATATAACTATGGATGTGCATTGATCATCACTATCATGATGCTATCAAAACTATTGGTAATCCAATATGCATGTAAACTACATAAAAAGTAAAAATCAGTGTGATCAACAACAAGTTCAGTTGATGTATAAACTTTGCATACATATATTTTGAGTTGAGATTCTATGTATGGGTTATATAACTACACATAGTTTGTATTTAAACAGGTCAACAATGACGAAAATGCACAATACTGATAAAAACCCTATGATTAATTTGATGAAATTACATGATGTATGACAACTGGTGAAAATGATGATATGCCAAAATGCATTAAAATTGCTATAAAAATAATGAAACTGTCGGAAAAAAATATTGCATACACTATGCATATATATATACATAACTGTGCATATATATGTTCATATTGCATTGCTTCCGGTGTATGTTCCAAAAATGAGCAGTCCATATAACTATGGATATACATTTATCATCAATATCATGATGCGTTCCTCTATTGGTTACTTAATTTAACGTGGTGCATCTGATACATGATAGAGTAGCTTACAATCATTGTTCTCGGATATTTGAAACTCATTGTTCTCGGATATTTGCAGTTCATCAAATGTGTTTGAAGATCCCATGTCAATACAAATCAAGTTTCCAGATCTTATTATTGTCTTCAGAAAAGTAAGATGGCAGATTGTAGACCCGCAATATGAACACGTCGACGTCACTATGAGTGCTACGGACGAAGGCGTGAAGATGACATGCAGGTTGTCTTGAAATCGCCGGTGTGAAGATGACCGGCAGGATATCGATATGAAGAAAGTCGAAGGCGTGAAAATGACTGCAGGATTTCGGTTGCATTGTTTGGGAGAGAAGAAAAGTCAACTGATAATTCAAACTATCCTAACAACAAACACCTAGAAATCTTGCCAATTTTTAGCTATTTCCTTATGATGAATCCGATTAATTGAATACATTAAAATTAAAATATCTAAATCTTATCAAATAATTATATAGTTTTCCAATTATACCCTTATTGCATGGTTGATTAATATGTAATGCATTTTTGGTTCCCATTTGATTCACAATGCATATGGTGCCCCATAAAACCTCTATATATATATATATATATATATATATATATATATATATATATATATATATATATATATATATATATATATATATATATATATATATATATATATATATATATATATATATATATAGAATCAGGTTCATCCGCGTACCTATAAGATTCCAACGTACCCAGCATACCCTAATGTGAATGATCATTCACATATATTTTTTTTGAATAGACATGTATAAGACAACATTATAAGACTTTTTTTTTCAAAAGAAGCAACATCATAAATCTTGTGAGTGGTAAAAAAAGATCATGTGAATGGTCATTCACACCATTCACATTGTGTGAAATGATCATTCACATGGATGACCATTCACATAAATATGCATTGACCATTCACATAATTTTTAAGGACACAGAAAGTGTGAATGTATGTGAAATTCATATATCATGTGTATAACATTAGATTAAACATGGTTATGAGAAAAAAATTTTAAAAAAAGTTTTTTAAGGGTGGTACCTTCGGGTGCACTTGATTTCGAGAGATACTTTTTTGAACCTGACTATATATATATATATATATATATATATATATATATATATATATATATATATATATATATATATATATATATATATATAGATATTGTTGGTACACCCTCACTACAAGAAATAAGAGTATTAGGGGCGACAAAAGTCGCCGCTAAAACCTTGAATTGTCGCCGCTATTGCATTTATCGGCGACATGTCGCCGCTGAGTATGACGCCGCTATAATGTTGTCGCTATTGCTCGAAATGTTTCCGCTATTGATGTCGCCTATGTCGCCGCTATTGATGGTTTTATTTTTTTAAAAAATCAATAAAACCTGTTTTAATTGATTTTTGCAGCTTATATTTTAATAAACCTGGAAATAATACAGAATCGTTCATATATACAAAACATTCGTCAACTACAAAATCCATATAACCCGTTTAAATTGTTTGTTACACAATAAACTAGCTAACTACTCGCCATTATCTTCGTCTTCATTCTCTTCATTCCCCATATCTTGATCTTGACCCTCCTCGTTTCCCATGTCATTTTGAGACGAAAATGACTTTATCATATCAGAAAGCGCCGATCTAAACCTTGGGTTTCGAAGAAAGACATCTACATTATCCGACTACAAAATAAACAACTATATTAGCAACTTATATATAAGCTAAAATAACAAACTAACGTAACTAAAATACTAAAGTAACAAAGCACCAACTATATATATGAACGTTTACAAGTATATACGACACATTTCAACCAATTACAAGTAAATATAATGCATATCGACTTATTATCATTATTTACATGTATATATCATCTATATCAAGCGATAACAAGCGAATGTGTCTCATATTGACCTATGATTATCAATATCAATCCATTACAAGTATATATGACACTTTTCAACCAATTACAAGTAAATATAATGCATATTGACCCATTATCTTCATTTACATGCATATATCATCATTTTCATCATTTGACATGTATATATCATCTATATCAACCATATATCATTTAAAGTAACAAAACACCAACTATATATATGACCGTTTACAAGTATATATGAGTTACATCAATCCATTATAGGTAAATATAATCTATATCAATCCATTACAAGTATATATGAGCTATAACAATCCATTACAAAGTATATTGACACATTTCAACCAATTACAAGCAATAACAAGCGAATGTGTCTCATATTGACCTATGATTATCAATGTCAATCCATTACAAGTACATATGACACATTTCCACCAATTACAAGCAATAACAGGGTTTTATATATATATATATATATATATATATATATATATATATATATATATATATATATATATATATATATATATATATATATATATATATATATATATATGTTGCATTTGGTAAATAAGTTACCTCAGTATGGCATGATGATTGGGTATACGACATCCCAGAAGGTTTATATCCAATTCCTTTAATATGTCCCCGTCTAGAGCCCAATACCTTCTCAAAAATGGCTACTTCGTCGACTGGGGTTGGATTCAATGTTGAGCTTGATTGTTCGTATTGTTTGTAACAACCTAAACTTTGCTTAACTTTAAATGACTATTTTAACGTTAATTAATACGTTAAATGTAATTTTAATTACATTTATTAGCTATGTATTTTTATAAAAGTTAAAAGAGTCGTAATAAAGTAAGTTTAATTGCAGAATTAATATTGCAATTCTTGTTTTCAAAGCTAATGAAAGTTATAGGTAACTTGGATAAGTTAATTATATTATATGTGATGATAAATCGAAAGAATTAAATAGAAAATAAAGTAATGGGGTCAAAATGTTAAAAATAAAACTTGAACACAATAAACCCCAAATGAGTGTTGTCTGCTCATTTTCCATCTAATTAGAAATAAACTCTCTCTTTCTCTCAAACTAAAGCCACGGTTCTTCCATGGGGCTCATCACAAAATCCATCAACCAAAAATCAAGCTAAAGAAATCAGCAATTTATCATCAAGAAAACATCAACCAACAAAGATTCAAGGTAAATCAAACATTTTTGTTGATTTTTGCTGTTGTATTGGAAACCCACGATTTCCTGAATATATAAATATGTTCTAACCTTCTTCAAATCATGAAACTAACAAAGGTTTAGTGTTATGAGAATGAAATAAAACTCATGCATATTTTGTTTAGGTGTTTAATTTATCATATTAGCCTTTGGAAATGATTTGTATGTATATGCGTGTGATTGACCATCATATAGAAGCATAAACTTCCCTTAACTTGACTGGTTTGCTGGAAGAGAAAAGAAACAGAAAGTTAAGAAGTGCAGTGTGTGTTTGTGTGTTTTGCATGCTTAACGAAACCTTATGGTTTCGGTAATACTGATCACTACTGAAACATATATAGATACCGAAACCATGGGAATACCAAATGGAACAGGAACAGAAGGCACTTACCGAAACACCCATGAAACCTACCGAGACAATCCTAGAGTACCGAAACCCACTTGAAGATTTCATGCATGAAAATACCGAAACCATAAATTAGGCTTTGGGATAAGGTAAAGTTGAAACCAATGGAGAGTAGTACCGAAACCTACGTCTTTTCTTTCACAAATTAAGCTTGTGTGTGCAGCGTACAAATAAAAACAGAAACAACAGTATAATACATATATTGCAGCTTGTGTGTGTGTGCAGCATGTATGTATGTGTGTATCTATATATATATATAGATTGAGGTTCTACGGGGCACCATATGCATCGGGAACCAAATGGGAACCAAAAATGCATTGCTTGTTTACAAAGGTTGCATTAAGGGCATTTTGGGAATGCTTAATAATATATTGTTAAATTATAAGATATAATTTAATATTTATCATTTATTTAAGAAACTAAATAAAATGATCAACCACTTTTCCATAAATTCATCCTCTTTTCTCTCTCTTTCCATTTCTCTTTCTCTCAAACATTGATGAACACGTTTAAATTTCAGAGATGCATCACGAAATTAACACGTTTAAATATCGAAATGCATCACGATTTTGGTGATGCATAATGATGGAACAAAGACGAGGATGAATATGACCGAAATGCATCATGTTTGAAATTGAATTGGATGAAGATGCATCGTGTTTGAAGACGAATCCAATACATTGGATGAAGATGCATCATGTTTGTTTAGATTCAGATAGAATATTTTCTGAATTCAAGCATCTTCCGATTTTACCCTTCCGCGCGCGAGAAGTTATGCACCAGTGCACCCATTTTCAAGTTAATTACCCTTTTGCCACTACAATCTGAACCATTAAAATTCAAGATCTAACGGTGCATACAGGTTCCCAAAGTGCACAATGCATACAGGTGCCCCATAGAACCTGACCCTATATATATATACAGGTGTTGTGCGTAATAGATAGATATATATGTATATGGGTGTTGTATGTATTATACATATGCAGAATCACAGAAAGTAAAATAGAACCAATACCTTAAATATATGTATACATGTGGTGCGTCTATATATAAAGGGAAATAGGTGTTGTGCGTAAAAGAGTAATATATATGTATATGCATGCTGTACGTGTGTGTACACACACACGTATAAACAGAAACAAAAAGTAAAAAGTAACAGCACTGAACATACTTTATATATATATATATATATATATATATATATATATATATATATATATATATATATATATATATATATATATATATATATATATATATACTAGTACAGTACCCGCGTAAAGCGGCGGCGGAGACAAATATTATTTTGAATACGTGCTCGTTTAATAGCATGATATTTTCTGAATGACATAAAAAAGAAATAGATGTCGATAATGAATAATATCGTTAAATAACATAAAAGAAAAATATCTTAAGATTCAATGCCATTCAAGTATGATAAAAACCTATAATTACAAACAAAAATCTAACTGAACATATTTGTTTATTTGTAAACTATTACATTTTAATATTATAAGGTCTAAATCATTAATTTTTTGATGATTTGATTTGATATTGATAATTCAACAGTAAATCTAGAATCTCGTCTAATCTCTTAGGTCTAATTCATTATATATATTTTGTTCGGTTTGGCCTCAAATTATATTTCTGAATATATTTTTCGAGTTGATCATTTATATACAAGGGTTAAGTATCATTTTGACCACCCAACTTTTAGATCTTTTTTTGTTTAGCCATTGAACTATTTTTTATCTTGATTTAACCACTAAACTATTTTATATATATATATATATATATATATATATATATATATATATATATATATATATATATATATATATAGAGTCACTAAACTTTATTGTCCCGATTTAGCCACTAAACTATCATATTTTGTACCGATTTAGCCATTAGTTTTATTTATTTTTCCTAAAATAAAAAACTAAACTAAATTTTAGTGGTTAAATCATGACAAAAAATAATTTAATGGCTAAATGAGATAAATATGAAAGTTAAATGATCAAAATCCCAAGTCACCTAAACCCTATAGCAAAACTATCAAAATAAAATTATCCATTGACCCATTTTGCCATTTGGCCCATTTTACACACCCTTTCTTTATCCTTTTCAACCCTAGCAAAAATATGTCTATCTGCTAGCAAACATACACGCCTCCTGCTTTTTGCTCACCAACCTTTGTCACCATTACACCACTACCACTACCTGCTTACTCCACCATGGAAGAGCACGATGAAGGGCTTCAAATCTGTTTCGGATTATAAAGAGTTTTAGATCGATTTCGAACCCGTTCACTGCCACAACTGCCTAACGATGCCTCCTCCGACATGAATATCGTTTTCCACAACCTTCAGGTTTCGATATTATGTTTCATATTGGGGTTTTTAAGTTTGATATTAACTTTGTTCGATTTTAGGGTTTATGTTCTTGGTTTTTGTCTGGGTTTATGTTATATGTTCTTATTTGATTTCTCCTCTTTTAGATCTCAGATTTTTTTAACCATGTTTTTCTTGACTTTCATGAATTTCGTTTAGGACTTTCTGGGTTTTGTGTCGTCTGATTTCTTCTCTTAAATCTCAAACATGTCCTTCAGAGTTATCGATAAACCTTCTTTCAATCACTTTGAAAGTTCAAAACAAACATAATGCTTCAATATCACTTCAATTTCACTTCAAGTTGAACAATCCTATGCGTCTTATAGACAGAGTTCTATTTTACATAATGCGTTTTTTCGTATTATGTGGTTTCTTTCGGCCCATCTTGAACCTTTGAACAACACCAAACGAGCAGCAAAAAGAGAAGCAGATACAACGCTTACCTAAAAGAGAAGCCATCAGAGAATGATGAAATGCGGAAAGTGAAGAAAAAGAATCGAGCAGAGAATGATGAAAAGTGAAGTAAGAAAGGTACTTTTTAAGCAATTAAAGTTTGCTTAGGCGGTGAGAGGCATATTTTAAGCCGTAAGAGAAGAGTGAGGTACGTTTTTACAACATAATGCAACTGGGGTTTAAAATAAACTGAAACTAATATTTTCTGTTATGTTTTAAATAAAATTTTTGTTTCAGTTCTAATATGTATTTTTGCGAGTATGTGTTCCGTTTTGAAAAAGAAACCAATATGTATATTTTCGAGTCATTTGATTTCAAGTTAGATTTATAATATATTAAACCTGTATATGTCTATTAGGTCATTAAATTTATAATTTATTATACCTGTATATATGTATACATGAAGACAAAGATTTTGCTGATAACTCAGATATTTTTATCTGTTTTTGTTTAAATTGTTGTTTCAGTTTTGAAAAAAAGGTATATAATTGCAACAGGGCTTTAACTCTTCAATAAACATCTTACAATGATTCAATAATTGCAATGTCATATAGAATCAAAAATAGATTAGATGGATTCAAGCAAGAAGGCAAGAAAGGAGTTCCAAAAAGGCAACAGTAGACAATAATAGAATCAATTTCAAAAACCACCTTGGAATATAGCAAGAAGCAACAAAAAGGCAGAAGCCAGCGATTTCTTTGTAGCAGAAGGCAGAAAGCAGCAATGTTCTTTTTGAATAGCAGAAGGCAGCGATTTCTTTATTGCAGCCATCACAAGATTGTTGTCTGCTTTTACTTGGGGAGTGTAACAGATATTTTGGGGAGTGCAAGAGTTTGTTGGGAGAAACAAAATATTAAATGCGTTGTTGTCTGTCTTTTTATTGAAGCTTGTGTAAACTGGTTTTGTTGACTGATTATTCCAATTTCAGGTTTATACATGTATTGTCTTAAAATTCAAGAACGTGCATTGTCTACTTGTACCACATGCATTGTAACTTGTAAACAAGCTAAATGCTTTATTAGTAGTTAAGATATATATATATATATATTAACATGTGTATATGAGTGATCAAATAATAGAAATCAAATACATGTAATTGACGAATAGAAGTGTTTTAAGTCGATTAAATCACTAAAAGTTCATAATTTTGTAACCAAGTCATCTTAATATAAAAGACATAACTAAGCATATGTATATATGAATTAAGTTATATAATTCATATGAAAGTACATTGATGTTCATAAGTTATAATGTATACAATAAAGTACCATGGTTATGAATATATTACATGATGAGAACACTCGATTGCGAAAGCCCGATCCAGCAATATCGCGTGAGTGAAGAAGGGCAATGTCGCTTGTAAAGCTCTTTCGTCGAGTGCGCGATCATGACAAGACTCGAGGAAGAAGCCCCGGCATATTGAGATAAGTTGATTTGCATACACATGAGATAAACAAGAATCAAGGCCCAGATATGTATTTTCATTGTATGTGACATAAATCAATTATGTAAATTGATATAAGATGATTATGCATAAAATGTCAATTCATGTAATCATATGAGTTTAAAAGTGCAATTGAAAGCCAAAGAAAGACCAAAATAAGGTCACACATGTCCATGAAAAACATGAACGTTCATAAAGTCATTTAATCATGCCAAGTCAAGTCATAAGCTTAATTGTGGTACAACAAAGTCTGAGATAATATGTTAAGTCAACAAATAATTAAGTCTATGAGCTTCATAAAGTCTAATACATAAGCTTCATAAAGTCCGAGAATTCAACAGAAATACACAATTATGTCGTGTAAAGTCAATGAGCTTATGTAAATTGATTTCCAAACACTGAACAGGTTCAACTAATTTAAACTGTGTTATAAAGTCAAAGTCTGTAAAGCCAAGCCAGAAAAGTCAAGATAAAGTAATTAAAGTCAAGCCAAAGTCAGAGAAGCAAGTCAAAGCCATAGTTAGAGCCAAAGTAAGTAAAGTCAAAGCTAAAGTCAAATCCTGAGATAACTCAGGTGGTGGATATAATCCGCTTGCGAAACTCAAAGTCAATAGTCATGCAATAAAACCAGTAAGTGTGAGTTATAGATATAACTGTATACATGCTTGCCTTCCTGTGAGACATATTGTTGTTCTAGCTTTATTTGAAAGTCTTATATGCTCAGCTAGAATGTGACCTATCCACACCTTGGTACGGTGATGCCCTGTGGATGATGATAGCTTTTATATATCATCATGCACAAATGTCTTTACAGTCTGAATTAGTCCTGAATATATATTGTTGATGCGATCTTGATTCATTACTTTGAATGCTTTCAGTCATTTGCCTTGATATCAATGCTTTCATATGCTTCCGCACAATTCAAGTCTGAGTAAGTCTATGTCAGTCTATGATTAAGTCTACTGAGATGTTTGCCCACGTTGTCTTACTGGTAGCTAGCCCAGTATGTGGTTGGACCCAACAATTAAAAGCGTGTGCGTGGGATTAAACATCATCCGATCTTAAGTACTATGTCTCACAATGTCTGGCTGATAGCGACAGTCATGTCAAAATCGTGCTTAAAGTCAAAGTCAGAGCTCAAAGTCAAAGTCAAAGTCAAAAGTCAAGTCTCCGCTTAAAATTGTCATGACATGTTAACTGTTAAATCTATAATCTCACTAAGCACCACTTACAGTTGTTGTTGAATCTTTTTACAGGTTTAATCAAAGGAAAAAGTCCAGCTGACTCAAGTCTTTAGGATCTGCTCGCTCGAATTTGAAGTCATTAGACCACTACTGAATCTGCAATTGGTATTGATTGAAGGCAATAATGGTGGTAGTTTGGGTAGATCAGTGCCATGTGTTGCGATTATGTATTAGATTAGTGTCCTGGTGCCCTTTTGTAGTTCTGTTTTGAACTTATGTAAAATAATCCTAATATCTGTACTGACTTAATTCCGCATTTTATTAATTCTATCTTAGTTGTGATTGATGCTGTATTGCTCCTTGGGACCTAGTCATTCAGGATGCCCCGTAAGGGACGGTCTTGACATTGTTCACCAATCTCACGCAATAAGGAATTCTGTATTTCATAAAGATGATTAAATAGATTGGTCTACTCTTAAATTTAAAGCAAAAAAAAAAATAATGTACTTCACATTCAAGAATTAAACATCAAAATTAAGCTCAATAGCTAAAAACTTACATAATTTTCCTCAGCTAATGGTGTGTCGAATTGCTCTTGTTTATTGACATGAGCATCACGATAAACTTGGACTCGATTCATATTATGCTTTTCAATTAAACTTAGATTATACTTTAAAAACATTTACATACAAACATATACATGTGTATATATATAATTCTTAATCGTAACTTACTTTTTTGTAGCATGTGCTACTATATGGGCTTATCCCTCCATGATTTTTTATAACTTGTTTTGCACGATTTAATTTATTTTGCTCAGAACGTTTTTTTTATGCTTGTCTGTCGTGAAATAGTCCACACATTTATTCCAATTTTCTTCGGACATAGCTTCGGGAGGGCTAGCCCTTGCTCACTCTATATCATATAACTTTGGGGTATATATAGCTTTGCCCAAAAAAGTTCTGACTCCAATCGGTATTAGACGTTGCATAAGAATATGACAGTCATGAGACTTCAACCCAGAAATGTTAGTATCATTATCTATCACTTTCTTTCTCGTGTTAGATCCAAACCCTTCAGGAAGCTTAACATGTTTTATAAATTGACAAAAAAGTTTTCGATCAGCATCCGTGAACGCGTATTTTGGATGGGGCTTATATAACTTGTTACCCCTTTTTTGCAACCATAACGATTTTCGAATCTTTAGATTTTCCAAGTCGAGTCGGGCCTTTGACGTGTCCTTGGACTTATCATTCATTAGAAAGGTACCCAATAAACTGTCACACACATTTTTCTCGATGCATTACATCTAAGTTGTGCTTTCGTTGCAGGGAAGACCAATACTCGAGGTCAAAGAATATGCTTCGTTTGGTCCAATTCAACTCAAAAGCCTCTCGTTTCTCTTAACACCTCCGAAGTTAGAATGTTTTCCAGGAGTGCGAGTCGGTAGACGATCTACTTGAGCTTTTATTTCTTCGTTACTGAATTGTCTCGGAGGGTCTCTAGTCTCGTGTTGTCCCTTGAATTCCAAACTCGTTCTCCATGGATGGTTAACATCTAAGAATCGACGATGACCAACATATGCGATTTTACTTGTTATACGACATGAAGGAGTATCTTCATTGCAAGTTGGGCATGCTTTGTACCGTTGGCCGCTCCAACCCGATAGACTACTGCGAGCGCGAAAGTCGTTTATTGTCCATAACAATACCGCTTTCATATTAAAGAATGTATTTGTCGCTGCGTCTTTGGTACGTTTGCCTGAGTGCCATAACTCCTCAAGCTCTTCTACCAACGGCCTAAGGAGAACATCCATATCTTTCCTGGGTGATTTAGGGCCTGGAATCAACAAGGATAACATGAATGAGGACTCTTTCATACATAGCAATGGTGGCAGATTATATGTGGTGAGTACAACCGGCCACGTGCTGTAAGCCGAACTCATGTTACCAAATGGATTAAAACCGTCAGCTGCAAGCCCTAAGCGAACGTTTCGAGGTTCTCTCGAGAAGTTGGGATACCTTATATCAAACTCTTTCCATGAAGATCCATCAACGGGATAACACATCGTACCTTCTCCTAATCGCCCGGTGCTGTGCCAAATCATATTTTTTGTCGTGTGCCTTGAACAGTACATACGTTGTAGTCTGGGGGTTAAAGGAAAGTATCGTAACACATTATGAGCTACCTTTTTACCCTTTGTATTTTTATCAACCCACCGACTCTCATTACAAATAGGACAATAGTCTAACGAATTGTGTTCTTTCCAGAAAAGAAAACAATCATTTTCACACGTGTATAGACTCATGACCTAAACCGATCTTTTTTAGTTTATTTTTTGCTACATAGTATGAAGAGGGAATCCTCTTTTCTTAGGAAATGCATATTGCAACAACAAAAGAAGCTGATCAAACGAACTATTGGTCCATTTGTTCTTCACCTTGATAGGCAGTAGCTTTGCTAAAAAGTCAAGGGAAGAAAACCAAGTACATCCAGGATACAATTCTGCATTGACTTCTTCTAATAACTTGTGAAATCCATCATCAACACTCCCACCCTCTGTATCTGAGTTTGTTTCATCGTGATTGGTATCGTTTTCCTTGAACTCCTCCATTACATCTTCAATAACACTGGTCATCCCGTTACTTGGAGCTACATCCTCTACAACCGTTAGAGTTCTACTTTCACTGTGATAAACCCATGTAATATAACGTCTACTAAAACCAAATCAATTTATATGAAGTTTCATCATTGAAATTCTTGTGAATGCATTGTTTACACATTTTTCACACGGACATCTGATTTGACCTCTGCTATCAACGAATGCTTTACATCTCTCGGCAAAAAGATTGAGTCCTTGTTGGAACTCGGGCAAATTACGGTTTTGTATAGTAGTCCAATTTTTATCGATAGACATGACGCAACTGAAACGTAAGTTAGGGCTTAGGGACTTACTCAACAGAAACTAAAATTTTAATCGGACAATGAATAGAGTATATATTCACAATGGTATGCTTCTAAACCCACTTTTTGAACACCTTACCTCATATGTGAATGTGTATTAGATGATTGGTCGTTTAAGAAAAATTTGGCAGCATTTTCCCTTAGCTTCCAAGTATATATATAAATATATATACCCAAGAAGCAAAGAGAAAAATGACAACCGAATCTTTCTTAAACAACCGATCATCTAATACGCATTCACATCCTAAATGAGATAAAGTGTCCAAAAGCAGTCCCAAAACGGGGACAGTCCGAAACTAATACTAAATCAATTTCGGACGCGTATTTATTCTAAGATCAAACACACACCACACACATTTACACAATTACAAATACATATTTGATTACTTTAACAAACTTGTAAATTCAACAAACATATAATTGCACCTTAAAATAAATAACAATCATATAATTTATCAAAAATCAACAACTATTAACAAATTTATAAATAGTTAACAACACAACTATTAAAATCACATTAATATCACATGATTCAATTTCTATTTACTTGATATTATAAGATATCAAAATGAGATTCACTACATTTAACATTTAACATTGACGGAAACTATAAGACACTTCATGAAAATTTTATAGGATACAAATGACAAGTTTTAAGTTTAACATGATAGTTATGATACATTAAGCTCTTCAATTCATTCATAAGTTATAAGGATACAAATGGTTATGATACAATTAAGCTCTTCATACACAACAAGTCTACAAACATATACATTGCACACTTTTATATACTAATTTATATACATACACAATATAATCTATAAATAGTTTATAAACATTAACAAATCTACAAATACTTAAAAGACACAATAAATTTATAAATATTTTAACAAATACTTAAAAAAACCCTAATTTTGATAAATCTAAAACTTTTATCCTAAAATTATATAACCAAACCTACAAATAATTTTAACAAATCCATACATTTCTTAACTAATACACAACAAATCTACAAACATATACATTGCACACTTTTTATATACTAAATTATATACGTACACAATTATATCTATAAATAGTTCATAAACATTAACAAATCTACAAATACTTAAAATATACAACAAATCTATAAATATTTTAACAAATACTTAAAAACCCTAATTTTGATAAATATAAAACTTTTATCCTAAAATTATATAACCAAACTCACAAACAAATTTAACAAATCCATACATTTCTTAAAAAGCATTATTCACACACTTTTTGACATATGTATACATACACAAATACACACTAATATTATACAAAATACCCTAAATATAAACAATATACATTAACAAAAATACACATTAATATACACAATACACATTATAACTCTTTCAGCAAAGAGATCGAGAGATACCTTTAAAGAGATCGAGAGAGATGGGTTTTGCGAGCGAGTCTAGAACGAGAGAGAGATAGAGGTGATCGCCGCCATGAGGTTGCAGGTCATCGGAGAGGAGGCCGCCGCTAGCAAGACGGAGATCTCCGCCGGAAATCGCATAGAAGCTGGAAGGAGGAGGGGCGCGAAGTTGGGGAGTAGAGAGGGAGCAGATGAGGGGAAAAGGGTTCTGATTCCCGGTTTTATTTTCGGGACTATTAGCGGCGATACAATTAGCGGCGACATAGGAATTTAGCGGCGACACAAATCCCGTGTTTTTGATGTCGCAGCTAAAGCCCTATGTCGCCGCTAATTTCCATAATTCTTGTAGTGCCTGTGTGACGATAGCAGTCTAGTTTGTAATGGATAATCATTTGTAATAGATAGGGCTTTATTAATACAAGTCATGGTTGTTTGTTCATGTTTATGGATAATGTTCATGATTGTGTATCGTGTTTACGTTTGCATGTTATGTTCATGATTGTTAGATAAGTTTATGAGGCTATGAACTTATGGTGATAAGTTCATAAGGTTTGAACTTATGAATATAAGTTCATAAGTCCTAAGGATTCGAACTTAATGGAGTTCAGTTCGTACCAACTTAGCCATGCTAAGTTTGTGGGCCTTAACCAATAAGTTCGTGGGCTTAGGCCATGCATGAACTTAAGGGTTATAACATGAACTTATTTGGATGATTTTAGACATGGTGATTTAGACTTTTTAGAGCTTCATGAGTGCGCACAGACAAACTAGAAAACATTTGAGAGTGTTTTAGGAGCAATACATCGTGTAGGGTCGGTATTCTATCGTCTAATATTGTGTTCGGCTCCATGTTTCAGTGTGATCGATCTGTATCTGTCAATGAGGATTCCGCACTCGTTTGACGTAGTTCACGCCTTGATTAGATCCGTGGTGTGTGGACCTTACAAGTGGTATCAGAGCCAACAATTGAATGTTCTTCGTGTTCTTCGCGATTTGTTGAACATGTATAGGTTTCTTTGCGTTTTTACAATTAAATCACAATTTCTCGAGGATTTTACAATGTTTTGAGCAGTTCGTCAAGCCTACAATCTTCTTAGTTCATCTTTTAAGTGGATTTCATTGCTTTTAGCATTATAAACATTGATTTAATCTGATTTTTTTTGAAAAAAGTTGAATTTTGGCCGTTTCACGAACTTGCGGCGCTCGAACTTAGGAGGGTGTTTAGGGTTCCCACGAACTTGTCAGATGCTCCTCTACGAACTTGCGGCGCTCGAAGTTGTCAGAATTTCGAAGTTGTCAAATTAGGGCTTCTCGAACTTGATATCCTACGAACTTGTTAGACTCGAACTTGACAAACTCGAACTTGTCAGACGAACTAGGGTTCCACGAACTTGTCAGGAACGAACTAGGGTTGCACGAACTTGAGTCTTTCGAACTTAGTGATCACGAACTTAAGTTTAAACAAATTTAATTAGGTAAAACAAATTTAATTAAGTCCGTACAAACTTGATTTCAAATTTATTTTAAAAATTAACTAGTTTAAGTTCGTGAACAAAAAGTTTTCAAGAATGTCAAGTCTTCACAAGTTCTTAGTGGATCATAAAGTGGGCAAATCAAATTCACCACCCAAGCTAATGAAGACTGAGGACTACTACTGGTGGAAGGATAGGTTTGTGGACTTTGCACGTTTCAATGATATGCGTATATGCGTATGTGGATATGCATTGATGAAGGGTATGTTACCCCGACACAAGAGCTCGAGGGCAGTTTGAAAGTTCTGACCTACCAACATATGAAATATGAGGACAAGAAGATTTATGAAGCTAGGAATCGGGATTTATCATCGATTAGAATGGAATTACCTTTGGAAATTCTGCATACGTTCAGAAATCACAGAATTTCTAAAGAGCTCTGAGAAGCTCTAGAGAAGAGGTGTGAGGTAAATCCTAGGGTTAGGAAGGGAAGAACAAAATTGTTGAAGCAGCAATTTGCGATCTTCAAGGGGCTGAAGAATGAGATCTTGGATGAGATCATCACAAGGTTCTATCACCTTCTGAAAGAACTTAATAACCACAATGTTGAGTATCAAGAATCTGATAAGATTGAACAAATTCTAGATGTGTTACCAGCAAAGAGGGAGATGTACAGCGTTGATAAAGCATGATGAAGATAAAGTGGCAACTCTTACTCTTGAGGAAGTCATAGGAACACTGAGGGCATACAACTTTAAAAATACAAAAGAAAGAGGTGGAATACGATCAAGTACAGGATCCTGAAATGTACTTCGGAAAGTCTAAGCCATCAACTTCTAGTGTACCGAAGTCGGGGGCTACCGCGTTCTTTTCTGGAGAAGAGGAATGTATACCAGTAAAAGCTGAAGAATCTAGTGGTAGGGAATTCTTAGGGTTTTTAAAACCAGAAGATCAACCACAAAATTCAGGATCAACTTCTCAAGGCTACACCAAAATGCCTATGAGTGCTAAGTCAGCTGAGGAGCATCTAAAGCTTTTAGCTTCGTTTGTAGCAGTGATATCGTCCAATTTGTACATGTTTTATCGGACGATATCTCGTGTTTTACATAGCTTTTTGGTTGATTTTCGTCTCAAACCCGATCTTATAGGTTTATGTTGTCATTTTAGGTGTTGGTTAAATAAATTGGAGTGAAAGGAGCTGAAACAACCAGAACTCGGCGAGTTCACACATATACTCGGCGAGTTCACACAAGAACAGAAAGTCTGATCTGCTCAGAACTCGGCGAGTTCTCCTGGCCTACTCGGCGAGTTCACCTGATTCCAGAACCAAATTCCCAACCAGAACTCGGCGAGTTCCTTTATATACTCGGCGAGTACACCTGAAATCTGATAATTTCTGAATATTTCTGATAATTGCCAGATCAAATAGGGAGTCGACAACGCATGAACTCGGCGAGTTCCATTACCAAACTCGGCGAGTTCCCCCTGTTGGAGATCGAATCAGGAGCTGACAACACATGAACTCGGCGAGTTCTTCCCCTGTACTCGGCGAGTTCTCTCCAGCCTATAAAAGGATGATTCTGCTCATTTATGAGGGGGACGAATTTTTATCATATTTTTCATACACAATTTCTCTGGTTTCTTGACAAAGAAGGAAGGCAAGGAAGGCATCTATCTTGGAGTTTTGTCTTAAAGGATTGCATCTTCATGAACATACGTTATTAGGGGAGTTCTTCGTATATTTAAGTTCATCTTAATGTTTGAAAATCTTGCTTATTGTATGATGATGTTTTACTCCATTAGCATGGAGTAGTTTTGCTATTTAATCATTTGGGTAGCAAACCCTAGACATTGGATGATTTATATTTGTATGTAATAGGATAATATATCGAAGTTTGCGTATTTTGAATGAAAATCTTGTTGTTATGTTTAGACTTGTTAAACTTGCTATGAATGCTTCATTATTTCCATAACGAGAGTTCGAAATAGTTGGTATTTGTTTTTGATAAACCAAACACTTTGGCGAAGTTGAATCTTTCTACTAGAGATGGTGAAAGAGTAGGTTTAATCGGTGTTTTCATAATAATAAGAGGAGATTTATGTTTTTATGAGAATATAGCACGAATTTTATGTATTTGGTATTAACTGAATCATCTTTCAAAAGTCGTAAACTTGTTGTGAACATTCGGATTTGCATAACTCAAGTTTTGAACATTTAAAAGAGGTTTTCGTGCTCACGTCGTGAGTTATGAGATTGTTGTGCTATAGCGAGAGATCCATATAGCTAGATGATCATTGTTCATATGCTAGATCGATATTGTATTCATGTATAAGAGATTTGAGTGGATATAATGTTGGTTGTTATGATAAATTAGTATCAAACATATCTTAGAGATTTGTGTGTTTGTTGCTTTGGAATCATAACTGATATATTATCTGATTTGTGCTTTAAATTGTTCATCCAGTGTTTGGGGGGAGTGATCCCATTTGATTACATGTTTTCTTTTATCAAAAATCTTAGTAATTAATTCCTTAGGATTGTGTGTGTAGTTTTGATAAATCTTTAGTCATTAATTTAGTTTATTCATAGTTTAAACCAATTGAAATACATAGCTAATTATTAACCGACGACTTATTATCATCATTCCACCAGATTGTCCCTGAGTTCGATACCCGGACTTACGTAAGCTATACTAGTATACGATAGGTGATACTTGCCTATTTGTCTGCTAGTTTTAGTTTATTTATTTCCATTTCTTAATTAAAATTATGTTGTGCTAGCGGCACATCAAGTTTTTGGCGCCGTTGCCGGGGATAATAACGGTGATTTTGAAAACGGTTGAACGTTTCTATATTAGCGATCCTTTCGGGGATTTATCCCCGGAAGTTAATTTCATTGTTTTTATTTTATTTCATTACCAATTCTTGTTCTAGATTACCCGTTGGTTTCCCTTTCTCTTGTAGGAGTTTATGAACCGAAATCTCCACTCGGATCTAACCAAACCATTGACAGATCCGGAGAGATTACTTCAAAGGAAGAATAAGCAAAAGGAAGGAGAACCTTCGGTTGAGCAAGAAGCACCATCAACACCACCATCCGCATCTCCAATTATAGTAGAGAATCTTGAGGCTTCGGGACAAAGAACCGAACCCAAAGTCGAAGCCAAGATGGCGGAGGAAGATAATCGCACGATGAGGGAATGTTCCAAGGCAACGAATATCGGGTCGGGGTCGGCAATCATACGCCGTCTCGTTCAAGCGGCA
Source organism: Centrapalus pauciflorus (assembly GCA_020465985.1). Taxonomy (NCBI): domain Eukaryota; kingdom Viridiplantae; phylum Streptophyta; class Magnoliopsida; order Asterales; family Asteraceae; genus Centrapalus; species Centrapalus pauciflorus. The sequence continues at coordinate 341,725 of JAANYP010007751.1, read as the reverse complement.
CATTACGAGATCCAAACGAATTATCTCCAATACTTGAATCAAATGTGCCCCTTCGATGGTCTTGACTCCGATGATCCGAACGCGCATCTAACTCGTTTCTTGGACGTCTGCGATATGATTAAGATTCGGGAGATGCCCGAAGAATCCTTGTATCTTCGTTTATTCCCATATACGTTGAAGGGAGCCGCACAGACGTGGTTTGAGTCACTTGCGCCACAATCAATCACAACTTGGGAGGAACTTGTAGACCGGTTCCTAATGCGGTATTTCCCTCCCTCTAAAACTGCTCATTTAAAAAATGACATTAGTAATTTTTTGCAGGAAAGCGAGGAGTTGTTGTATGAAGCGTGAGAATGATACAAGGGGCTTTTGAGAACGTGTCCACATCACGGGTTGGAGATGTATAACAAATTTTACACATTCTACACCGGGCTTTTGATTTCAACAAGGCAAATTTTAGACTTGAATGCAGGTGGATGTGTAATGGACAAGAAGCCAACCGATGCTTACAAAGCGATAGAGACCGCAGCCACTAACACTCATGAGTGGCATTCTTCGAGACATAGAGTCGTACGCGGTGCTTTGAAGCAAGGAGATGATATGAGTTCGCTTAAAGAGGAGGTTGCTAAGATGGGTAAACAAATAGTCCAACTTCAAAACCCGAGATTAGCAAATCATGTGTGTCAATTGTGTGACGGACCTCATACTGCGAATGAGTGTAACAAGAGGATGACACTTCTTAGTAGACAATCCACCATCAAGTCTATTCAAGAAGTGTGTCAACTTTGTGGGGGACTTCACACGGCGAGAGATTGTGGGAATGACGACGCGGAGGAAACATTGGAAGAAGATGTGTTGTATTCTTTCGGGGATAGGTTTGATAACCAAAGAGGGAAGATAGCTTCCTAACCACCACCTCAACAATACTACAATCCCAATGTTGACAGTCGGAATCATCCAAATTTCCGATGGCGTCAACCAAATGACCAAGCTCCGGCGGTTCCACCGGGATTTGAGGGTGCTAGTTCTTCCAACCCCAACCAAAGAAACACTTCATACCAACCTCGTCATCCAAACACCGCCCAATACCAATCCCGCCAACCAAATCAACCGACCACTACATCGCAACAACCGCACCAAGCTACAAATACTACCGCTCCATCAACCGAAACCAAGCCCACCCTTGAAGATATAGTGAGGGGACAACAAGCTTCCATCCAAAACCTCGAAAAGCAAATGGGGCAACTCACTCAACTACTTCTAGACAAAGAAAGGGAAAAGGGTACATTGCCTTCCAACACGAAAGTCAATCCGAGAGAGCATGTTAAAGCAATAAGTTTGAGGAGTGGTAAAATTCTTGAACCTATTTCTAATTCGGTTTCAAATGATATTGTTGTTGATAATGTGCAGGTTGAACCAGAAGAGGAGGCAACAAAGGACGAGGCACAAACTTCAAGCCCACCAAGTACCGTGCAAGTCCAACCTCCTATCGCAAAAGAAATCCCGATTGCCAAGCCGAAGGCACCTTTCCCGAGTCGGTTAAAAAGGGAAAAGGATGAGGCCCAATTTCACAAATTCCTTGAGCTATTTAAACAATTGCATATTATTTTTACCTTTTATTGATGTTATCTCACAAATGCCTACTTATGCTAGGTTTCTAAAGGATATCATCACCAATAAGAGGAAGCTCGAAGGAATTTCGGCTGTGGTAATGAATGAGGAATGCTCGGCGGTGCTTCAAAACAAACTACCTCAAAAGCTAACGGATCCAGGGAGTTTTACTATTCCTTGCCACATTGGTAGTTTAGTTATCACAAATGCACTTGCGGATCTCGGGGCAAGCATAAATTTGATGCCCACTTCTTTATATGAAAAATTGCATTTAGGAGATCCGCAACCGACTAAGATGAGCATTCAATTGCCTGATCGGTCAATAAAGGATCCAAGGGGAGTAGTTGAAAATGTGCTTGTAAAAGTTGATAAATTTGTGTTCCCCGCGGATTTTATGATCCTAGATATGGAAGAAGATAGTCGTGTACCCCTTATCTTAGGGAGGCCATTTTTGTTCACCTCACGAGCTATAATTGATGTGTTTGACAAAAAGCTTACGTTGAAGGTCGGTAATGAGTCGGTCACGTTTTCAATTGATAAAGCCATGCAACATGCATCATTTACGGATTACACTTGTTACCACGTGCACACATTTGAAGAAGCTTTTGATTTTGATTTTTCATCTCTTTTGTCATACAACTCCAAGGACATCTACTCAATAGATGAGGGGAAAAAGGTCGTTGATTTTGAAATTCTTTTGGAAGAGTCGACACCATTGTTGACCATTGATCCACCCCTATTTACTTTGGATGTTGATTCCGTTTCTCACGATCATAATTCTTGTCGGGTTAAGTCATCTCTTGAAGACCCACCAATTCTTGAGCTCAAAGAGCTACCAAGCCATCTCGAGTATGCATTCCTCCTTGAGGAGTCTAAGTTGCCGGTTATAATTTCATCGAGTCTTTCGGGCGACCAAAAAATTAGACTCCTCAACATTCTTCGAGCCCACAAAGGGGCTATTGCATGGAAAATTACCGACATCAAGGGTATTAGTCCTTCGTTTTGCACGCATAAAACTTTGATGGAAGAGGACTACAAACCCATTGTCCAAAGACAACGTCGTTTGAACCCTAATATGATGGAGGTGGTAAAGAAAGAGGTAATTAAGCTTCTTGATTCCGGGTTGATATATCCGATCTCGGATAGCCCGTGGGTGAGTCAGGTACAATTCGTGCCCAAAAAAGGTGGCATGACTATCGTTCATAATGAAAACAATGAGATCATACCGACGAGAACGGTAACGGGATGGCGTGTATGCATCGATTATCGCAAACTCAACGATGCCACCCGTAAGGATCACTTTCCTTTGCCGTTCATGGATCAAATGTTAGAACGATTGGCCGGAAATCAATTCTATTGTTTTCTTGATGGATTTTCGGGATATTTTCAAATTCCTATCAATCCCGATGACCAAGAGAAAACAACTTTCACTTGCCCATATGGAACGTATGCTTATCGCCGGATGCCTTTCGGGTTGTGCAACGCACCCGCCACTTTCCAAAGGTGTATGATGGAAATTTTTCATGATATGATTGAGAGCTTTATGGAAGTTTTCATGGACGATTTTTCGGTCTATGGAGACTCATTCTATTCATGCCTAGAAAATCTTGATCGCATGGTTGCTCGTTGTGGGGAAACAAACCTCGTTTTGAATTGGGAGAAGTGCCATTTTATGGTACAAGAGGGTATTGTCATGGGACATAAGATCTCAAGTGTGGGAGTTGAGGTAGATAGAGCAAAAATTGACACTATCTCGAAACTTCCTCCTCCCACAAATGTGAAAGGCATTAGAAGTTTTCTTGGTCATGCAGGCTTTTACCGTCGGTTTATCAAAGATTTTTCAAAGATCACACGCCCGATGACCCAACTTCTCGAAAAAGACACCCCGTTTGTCTTTTCCCAAGAACGCCTAGATTCTTTCGAACTCCTCAAGGATAAGCTCACACACGCTCCTATCATGATAGCTCGCGATTGGTCCCAACCTTTCGAGCTTATGTGTGATGCTAGTGATTTCGCCGTAGGGGCCGTTTTGGGCCAACGAGTCAATAATCACTTCCAACCGATTTATTACGCAAGTAAGACGCTAACGGATGCTCAAGAGAATTATACTACTACCGAGAAGGAACTTCTCGCCGTTGTCTTTGCGTTCGATAAATTTCAGTCTTATCTCGTTTTGTCAAAAATTGTTGTTTACACCGATCATTCGGCTCTTCGGTTCTTGTTTTCTAAACAAGATGCCAAACCTCGTCTTATCCGTTGGATTCTTCTTCTACAAGAATTCAACATCGAAATCAAGGATAAGAAAGGAGCCAAAAATCTCGCGGCCGATCACCTCTCCCGTCTTGAAAATCCAAATCTTGAAGGACTTCATGATTCATCCATCAATGACAAATTTCTGGATGAATCCCTGATGAAGCTAGTTGTTGATTCCGAGGCTCCTTGGTTCGCCGACATTGCCAATTATCTAGCTTGCGGTATATTGGTCAAAGGCATGTCGTTCCAACAAAAGCGAAAGCTTCTCTCCGATTGCAAGTATTATTTTTGGGAGGATCCTTTCCTTTTTCGAGTTGGCGCGGATCAAGTGATTCGCCGTTGTGTGTTTGGCAAAGAGTGCCATGAAATTTTACATCACCGTCACATCGGACCGACCGGTGGTCATTTGGGACCAATTAACACCGCCAAAAAGGTGTTCGATTCTGGTTTCTATTGGCCCACCATTTATAAAGATTCATACTCCATGGTCCAAACTTGTGATCAATGTCAAAGATCCGGAAACATCTCCAAACGAGATGAAATGCCCCAAAATCCGATTCAAATTTGTGAGGTCTTTGATGTTTGGGGGATTGATTTCATGGGGCCGTTCCCCCCTTCTCGTGGCAACAAGTACATTCTCGTGGCCGTTGACTATGTTTCCAAGTGGGCCGAGGCTCAAGCCTTGCCCTCAAACGATGCCCGAGTTGTACTAAAATTCTTGAAAAAGCTTTTATCCCGGTTTGGTGCTCCTAAGGCCTTGATTAGTGATCGTGGGACACACTTTTGTAACTCCCAAATGGAAAAGGCCTTAGCTCGATACGGTGTGAAACATCGCACCGGCACTTCATATCACCCACAATCAAGTGGGCAAGTCAAGGTCACGAACCGTGGATTGAAAAGGATCTTGGAGAAAACGGTTGGCAACAATTATAAGGAGTGGTCCGATAAGTTAGATGACGCACTTTGGGCGTTTAGAACGGCTTTTAAAACTCCAATCGGCACCACTCCATTTCGTTTGGTATATAGGAAATCTTGTCATCTTCCCGTCGAGATTGAGCATAAGGCGTTTTGGGCCTTAAAAGAATGTAATCTTGATCTTTCCTTATCCGGTGAGCTACGAAAGGCTCAATTGCTTGAATTGGATGAATTACGACTCCAAGCTTACGAAAATTCAAGCATTTATAAGGAAAAAACCAAGAATTTTCACGATGCTCATCTCAAGAATCGTTCCGACATCCGTGAGGGGGACCGAGTTTTACTATTTAATTCTAGATTGAAACTTTTTCCCGGAAAGTTGAGATCCCGTTGGTCCGGCCCTTACACCGTCCATAAAGTATTTCCGTATGGCGCATTCGAATTGCTTGATCCAACCGGCAATGAAACATTCAAAGTGAATGGCCAACGTTTGAAAAAATACTTTGAAAATTCAGAAGTTATTGGTGAGGATGTCGAAGCACTCACATTGTTGCGTGTCGAAAATTAAAGTGGAGGCCGAGTCAAGCTTAAGAATCGAAGTTAAATAAGCATGTCCTTCGGTTATGTTCATTGTTGTTTCGTTTCTGCTTTTCCGTGTTTTCGTTGTCGAAAAAAGTCCGTTTTTTGTTTTTTTTTTGATTCATCTTGTTGAATTTTTATGGGTTATAAGATGCAGACTTGCAGGAACTCGCCGAGTTCAACCACTACTCGCCGAGTTCCCAAGCTGAATATCTTTCTGGAATTCGGTGAACTCGCCGAGTTCCATGGGCATACTTGTAACATCCAAGTTACCACAAACAGTACACGTCATAAATTTCATTTCATTAAGTAATAAATATTACTAATTGTTTGATACCACAGGTCCATCAGCCTGAATACTTAATTACAACAATAAGTTAAAGATCAAATGGTGGTCTAAACTAGCTTCTAAATCTTCAATCAGAGTGCGGAAGACTGAACAAGCTACCCGAGACCGCATCATCTTTTCAAAAAGGCGTCAACAAAAGTCCAAAGTCTGCTATTCATCAATGTCCAGATTCACTTAGCCTGGGACGGACTACCTGCTATGGTCTTGCCTTTCTCAGCTTTTCCTGTAAAAGAGTTGTCATGATAGAGTAAGCTAACATTGCTTAGTGAGTAAACAGAGTTCCATTAGTTACCACACACATATAACATACTATCAGCTCCTGTCGGCAAGTCACTACGTTAGAGACGGCAAAAAGGTTGGGAGACAACCCAGTTTGTATTCCCCTGTGTAAGGCCGAAGCCTACGGGAAATGTATGGAAACAAGTCAAATAGGAAAGGAATCTGCAGAATTCCCTCCTGTGAATGGAGATCTCACATTCGGTCCTATCGGATAATGCAGTATGCAGCGGCAAATATATAAACAGTCAAGTAAGCAGTAAGCATGATAAGTATTTACATAAAATGTAAAAGTGAACATGCAATCAAGGCAATTCAAGTGTCTAGCTTCAGTAATGTCAAAAGTACGTTTCTATGATACAATATAGTATTAAAGAAACATGCAGCAACAATCGGAAGTTTCCATACAGTCGATGACATTCACCAATAAGTATCGAAATATATGCAAGTAATTAATGAAATCTGTCACTCACAGTAGTCCTTAGTCAGATAGTGCTTAACGAATTAAGCTGTTCAATTTACTCTGTCAAATCGGCGGGTTCCTGCAGTTCAGTTTCAAGTCTGGCATATTAATGTCAAGTCTGTGACATAATCTATATAACCCTAGTTATATATTCAGGTTATTGTCATTTCTTACTGTCGAGTCTGAGGTAGTTCCTATCGTCCCAAGGTGAGTCTATTCTTATCAGATTAATACGATTCATCTAATTACATATATGTATATATGGCCTTGAAACAAAGCCAATCATATTACTAGCTAGGTGAATCATGACATACGATTTCTAAGAGTTCATTCAGTGTCTGTTAATTTATTTGTGCATACAAATAGTTTATGCATCTTGAAACTTATGATTTTTATCATAATTAAACGATACTTTCAATTTCATTAGGTTGTTTAATAACTTAATCTGATTTAGGAATTCGACTTTGGCTAGGAACAAACTCAGATTCGAATTAAGGAAGCTAGATTCGAACCATACCTAATTCGAATCTATAGATTCGAAACACACACATAGAATCGAAGGCATACATAGGTTCGAAATACATGCATAGACTCGAACACACACAAAGCTTCGAAGCACAAACATAGATTCGAACATACCTAGACTCGAATTAGCAGCATTAGATTCGAAATTCACTTATACATTCGAAGCATATCTCGAGTCTAGGGGTTAGATTCGAATTCAACCCATTTTCGAACCTATTATGACTTCTTCGAATCTGTTCTATATTATCATCGATTTTCCAGGTTTTAACATCTAAATAAGAACATAAATGATGGAAAAATGGTCACTAACCTTCGTCCAAGATATATCCTTCAACTATAGATGATTTCCAAGCAAAAACAAGTCCTAAGCGGGAGCAAATCAGCTTCAAATGAAGGGAATATGAGCAAACTCGAATTTGCTCAACAAAAACCGAAATAAAAGTCAGAAAAATGGTCGATTTTACCTTAAATCCGAACGAAATCTAACATGCAATGATAGATTCGTGTAGAGCTGGACGATCTCTAACCGATGGCGTATAAATCACGAGAATCCGACGGATCGTTTGGGAGAAATTCTAGAGAGAAGGAGAAGTCTTAGAGAGAGAAGGTGAGAGAGTTCAAGGTTTCCAAACTCATGAAATGAGAAGGAATGCCCTATTTATAGGAAAATAGGGAAAATCAGATTTTCTACTGAATTTTCCGGAATTGTCCAACTTTTATTCCCATCAATCTGATTTGCATATCAGATGCAATTAATAGCAAAGGAGTTCTAGATTTGCTATATTTGTCTTTTAGTCATATTTTTATTCATTTTAGTCCGTTTCGTCATTTTTTTTAGTCTTTAATTTGTCATTTAGCTGAATTTTAATTATTAACTTTATTTCAGCTAATTTTGGGCAACTCTTCATAATTAATTATAACTTAATATAATTAACTATTACTGATTCAAATTTTCAGTTATTTACTAATATTTGGATTAAAATTGCTTTATTATCCAAAGTCTGATGCTGTAATTTATATTTAATAAATTACGGGCTGTTACAATCTTCCCCCGTTAAATTGATTCCGTCCTCGGAATCGACTAAGACAGGAATAACTTCGGATACTTTTGCCTAATCTCGTCTTCTCGCTCCCAAGTTTGCGCAGACCCCTTGTGGTATTTCCATTGAACTAACACCATTGGGATTTCCTTGTTGCGCAATTTCGAAACCTTATGATCGATTATACGCTCAGGCTCTTCTTCGTATCGCAACTGCTCGTCAATTTGCACTTCTTTCCATGGAATCGCAGCTTCAGCATCAACTAAACACTTTCGCAGATTACTCACGTGAAATACATCATGAATCCCAGACATTTCGGCAGGCAACTTCAATCTGTAGGCTTGCAGTCCCACACGCTCGAGAATTTCGAAAGGACCAACAAATCGAGGACTTAACTTCCCCCGTTTGCCGAACCTTACTATCCCTTTTCTTGGCGAAACCTTCAGCAACACTTTATCTCCAATTTCAAACGCAATTGGCTTACGTCTTTTATCGTGATACTTCTTTTGTCTGTCTTGAGAGGTCTGAATCCGCTGTCGAATCAACTGTAGTTGGTCGTGTGCTTCCTGCAAAATCGCTGGTCCAGAGATCGGGCGTTCACCTGTTTCCCTCCAACAGGTTGGAGTTCGGCATCGACGTCCGTACAAAAGCTGATAGGGAGGCATACCAATAGTCGAGTGATAACTATTGTTATAAGCAAACTCCACAAACGGTAGGTGAGTATCCCAACTTCCACCGAGATCAATCACACAGGCACGTAACATATCTTCTAAGGTCAAAATCGTTCTCTCACTTTGCCCGTCGGTTTCTGGATGATAAGCGGTGCTCATCTTAAGTTCGGTACCTAGTCCATTCTGAAAGGCCTTCCAAAAGCGAGAAGTAATTCTGCTGTCACGGTCAGAAACTATAGACAATGGCACACCATGCCTAGTCACGATTTCTTTCATGTACAATTCAGCTAACCTTTCGAGGCGTTCATCTTCACGTATGGGTAGGAAATGGGCTGACTTAGTGAGTCGATCCACTATTACCCATATAGAGTCATGATTCCGTTTAGTCCTGGGCAGCTTCGTCACAAAGTCCATGGTTATATGGTCCCACTTCCACTCCGGGATTGGTAATGGTTGTAGTTCCCCATACGACTTCTGATGTTCAGATTTGACTTGTAAACAAGTCATGCAATTTTCTACATATTGACCTACGTCTTTCTTCATTCCAGGCCACCAATATTCCGTTCTTAAATCTTGATACATTTTAGTAGAACCAGGATGTATTGAAAATTTTGACATATGAGCCTCTGAGAGAAATTGATTACGAATACCTCCTAGTCTGGGAACCCATATTCTATCCATGAACCGTCTAAGACCACGATTATCAAGGGTCAGCTGGGTCACATATGTAACCATACGTTCAGATTTCAAGTTCTCATCCCGAATGGCTTCGGTTTGAGCGGCAATAATCGACTCAGGCAAGGCAGACTCCAAAACAACAGAAGTCAAAGCATAACATTGGGTATAATGGTCTTGTCCGGTTTTGCGGCTTAGGGCATCTGCTACAATGTTTGCTATACCTGGATGGTAAAGGATCTCACATTTGGAAAATTTTGCGTAGAGTCGCTCTTTTCGTAGCAATTCTAGCAATTCTCGTAAGAGCATCGCATGGTCAGATTCAGACTTAGAGTAAATCAAAATGTCATCAATAAAGACTATCACTGATTTGTCCAGCATTGGCCTACATACTCTATTCATAAGGTCCATAATTGCGGCCGGGGCATTGGTGAGACCGAACGGTATTGCTAGAAACTCAAAATGGCCGTAACGAGCACGAAATGAGACCTAAATCTCGAGTCTTTCTATCGTCATAAACATAACGTTCACTTCCTTCGGGGGTTCTAATTCTAATTATCCTTTTTGGCACAAAGGATTTCAGCATTGTTCGTCATGAGCCTGTCCATTCCTATAATAACATCGAATTCTCTAATCCACATCGGTATCAGGTCAAGGTCTGAGGAGAGGTCATCAATCACTAGCTTACATGAACGAAAGATTCTATTTACAGTCACAAAACTCGAGATCGCAGTTTCTATATCTATCGGTACAGGTAGCATTATTGGTATAAAATCAAACAGTTTAGCAAACTTTTCAGACACATATGACAGATTAGAGTAGGCATTGAGTTAACAAGAAATGTACCCATGACGATATCAGCAGTCTCTTTTGCCTCATCGGCTGTCTTCTGGAAAGATCTTGGTTGATTCCTCGGAGCAGAAGAACCCTTAACTGATTGCCGGGGTGAAGATGCAGGCGGAGGAACAAATCGAGGTCGAGTACAGTCTCTAGCATGGTGCCCCAACGTAATACAGTTTCGGCAAGCCTTACTGCGCTTGGGACATTCCGATCGGTCGTGACCATTCTGACTACAGCAGTAGCACCTTACGAACACAGGATCACATTTTCCTTCATGAATCTGCTTGCAGCGAGGACAAGCAGACCTTGGCGTAGCGGTCACAGCATAAGATTTAGCCTTCTTAAAAGACTGCTTATCTCCTTGCCTTGAACTTTCACTCTCCTTTTCCGATTTCTCAGATTTTTCTTTCTTGCTAGACTTGGCAATAAAAAGAGTCGCTCGCTCCGGATAGATTTCAAGTTCCCCTACCTTAGCAACTTCAACTACTTCCATATCACTTCTCGGTCTGCCAGAATTCACAAAAAGATCCCTTCGTCGACCCTCAGAGGGCTCATGTCTAAGTTTCCTTTTTCGATCCTTCTTGGGCTTTGCTAACATCTCTTCTCTATACTTCAATTCTAACTCCCGTAACTTAAGTTCTCGCAACCTAAGTTCTTCTTCACGGCGCTTAAAGTCAATTTCACGCTGGATTTCTTCGTCAGTTTGCACAACCGCTTTACCATTAGTCAGCAAGTCCTTAATTTCCTTAAATCGGTCCTCAACCGACATGTCAGTCTGCAGTCGATTCCTATCCATCATAAGCTGTATTTGCCTACGATTATCCTCATTCAGCTTGTGAATGAGATCAAATAATTGAGCCTGCTGGGGAGGCACAAGCGTGGCAGTACTGCTTGAGTCATTAGCAGTATTTTCAGGGTCAATGCCTAAGTCCTCTACATGAACAGATTCTTTGTGTTGATCAGCTGCAGCATTAGCAGCTTTACCAACAGTCGAGGTACCAGCAACATTTGGATTCTTATCAGCCATTGGCTGAAAATGTAAAGGAAATAACTATTATTTCCTAATTCAAATAAGCACGATTCGAGTCATAATTCCTACGTCAGATAATCAAATCTAAATTCATAGATATGAAGGCAGTCAGTCAGGCTGGCACAAAGTCAAGTCAAAGTCAAGTCAGTATCAAGCTGTCAATCCCTCCCCCATCCTATCAGTCATCATTTGCCTATCTTAGGTCAAGTTGTGTGGGTAGTCCTTTACTAATTCAGTTACCTTAGGCCTCGGTGACTTGTTCGGGAATTCAGAGTCACATAGTCCATACCATACCAGTAGTTTAAGTATCGGGTGGCCAATCCGATGATTAAACTGCTGCTCTGATACCAACTTTGTAACATCCAAGTTACCACAAACAGTACACGTCATAATATTTCATTTCATTCAATAATAAATATTACTAATTGTTTGATACCACAGGTCCATCAGCCTGAATACTTAATTACAACAATAAGTTAAAGATCAAATGGTGGTCTAAACTAGCTTCTAAATCTTCAATCAGAGTGCGGAAGACTGAACAAGCTACCCGAGACCGCATCATCTTTTCAAAAAGGCATCAACAAAAGTCCAAAGTCTGCTATTCATCAATGTCCAGATTCACTTAGCCTGGGACGGACTACCTGCTATGGTCTTGCCTTTCTCAGCTTTTCCTGTAAAAGAGTTGTCATGACAGAGTAAGCTAACATTGCTTAGTGAGTAAACAGAGTTCCATTAGTTACCACACACACATAACATACTATCAGCTCCTGTCGGCAAGTCACTACGTCAGAGACGGCAAAAAGGTTGGGAGACAACCCAGTTTGTATTCCCCTGTGTAAGGCCGAAGCCCTACGGGAAATGTATGGAAACAAGTCAAATAGGAAAGGAATCTGCAGAATTCCCTCCTGTGAATGGAGATCTCACATTCGGTCCTATCGGATAATGCAGTATGCAGCGGCAAATATATAAACAGTCAAGTAAGCAGTAAGCATGATAAGTATTTACATAAAATGTAAAAGTGAACATGCAATCAAGGCAATTCAAGTGTCTAGCTTCAGTAATGTCAAAAGTACGTTTCTATGATACAATATAGTATTAAAGAAACATGCAGCAACAATCGGAAGTTTCCGTACAGTCGATGACATTCACCAATAAGTATCGAAATATATGCAAGTAATTAATGAAATCTGTCACTCACAGTAGTCCTTAGTCAGATAGTGCTTAACGAATTAAGCTGTTCAATTTACTCTGTCAAATCGGCGGGTTCCTGCAGTTCAGTTTCAAGTCTGGCATATTAATGTCAAGTCTGTGACATAATCTATATAACCCTAGTTATATATTCAGGTTATTGTCATTTCTTACTGTCGAGTCTGAGGTAGTTCCTATCGTCCCAAGGTGAGTCTATTCTTATCAGATTAATACGATTCATCTAATTACATATATGTATATATGGCCTTGAAACAAAGCCAATCATATTACTAGCTAGGTGAATCATGACATACGATTTCTAAGAGTTCATTCAGTGTCTGTTAATTTATTTGTGCATACAAATAGTTTATGCATCTTGAAACTTATGATTTTTATCATAATTAAACGATACTTTCAATTTCATTAGGTTGTTTAATAACTTAATCTGATTTAGGAATTCGACTTTGGCTAGGAACAAACTCAGATTCGAATTAAGGAAGCTAGATTCGAACCATACCTAATTCGAATCTATAGATTCGAAACACACACATAGAATCGAAGGCATACATAGGTTCGAAATACATGCATAGACTCGAACACACACAAAGCTTCGAAGCACAAACATAGATTCGAACATACCTAGACTCGAATTAGCAGCATTAGAATCGAAATTCACTTATACATTCGAAGCATATCTCGAGTCTAGGGGTTAGATTCGAATTCAACCCATTTTCGAACCTATTATGACTTCTTCGAATCTGTTCTATATTATCATCGATTTTCCAGGTTTTAACATCTAAATAAGAACATAAATGATGGAAAAATGGTCACTAACCTTCGTCCAAGATATATCCTTCAACTATAGATGATTTCCAAGCAAAAACAAGTCCTAAACGGGAGCAAATCAGCTTCAAATGAAGGGAATATGAGCAAACTCGAATTTGCTCAACAAAAACCGAAATAAAAGTCAGAAAAATGGTCGATTTTACCTTAAATCCGGACGAAATCTAACATGCAATGATAGATTCGTGTAGAGCTCGACGATCTCTAACCGATGGCGTATAAATCACGAGAATCCGACGGATCGTTTGGGAGAAATTCTAGAGAGAAGGAGAAGTCTTAGAGAGAGAAGGTGAGAGAGTTCAAGGTTTCCAAACTCATGAAATGAGAAGGAATGCCCTATTTATAGGAAAATAGGGAAAATCAGAGTTTCTACTGAATTTTCCGGAATTGTCCAACTTTTATTCCCATCAATCTGATTTGCATTTCAGATGCAATTAATAGCAAAGGAGTTCTAGATTTGCTATATTTGTCTTTTAGTCATATTTTTATTCATTTTAGTCCGTTTCGTCATTTTTTTTTTTTTAGTCTTTAATTTGTCATTTAGCTGAATTTTAATTATTAACTTTATTTCAGCTAATTTTGGGCAACTCTTCATAATTAATTATAACTTAATATAATTAACTATTACTGATTCAAATTTTCAGTTATTTACTAATATTTGGATTAAAATTGCTTTATTATCCAAAGTCTGATGCTGTAATTTATATTTAATAAATTACGGGCTGTTACACTTACGAGTTCAAGCTTCGCGACCCGTTCCATCGGCTTCTTCATCGATTCATCACTGTAGATGGCTTCGTTCGGAAGGAGGGTCAGGAAAAAATTACAAAGCTTGACCTTTGGCTCCTTTACTCCCTTCTTCATCCGGAAGAATTTGTGTCCATCCCTTACCAGTTGGCGGTGTATTTTTTGCACGTCGCCACGGGTCGCACTAGAGCCAGCGCCGTATGCAGCGGGCGGTTTATTACCCGCATGGCTCAATCGTTCAATTTGCTAACCCCCTCGGTGCTCCGAGGGCTCAGAGAGAGCGACCCGGCGGGAGACACCGACGAGTTGTATACTTCCGGCGAGCCAAGGTCTCGCAGATGCCTATGGGACGCGAAGAGCTGATACTGATATGCCCGGTCCTTCCCCTGAACTATGTCCGCCTCCCCCAGTGACAGCAACAGCAGCAGCAGCAAGAGCCACAACAGCAGCAGCAGCAAGAGCCACAGCAGCCGGAACCATCCCAGTCATTTGCTAGGTTTGATCGGGTGGATGACTGCTTTGCCCACATGACCTTAGACCGAGATATGCTTCAAGAGAACTACGGCTTGCTGCAGGAGCAGAATCATCTGCTCCCGCAAAACCTCAGCAACACCGACCACTTCGGGTCGGTGTATAATCAGCAGGTCCAAGAGACTGGACGTTACTTGCAACATATTCAGACGTCCGTGGATAATCTCTTTAGTGTTCAGCCTCCCGAATATCAGTTGTAGCAGCCTCCGGCCCCGCACCCATATCAGTATTATCCTTACATGCCATGGGACGCTCGCCAGTATCCCCCGCCGCCACCCGAAGATGACTGACTCCTCGTTTTGTTGCCTTTTGTTGACGGACTTGTTATTGATTCCCCCCTCCCCCTTTATTTATTTTGTTATCTGTACTGTATGGGCGTGATGCCTTTGAACAATTTTTCCTTTTCTGCACTTTGTTATTTATTTTACTTGCCAGTACTTTTATTTTTCCTATTGTTACTAATGCTTAGGTTTTTAATTTCTTCTCTTATGGTTGTTTAATATTCTTGTTTATGCTTGTCTTGCGTTATATTTCTTTCTTGCACAGATTTTGTCCAAGTTGGTGCGCCTTCCGGTTCATCACTTCTCGGGTTCTCCCTTCTTGCATTTCAGGGAGATTTCTCGACCCACTTGCTTCATTTTTCATTGCTTTACTTGCTCTTTTCCTTGTTTATTACATTGAGGGCAATGTATTCTTGTCAAGTGTGGGAATAAACGAACCATTGATGGTTCTCGAGTGATTTTTATGTCAAGCATATTTATAGTTTATCACACATCGCGTCTTTTGTTAGAATATAAATCTTGTGGCATTTCTTACTTATTTGTTCATATTTTTAGGCAAAAATTTTTTTGAGTTCCATTTAAGCATGTTTAAGGATAAAAGAAATTCATTTTTAAAAGGTTTGTTTTCAAAATTAGCATGACTTGCACATTTTAACCCAACTAACAACTTTCATTCGTGAGCGTTTGTGCCTTATTGAGCTTTAAGCATATATTATTTAGGTGCTCACAATTCGTTTGGTTTTATGTGTGATATTGTCGGTTGTTGTATGCATGTTAGAACTTGCTCTTGCGATGCATCTCGGAAACACAATGATCAAGTTATAGGCGGTTGTATGATAGAGGTATTTAGGAAGCCTTTCTTTTGGTTTCCATTTCCTTTTCCAATTCCATTTTTCCCATATTTTCTTTCCTAACCCAATTGCCGTTAATTCAAGAAAAGAGCGTATGCCTTTATTGTTGAGGTGGCCATTGTTAGGTTATTATGGACAAAGTCCACGTCCTAAAAAAAAATCCAAAGAAAGTATAGCAAATAAGAAAGTCTCATAGAGACATTTGCTAAATTATTGTCAAGATAGAAGTATCTAACGTTTTTGTTCGACGCTTGTTGGAAAAGAAAAATTTTCCCGTTCGAGCCGGTCTTCGTGTGATTAGCCGCTCTCTTTCTTTTCTTTCAGTTTTTTCCTATTTTCCTTTCCCTTTTTAAGCCCTCTTGATTTTCGCTTATTTCTTGATCGAGTGTTGTAGATTTGAGGTTCTAGCAAGCTTATGTTCGGCGAGTTCACACATATACTCGGCGAGTTCACACAAGAACAGAAAGTCTGATCTGCTCAGAACTCGGCGAGTTCTCCTGGCCTACTCGGCGAGTTCACCTGATTCCAGAACCAAATTCCCAACCAGAACTCGGTGAGTTCCTTTATATACTCGGCGAGTACACCTGAAATCTGATAATTTCTGAATATTCCTGATAATTGCCAGATCAAATAGGGAGTCGACAACGCATGAACTCGGCGAGTTCCATTACCAAACTCGGCGAGTTCCCCCTGTTGGAGATCGAATCAGGAGCTGACAGCACATGAACTCGGCGAGTTCTTCCCCTGTACTCGGCGAGTTCTCTCCAGCCTATTAAAGGATGATTCTGCTCATTTATGAGGGGGACGAATTTTTATCATATTTCTCATACACAATTTCTCTGGTTTCTTGACAAAGAAGGAAGGCAAGGAAGGCATCTATCTTGGAGTTTTGTCTTAAAGGATTACATCTTCATGAACATACGTTATTAGGGGAGTTCTTCGTATATTTAAGTTCATCTTAATGTTTGAAAATCTTGCTTATTGTATGATGATGTTTTACTCCATTAGCATGGAGTAGTTTTGCTATGTAATCATTTGGGTAGCAAACCCTAGACATTGGATGATTTATATCTGTATGTAATCGGATAATATATCGAAGTTTGCGTATTTTGAATGAAAATCTTGTTGTAATGTTTAGACTTGTTAAACTTGCTATGAATGCTTCATTATTTCCATAACGAGAGTTCGAAATAGTTGGTATTTGTTTTTGATAAACCAAACACTTTGGTGAAGTTGAATCTTTCTACTAGAGATGGTGAAAGAGTAGGTTTAATCGGTGTTTTCATAATAATAAGAGGAGATTTATGTTTTTATGAGAATATAGCACGAATTTTATGTATTTGGTATTAACCGAATCATCTTTCAGAAGTCGTAAACTTGTTGTGAACATTCGGATTTGCTTAACTCAAGTTTTGAACATTTAAAAGAGGTTTTCGTGTTCACGTCGTGAGTTATGGGATTGTTGTGCTATAGCGAGAGATCCATATAGCTAGATGATCATTGTTCATATGGTAGATCGATATTGTATTCATGTATAAGAGATTTGAGTGGATATAATGTTGGTTGTTATGATAAATTAGTATCAAACATATCTTAGAGATTTGTGTGTTTGTTGCTTTGGAATCATAACTGATATATTATCTGATTTGTGCCTTAAATTGTTCATCCAGTGTTTGGGGGGAGTGATCCCATTTGATTACATGTTTCCTTTTATCAAAAATCTTAGTTATAAATTCCTTAGGATTGTGTGTGTAGTTTTGATAAATCTTTAGTCATTAATTTAGTTTATTCATAGTTTAAACCAATTTAAATACATAGCTAACTATTAACCGACGACTTATTATCATCATTCCACCAGATTGTCCCTGAGTTCGATACCCGGACTTACGTAAGCTATACTAGTATACGATAGGTGATACTTGCCTATTTGTCCGCTAGTTTTAGTTTATTTATTTCCATTTCTTAATTAAAATTAAGGTGTGCTAGCGGCACATCAAGCAGCATACGGCAACTGCATTCAAGGAAAAATCAACGATCCATCTCTGTGGGAGGAGGATTATGATCAGGTATATCCTGATGATTTAGAGCAGATGGACCTGTAATGGCAACTGGCCATGGTCACCCAGAGAGTGAAGAGGTTCATGAAGAGAACAAGAAGAAATCTCAGTGTGAGCAACAATGTTGGGTTTGATAAGTCTAAGGTAAAGTGTTGCAATTGTCAGGGGTTGGGAAATTTTGCTAGAGAATGTCAAAGGTCGAAGATGGATAACTATCAGAATCCAGGACGTCAGAATTCATCTCATTAAGGGAATCAAGCTTTAGTAGTTGGGTTGCTGACGAACGTATATTCAAACAAACAGTTAGATGGTACTTATGATTGGAATTCGCATCCGGAGTCAAACACCAGAGCTTTTGTGGCTGAGGTGACTGAGACTGATAGCAGAGCTGAAGAGGAAAAGAAGGAAGACACCCAGCAATCCGATACAAATCCTTTGGTACTGGAAAAATCTGAGGAGCATACGAATCTGGAGTTTGCAGCTCAGATGGCCAACGTTGAATCTGATCGGAAAAAGGTATCTCTCAACTTTTCTACTTTTCATGATTTATGTGTTTTATGTACTACGCTAAATGATAAGTTGAACCTAGTGCTAGAATCACATTCATCCATGACAGCTCAAATTCAATCTTTAAAATCTAAAAATGCTAGTCTGCTAGATATTAAGGAATATGTAAGGTCTTGCACTACACAGATCTATCTAGACGCGACACCGTTAACGAGTGCGTAATCCTCGTTAACGGCTTGACGGATACAACTCTCACACAGAACACGGAGACTATCACAACGTTGTACGGACGACGACGAACGCACCTACGAGATGATTCTCTCCGAAATAACTCTCACAATACTGATAAACTCGAGATCTCCCTCTTGCTTAATCTCACACGAATTCTGCAAAAGTCCCTTAATGATTCGAGTTAATCCCTAATTATAGAGACTCATTCGAGTTTGCCTTGGGCCAAACTCAAATCAGGCCCAAGGCCCATTCGAGTTTGTCCCCTTGACACTCTCGAATCTGCCCTATAATTGACATTCGAATTTGCCATTCACATTTGAATCTACCATAAATTCGAATGCTATTTACTTGTGAATTCGAATTTACTCTAAATTCGACTTTCACATATTAACCTATATTTGAACTTATGCTTTAACTTAACTTATGTTTGAATTTATCTTTGAACTTTATGTTTGAACTTCTTGTAATACATTACATCAAGTTCAAAGATACAACCAATAACTATCAAACATATATAAAAACATATATCAAGCACTTGTTAATATTCAATACTTTTTAACATGACTTACACAAAATGCTAATACTACTTAGACTGCTATCGTCACACAGAGTGTACCAACAGACTCCCCCTTGACGATAGCTTCTAATTATTTACATTTTGTTTAAGAGCTTTGTTTACTTAAACTGCTGCCAACATACAAACCTTGCTCAATACACACTTTAACTACATTTTGATATTTTCTAGCCTCACCTTCCATATGTGCGTCACTTGAGATTTTATGAGCGTGAAGCACTTGCAGGTCATCTTTGGAAAGGTTCACTAGGTGTAGCGGATCGTAGACTCTAAGAATTACTTTTTCTTCTAAGTCCTCTATCACTGCTTCTCCTGTCTCACTTTCCACATACCACCAATTGAGATTCTTCATTACGTCCTGTGGCATTGGCTTGAGAGGAACCTTCTTCAGACATCTAACTGGTTTGTATTTAATTTTCATCCACGGACGACCAGTTAGAGGGTCAATTCGAGTATTGTCCATTACTCGTTTCCCTACCCTTGGATTGAGCCGCTCGAACTTCCTAGACCTCCCTTCTTTTCTGATGATCTTCGCGATTATTTCAGCATAAGGGTCGTTGCCGATGTTGATAAGTTCCTTCCATGCTAACGCTTTTATTTCAATCTTTGGCAAGGAATTGAAGACTTTCAGAGTTCTTCTGAGATACTAGAGACCATCTTTTCGTTTGATAATGAATAGCTGCAATTCTCGATCAAAGAACCAGCTCAAAATATTTCCCAATAGCTCTCCAGCACCCGGCACACGCATCTTCTTTTTCAGCTCCAACTCCTTTTGCTCTGCCCTGAACCACAATTTTCTTTTTTCTTCATTCGTAAGCTCTCTGGCAGGCTCTTCACTTGATGAATCAACATTTAAAGCAGCTTTGACTACTTTTATGTTAATCACATTATTTCCTTCTGTCACATATGTATCTGTGATAAGGTTTTCTTGAACAATGATATCATTTGCTTCGTCATCTTCATCAACATAAACCTCGTCATCAGATTTCCAATCGGTTACGTCTTCAGGCACAAATTCTCCTTCTTCTAACTCTTCCATTTCGTCCTCGTAATCAAATCCAAAGTCTAGAGGGTCTTCATCGATATCCATTAACGCTTCAATCATTTCATGTATCTCAGACTCTGTGACTTTTGAGGAACTAGCCTCACCTCCTGTAGCTCCCGACTGGCTCGGCTCCCCCTGAACCTCAGCATGCTGAGCAGCAGAAAAATCTACTGGCTCATTATCTTTTTGTGTACTAGGATCATTGCCATCATCATCATCACCCCTTGGCAGCTCCTCCTGATCCCTACAACTTGTCTCCCCCTGAGCCTTTAGATTTTGCAATAATTGCTCAATAAGGGATCGCATTGCTCGAATCTCGGAAGATTGATCAGCAACAAAGGTCTTCAGCTCTAGATTTTCTTCTTCCATTTTTCCAACTGATCTCTTCAACTCAGCATTTTCATTATCTATTTTTGCATTATGAGCTTGAATTTCACTGAGAGCCTTGGTCAGACCAAAGATTTGGACTTGTTGGAAGTCGAATTTGCTTTTTAGCTCAGAAAACCTCTGATTGTCTGTGAAGATGGATGATGTGGATGGTATGGATTGTATGGGAGTTGGAATGATTGGCGAGGGGATGTATGGTTGAACAGGTGGTGGTGGAATGGTTGTTTGAACGGGTGGAGGTTGAGGTATTTCTGGCTGAGAAGCAGAGGACGAGGAAGCTCCCTGCATAAACCTATGGCGTTTGGCCCTTTGTCTATGTACCAAAGGAACTACCTCCTCTTCTTCATAATCTGAGTCATCTAACTCCACTGAAGCTCTTTTCCTTCCTTCCTTAGTCACAACTAAACGTGATCCATATGTCCCTATTTGAATGGACGAATCTGCAGTTACAGTATCTGGGGCATCAACCTCTATTTCTTCCATATCCTCTGATTCGGTACCCGACGTTGACTTGTCTTCACCTGCTGTCTCAGGTTGATACTCATCGATTTCCCTGAGAACATCAATTTCTACTTCGGGTGGTTCCAAAATGTCTCGTACAAGCTCTGCTGTAATCTCCTCATTTGCATGTAGACCGGCTGCCCAAATTTCTTGCAATGTTTGAAATGTCGGATTAGATTCAGATGGTGCACTCGAAAGTCCAACCTCTTCCGGCTCTTGAGGTTGACTTGTAGAAGGCCTGTCAGCCTGAATCTGTCTCGCTGATGGCCTTTGCCTACTTCGTTGTTGTTGAGGCCTTGGTTGCTGCGGTCGCGCTTGTTGTGGTTGCTGTTGCTGCGGAACCTCCACCTCCCCTGCCCAGTTGGCATCTTCAGGGACTACAAAATTAGGATCGATCATAGCACCAAACAATGGTCCCTCTACTGGAATAGCTAATCTTCCTCGATGAGAGGAACAATAAGCAAATATTCTCTTATCGATGACCACAACACTCTGAATGTCATTGAGCTGTGGTAGATTTGGCAAGAAGTGCCTGATTAGCATCATCACGAAGCGTGGATATAGCAGAAATCTTTGTTGGTCCGGAGCTTTTATTTGATGAACGAACTCTGTAAAGAACATTTCCGAAAAGCTGAACTTTTGATTGTAGACTAATGCAATCATCCCGGACTGGATCTTTGACACAATATAGTCAAAACCGGCATTCTTTGCCGCAAAACACACCATGAAGACATGAGCTAGATATCTCCATTGACCAATATGCCCACTTTTCATATACGACGACTTCGTGACATCCAGACTATATCCCATTCTCACAAAAGCTGCTTGCCTAATGGCTAATGGGAAGTCTATCGGCCCGTTCTCCTACTCCTGAGTGCCTAGCTGTAGCACTTGGCGTAGCATGTCAGCTGAAAATACCAAAGGATGCCCAGCAATCCTTGTCCTCAAAACTGTCGGAGTGACAGTATAATCTACTTGCAGATGATCATAGAACTGACGCACGTACGGGATAACAATTTGAATATTGTGAGATAGCGCGTACGAAATCCTAGATTCCACCAAAAAATCCACCATCTGGCGGAAGGCTTGCGCCTCTGGAATAGCATGGTCAGTAGAAATGACCATGTTATGCTTTGGAACAAAAATTCTGTCCGCCATGTCTGCACAATATGGCAAATAAAATATTAGAATTATTAAAAAGAAATAAACTTGTTTAAATTCAAATTTGTTTTATTTTGAACTTGTATAAGGACAAAATACAACACTTATGAATTTCTACAAGTTTAATTAAAATTTTAATTAAATAATTCAAATATACTGTCAAATTCGAACAACAGATTCGAATGAACACTCATTCGAGTTTATTGACCTTTTCGAGTTTAGTGACAAACTCGAAATTGGCCAAGAACAAACTCGAAGGAGTCGGCCACTATCATCACAAAAATCCAAGATTTTAACCATGTTAGACTTAGAAAATCACATCTATTAGTCCTACTAGGTTCTAATCAATGATATTTGTAGTCAATTTGACTTTTCACCGGTTCAAAGTTTGTAATTTTGAAAAAAACAAACTTTCTACCAATAAAACTTCAAAATCCAATAATTTTGGCCTAAATGGAGTATAAATCTACCTAAATCTTGTATAATACACTTGGTTATACCTAGATCTACAAGTAGAATCGAACCCAAACGAACAAAAACTCGACAAATAGTTGGTATCTCGAAAACGGCAAACTCGACAAACAAACTCGAAATCGCACAGGTAAACTCGAAGGAATAGATTCGAAAGTAGGTGATTTATGACCATCACTGTTGACCTATTTATACCAACAACATTCGAGTTTGTGATCACTTTCGAGTTTAATGCCAAACTCGAGGCCCTGCCACATTCGAGTTTGGTTTAGACTCGAATTCAATCTGAAATTTTTGAAAATTTTTAAAATAAATTCAATTTTTTCAACTATTTCAACCTTTTCGAGTAACGAAATAAACTATGCCAAATCTTTTACCCTAAGCACAAGATTTTCACGCAATGTTTATTTTATTCAACTAGGAATGCACCCTCAGTAATTTTGACCTTTTTCCTAAGTAAAAATAAAATAAAATAAGATAAACTAAAAATAAAATAAAATTAAAAAATAAAAATAAAATTATAATAAATTAAAGTTAAAATTTTGAACAGAAAATAAACTTTAGACTAATCTACTTTATTTAAGATTTACCACCTATACTTAAACTTAACAGAATATTTTTGATGAGTATAGTCAAAGAAAGGTTCAATCAGATAGCGGTGTCAAATACGTACTTTCAGTATTTAATCTTTCACACTTAGGAATTTTTTTGATCCCTGTGATTGTTTGGCGTGACATACATTTCTAGCCGATTGTTAGTATTATTTTCCCTTTAAACATGCTACACTTCGGAATATCCCTTGGCCTTTTTATTTATCATGAAATTATCTTACGTGACTAAGACATAGACATACTTTTATGATCAAGGCATACATACAATGACTCTAACTTTTTGGTATTTGCAAACTTTCTTTAAAAGGCAAACATCGGACACAGGTCTGTATTTACATACAAAAGAGTGTCTTAGTTTGTCTTAAGGTTTATTTTAAAGCTAGCAAGACAGCGGTGACAGGTCTGTACCGACGTACAACAAAGCGACTTATCTTGCTAACCCGAATCAAAACAGAGGCAACAGGTCTGTACTTACGTACAACAGAGTTACTTGTTTTTGACTCTCAATTCAGTATGATTTTTCTATGCTTTCCATTTTAAGATGTATTTGATGTTGCTATACATCCCCAGAAAGTTTGCAAACCTCATTTATAGTCAAAGTTTGTATGTCTTGTACATAAAAATTAAGACCGATCGGTCGTACATCTAAGTCAGTGACACGTTTGACTTTTTCTTGAGTATTTCATTAGCCTTGAGATTCCCTATATGTATAATGCTTACCAACATATCAATCTAGATAATGTACAACACTTAGGATTTAAGGTGCATTATGTGTAAAAGTTTAAACACTTAGAGTTTGTAACGACTGTGCTAATTTTCGTCACTTTGAACCTATGTATTTAAGACTTAATTCCTTTTCTGATATTCTCTTTTTTTTTTTTTTAACTTTCTATAGTTTTCTCTCTTTTTTCTTTTGTTTTTCATAAATAAAATAAGAAAATAAAATAAACTACTAATTTACTATAAAAGGAAACTATCCTAAGCTACTAGACTTACTATAAAAAGAAAGAAAAACTACTGCTATAAACAGAAATAAAAATTCTACTAAGGTCAATCTACTCTGGGTTACGCATTCCATCTAGTTGAATCAAATACTCAAACCGTGACTTATCAAAGGCTTTGGTAAATAAATCAGCATTATTATCATCCGTTGCCACTTTTACCAGCTTGATTAAGTTCTTTTCAGCACAATCACGTATAAAATGATGTCTTATGTCTATGTGCTTGGTTTTACTGTGTTTAACTGGATTATTTGTTATAGCAATTGTAGATTGGTTATCTATCCTAATAGGAGTTTGAGTGTAAGCCAAACCATAATCTCGCAATTGTTGTTGTATCCACAGAACCTGTGAACAGCAACTACCAGCAGCAACATACTCGGCCTCGCACGTTGACATGGCTACCGACGTCTGTTTCTTGCATTGCCAGGAAACCAGTCTCCCCCCAAGGAATTGACAACCTCCAGTTGTTGACTTGCGCGTCAAGCTGCATCCTCCGTAGTCTGCATCCGTGAATGCCTCCAATTCCAGATCTCCCTCCGCGTGATACCAAAGTCCCAGCTTCGGTTTCGACTTGAGGTATCGTAGAATCCGCTTCACAGCTTTCATGTGCATCTCTTTCGGATTAGCTTGAAACCTAGCACAAATACATACAACAAACATAATGTCAAGTCTTGAAGAAGTTAAATACATAAGTGATCCAATCATGGCCCGATATAACGTCGGATCCACATCGGTATCACTTTCAGTACCCGGTCCGAGATTGTGATTCACTTGAATCGGCGTGCTGAAATGAGCTGTCAGTTTAGTCCCTTCCATCCCGAAGCGCTCCAATATGTCGTAGACATACTTCGTCTGATGAATAAACATCCCTTCCTTCTTCTGGTCAACTTGCAGACCCAAAAAGAAATTCAACTCACCCATCGCACTCATCTCGAATTTTGACTTCATCACCTTCTCAAAATCCTTGCACTTTTGCTCGTCTGATGATCCAAAGATGATATCATCGACGTACACTTGTACCAAGATGAAGTGTTCTCCCTTTCTCTTTACGAACAACGTACTATCTATCCTACCTCTTTCAAACCCATTTACTAACAGATGGTTGGACAGAGTCTCGTACCACGCCCTCGGTGCTTGATGCAATCCATACAGAGCCTTATCTAATCGATATACTCTGTCTGGATATTTCGGATCTGTAAACCCGGGCGGCTGTTCTACATACACCGGTTCCTTCACTTTCCCATAGAGGAAAGCACTCTTAACGTCTAGCTGATATACCTTAAAGCCCTTGAAGGAAGCAAAAGCCAGAAACGAACGAATTGCTTCCAACCTTGCTACTGGCGCAAACACCTCATTGTAATCGATTCCCTCCTCTTGGTTGAAACCCTTTACAACTAACCTAGCCTTGTTACGAGTGACTATACCCTGATCGTCTCTTTTGCACTTAAAAACCCATTTGGTTCCTATTGCTATTTCCCCTCGAGGTAATGGAACTAACTCCCACACTTCTAGTTTCCGAAATTGAGAGAGTTCTTCCTGCATCGCTTCAACCCAGGAGTTATCCTTTAGTGCCATTTGCACATTTTTCGGCTCTACTTGCGAGATGAAACAAGAATAGAGGCAGGTATGAAAGGCCTCGGAGTCATTTATCATCGACAACAACACAGTGTTGTTATTTAAACTACTCCTAGTCCTCACACCCTCATTAGGATTTCCTATGATGCTTTCTATAGGATGGTTCTTGTTGATCCTAGATGTCTCTATCTCGTCAACTCTCAGATTATCTCCTAAATTTGATCCTATTTCACCTAATGGGGGAACAACCTCAGATTCCACATTTTCCTCCTCGTGGACAGTTTCCTCAGAGTTGGAATTAGTTGTCTGAGTTTGATTCTCAGTTGAAGGTGCTTCTGAATCAGTGACTTCTGGAGATCCATCTTCAGTTGAAGTAGGCTCGGATGTGGATTGAAAAGTGGTCCTCGGAAGGTATGACCTTCGTCATTCAGATTCAACGTCGCCATGTCCTTTTCGATGGTACGTGCATTTTCATCCAAGGGAATGTTAAATGACTCAAACAGTTTATCATAGTCAAATATCCATTCCGGACCTGTTTGGGGTTCATGTGTATAACTTGTGACTTCAATGTTATACACAATCTCTACAGTACCATTAGTTTTGTTAAAAACCCGTTTGTTTGGTGAGTTCGGCACATAACCTAGGAAGTATCATTTGTCAGCCTTTTCACCAAATTTAGGTTGATGTTTTGTTCGCAATAAAGTACATGGTACCCCAAAAGGTTCGAAGCCTGTTAAATTAGGTGGCCGTTTATTCAAAATTTCATAACAGGTTTTGTTCAAAGATTTGACTGTAAGGACCCGGTTTAAAATATGGCACGCGGTATTCACTGCCTCCCCCCAAAACATGGTAGGAAGCTTTGAATCCGAAAGCATAGTCCTTGCAGCCTCAATCAATGTCCTGTTCTTTCGTTCGGCCACCCCATTTTGTTGTGGCTCATATGGTGCACTAAATTGATGCACTATGCCATTTGATAGGCAATATACACCAAATACAGTGTTTTTAAATTCAGTTCCATTATCACTACGAAGCCGTTTAACCCTTGTTCCATAAGATTTCTCCACTTGGTCTAAGAACCCGATGAGCTTGGAAGCCGTCTCGTCCTTTGTACCTAGAAAGAAAACCCAAGAAAATCGTGACTAATCGTCAGTGATAACTAAACAATACCAACTACCACCTATACTCCTTTTGTTGATTGGTCCGAAGAGGTCCATATGCAACAAATCGAATGTGGTAGAAATGGAGTTCTGAGTCTTGGACTTGTGTGCCTTCTTATGTTGTTTGCCCTTCTTGCATGGTAGACACTTATCCTCGAACTGAAAACTCTTCATAGGCACACCTTGCACCAACCCATTTTTCGTAATATAATTCATCTTTCTCAGGTGCAAGTGTGCCATGCGTCTGTGCCATAGAACCAACTCAGTCTCCGAAGCTTTAGATAACAAACAGATTGGACCCATCGAAGATTCAGGCTTGTTCATGTTGAGCATATACAAGTCGTTCTTCCTTGGAGCCCTCATCGAAATCCACTCTTCAGGTATCTTGAAACCCGGTTTTAGCACCAACGCCTCAGAATCAGTGAACAGCACTGAATTCTTCCTATCACAGATTTGAGATACACTAATAAGATTATGAACCAGTTTATCAACGTGATAAACTTGATCCAATGTAATCGTCCCATTAGTGACCACTCCAGTACTCGTGATGGTTCCTCCCTTATTGCCCGCGAATGATACAAATCCCCGATTCCGTCCCGTGAAGTCTGTAAGTAGACTTTTTTCCCCTGTCATGTGCCTGGAGCACCCACTGTTGACGAACCATTTGTTGTTTAGACCTGTGGTTATCTCCTGCACATGAAAGAAAATAGGTTAGTTATCACGGGGAACCCAAGCCATAACTGACTTGGTTATACCATTCTCGTCCACATACTTAAACTCTTTCAAATACTCATCTCTCCTTTCAGGTGACTTGGGTCTTTGAACCGGAGTTTGTTGTGGTGCCGAGTGATTTAAGTTCACTCTTTGCCTTTGAGTAGGCATTTGCTGTGGAGCTCTTGAATAATTACGATTATAATTCATTTCAGACTGATATCCCTGAGCTCTACCCGGTGTGTGATATCTAACAGGAGTGTGTGACCTAACCGGAGTGTATGCTCTGCTAGGTGTTGTGCTCCTATAATGTTGTTGTGGTCCAGACCTAGATTGATTAACGACTCGATTCGGTGAATTAGTCCGAATCACTTCTTTTGGTCCACTTTTCACCGGTATTTGTTTCACAGCTTGTTTTGATGTAGCCTGCACAGTTTTCTCGGTACTCTGATAACTACTAGTGCTCGCCACACTTGTTGAAGGCTTAGCTTGTTCTGGCTTCCCTGTCTTTGGTGTAATGTCAATTTTCCTATGCGAACAGTTAGAAGCAACATGCCCCCTTTCGTGACATCTAATGCAAGACATCTTGTCAATAGACTTCTTGTGTGTGCCCTTTGACTTAGGTGTGTCACTAGTGTCTGGTTCTTTTTGAGCATCTATAGTGACTGGTTCATCATCCTGATCATTAAAATCAATTTTATGTTTTCCTACAGGTGTTTCACTAGAGGAAGACACAAATTTGACTTTCTTAATCTTGACATTTGTATCAGTCACCTTAGGTGTGTTTTCCTTTACAGGCTCAGACACTGGTTCAGGTATTTCCTCTAAGTCTACTGATTTCTCAGTTTTCTCCTGAGGTTGAGGCACATAGCTGTCATTTCATGATATCCTAGACCTACAGGCTTTTTAGATTGGCGTTGAGCATCTAAAATTTTCCCTAGGTTAAGACTTGAGTTCCTGAACTTTTCTAGCTTACTATTTGCCTCAGCTACCTTCACCTTAGACTCAGCTAGCTCTATGTCTTTGGTTTTCAGCTCCTTGGTTAATGCCTCGACATGTTCATACATGAGTTCTAACCTAACGCACTGTTCGCTCAGTTTGTCCTTTAGAACTATAACATCTTGTGCATCAGCCTTAAGCTTATCCCTAAGATCTTGCTTTATATCTATCAGGCTAGCATTATCTGATTTTAAAGATTCATTTGAGCAGAGATATTATGATGTGATTCTAGCACTAAATTTAACCTATGTTAGATGTAGCACATAAAACACACAATTCATGGAAAAGAGAGAATTTCAGACTTACCTTTGCATGATCTGATTCGACGTTGGCCATCTGAGCGGCAAACTCCAAAATCGTCTGATCATCCGACTTCTCCACCCACATCGGACTGCTTTCTTGTTGATTGCTGTCCCCAGTGCTCTGCTCTGCTCCTTCACATCCACTCTCAGTCACTTCAGCCATAAAGGCTTTACCGTTCGTTTCGGGATGTGTATTCCAGTCATAAGTACCATCCAGCTGTCTGTCTGATGTGACGTTAGATAACAGACCAGCTATGTTGGCTTGACTGGGTGATGTACTCGGAAGATATCGCTGTTGGGATTGGTTTTGATACTGTCCATGGTTCTGATTCTGCCCTTGGTAATTCTCTACCTTCGGTCTCTGACACTCTCTGGCGAAGTGTCCTAACCCTTGACAGTTGTAGCATTTGACTTTGGACTTATCGAAGCCAATCCTGTTGTTACTCATGTTCAGATTTCTTCCTGTCCGTTTGATGAACCTCTTAACCCGTTGAGTCACCATGGCCAGTTGCCATTGGAGATCCATCTCTTCAAGGTCATCAGGATCGACCTGATCGTAATCCTCATCCCAGAGTGCAGGATCGTTGATTTTACCTTGAACGCAGTTTCCATATGCGGCCATAAATGAAGCCAACAGATTAAGATGGTCTTCAGCCGATTTAGCGCTCGTAGGCATCTTAGAATAGCCCTGAGATGTTGATGCCGGTGTAGCCTGATGTTGCTGTTCTTCTGGTCTACTAAACCCTAAGAAAGCTCTACTTTGTGCGTCTTCTGGCTCAGCTGGTGACGCCGTTTCTCCCGTGAAAAAGGTTGTAGCTGTCTTCATTTCAGCTACCACTGAAGGTTTTGATTTTCCAAAATACATTGCTGGATTTTGGACTTGTTCATAATCCGTTTCTGCCTTCAGTATCTCAAAATGATACGCCCGCAGCGTTCCCACCACATCCTCCAGAGATTGAGTATAGTATATATCCTCATCAAGCTTAATCATGGCCACGTACATCACCCATTTGGCTGGTAAGGCATCCAGAAGCTTATTATTCTTTTCAGTGTCGCTATACTCAATATCATGACTTTCTAGCTTAGTCAGCAGATGATAGAAACGCGTGATGGTGTCGTCCAGCTTCTCATCCTTTAATGCCTTGAAGATCGCAAACTGTTGTTTAAGCATCTCCATACGCTTCCTTCGAACCCTCGGGTTACCCTCACACCTCTTCTCCAAAGACTCCCATAGCTCTTTCGATGTCTTTTGATTTCGGAAAGTGTGCAGTATGTCCTGAGGTAGCGCCATTCGTATAATAGCGTATGCG
Source organism: Centrapalus pauciflorus (assembly GCA_020465985.1). Taxonomy (NCBI): domain Eukaryota; kingdom Viridiplantae; phylum Streptophyta; class Magnoliopsida; order Asterales; family Asteraceae; genus Centrapalus; species Centrapalus pauciflorus. The sequence continues at coordinate 311,457 of JAANYP010007751.1, read as the reverse complement.
CGGTTCTCCGCTTCAAACAGCTTTTTGTCATCGTCCTTCATTTTAGAATACGTGACAACCTTTTGTCGTCCCTCTATCTCAGCTGTCGGTGGAATGTATCCCTCGTCGATACAGATCCACATACGCATGTCATTGAATCGCACAAAGTCGGCAAACCGATCCTTCCACCAATAATAGTCTTCAAGTTTCATCAGTTTAGGCGGAGTATTTGCTTTTCCGACCTCGTGATCCATTTCAAGAAACCGTTGTAGATTTGACATTGTTTCAAAGGTAATTGTATTAAATCTTAATTAATTTAATTCGAAATCAATTTAAATTAATTCTTTCGAATTTAGGTAAATTCGAAACTAATCAAATTTAAACTTATTTGGAATTAAATTCGAGTTAAGTATTTAAGTCCAATTAAAGTCGAAATATATGACAAATTCGAAGGTCTCCAAACTCGAAGGTCTCACTAATCTCGAACGTCCATGCAAACTCGAACCACAATCAAATTCGAAATCCAGTTAAACTCGAATTCCTATTCGACTTTAATCCAAAGTCGAATCCTAGATAAATTCAAAATCTTTTTAGTAAACTCGACAGGAGCGTATTTTTGATCAAACTCGAAAATGAACAAAAACCCTAATTACTCCTTAACATATTCGAGCGCCGCAAACTCGAGAAACGGCTAATACCTCGAATTTTTATCGTTTTTCAGATTAAATCAATATTTTTGCGAGTAAAAATATTGATTTCGATCAAAAATTGTTAAAAATAACAAAGTATTTCCCGGAACCAAAATTGCTAAACTCGAAATCCTCAAAAATCCGTGATTAACCGTCCAAAAGCGTCAAGAACCCTAGGATGTATCTCTATGAACACGAAGAACACCCTTTAGGCTCTGATACCACTTGTAAGGTCTTGCACTACACAGATCTATCTCTCTGAAATAACTCTCACAATACTGATAAACTCGAGATCTCCCTCTTGCTTAATCTCACACGAATTCTGCAAAAGTCCCTTAATGATTCGAGTTAATCCCTAATTATAGAGGCTCATTCGAGTTTGCCTTGGGCCAAACTCGAATCAGGCCCAAGGCCCATTCGAGTTTGTCCCCTTGATCAAAAACCCAAGTCACCTGAAAGGAGAGATGAGTATTTGAAAGAGTTCAAGTATGTGGATGAGAACGGTATTACCAAGTCAGTCATGGCTTGGCTTCCCCGTGATAACTAATGTGTTTTCTTTCATGTGCAGGAGTTAACTACAGGTCTTAACAACAAATGGTTTATAGATAGTGGTTGCTCTCGTCACATGAGTGGGGAAACAAGTCTACTGACAGACTTCAAAAGTGGGAATAAGGGTTTTGTATCATTTGCTGGGAATAAAGGAGGCAATATCACTGGAATAGGAGTAGTCACTAATGGGACGATCACTCTTCATCAAGTCTACTATGTAGATAAGCTTGATCACAATGTCATTAGTGTCTCTCAGATCTGTGATATACAAAATTCAGTCCTGTTTACTAAAAAGGAAGCGTTAGTGCTAAAGTCGTGATTCAAGATACCAGAAGAGGGGATTATGATGAAAGCCCCAAGGGTCAATTATCTGTACATGATGGACATGTCCGTAGCAGATTCATCGATGGGATCTATTTGTCTACTATCAAAAGCTTCAGAGTCCGAACCTTTGTAGTGGCACAGACGTATGACACACTTGCACTTAAGGAAGATGAATTTCATTACTAAAAATGGTCTTGTGCAAGGTGTTCCATTGAAGAGTTTTCAGTTTGAAGATGTCACACCCCGTTACCCCGGTTGGCAACGAAGCGTGACGTCGCGGAAGTGTAACCATAATCATAATGAACGACCACTATATGGACGTTTTCAAAAATACATTGATTTAACTTCAAATGTAAATATAGTTTTACATAACCAAAATACATCGAAGTAGTTCTTAAAATACCAAGATTTAAATAGACGATTTAGTTTATCCGGAAAGATGCATGTAAATCTCCGAGTTTGAAAATGATGTGACTCCAAAATGAACGGAAGCCTTGGAATACTTCCGAGGAATGTGCACGTCTTAAACTCCTGAAAATTCATGCTAAAATACGTCAACAAATTGTTGGTGAGCTAATAGGTTTACGCGAAAAGACCAGTTGTATGGACATTATCAGATGAGTTGAATTTATTAAATCATAAACTCCATGTATGTATTACATAAACCATCATGCAACCGAAGCTTAATTAAAATGAGTTTGCTCTGTGCAGTATCCCCGACTGTAATACCATGTGTTGAATATATATGCACTCGCTGTTAGCCGACCCGAACTAACCCGAATGGGGGACATGACTCCCAATAGATCTATCCACAATATATTCGCGCTTGCAAATAAATGCAATTAACGGTTCATGATTTGAGGGCTGATGGATCCAAACATGTAATACATATAAGAAATAAACAGTTTTGATGTCCATATGAAAACAGTTCATGTATTTCCACCCCAATAAATAGTGAAAATAGGGGCTATGAAGACTCACCGAGCTTGTGATGGCAAAATATGCGCAAAAATGCAAGTTTGCGTTGTTTGATGGGTGATGAAACCGAATGTGTTTAACCGAGTCCTAAATGATAATAAGGACTTAATATCTCTAATATATGATAATATGTATATTTATAGATTTTTATGTCTTAGATCACCCAACATTACAAGTTTATAAATAAAACCCGCTTAAAACGTCAAGTTTATATATATATATATATATATATATATATATATATATATATATATATATATATATATATATATATATATATATATATATATATATATTCCAGTTGTTTGGGAGGTTTTTCGGCCTATTTTGTGGTTGTTTTTGACCAAGCTTCCACAATGTTTTAGTCTTTGGTTTTTTAGGATATTAAACTACTATATACAAAGGATTTTTAGAATCAAGAACGGTCATTTTTCGATATGTTTAGGTTGGTGAAAAAGCTCGTTGAAAACCCTATGTTGGCTATTTTTGAGCTGTCAAACTTTCGGTTTCCCAAATAATTTCTGGAGGTCTTAAACTCCCAAATAAATTATGAAAACTTCCAGATATATAGTTAAGACATAGATCTGTCTTTTGAGACAAGAATCAACTCATTTCGATAAGTTATGAATTAGTTATGATTTTTCAAAGTCGATATAATTTTCTGCCGAAAATCCGCAGTTTATAAACTTGAAACAACTTACGATTCTTGTTGTTTATTCAAAGACTACTTGTATAAAAGTTATAAAAGTTATAAAACACATATATATCACATGTTTTCATAATATTAACATTTTTATAATGTGTTCATATATTCATAAACACATTTAAAGAAACAACTTAAAAATAAAAACTAGAAACTTATAAACTTGAGTTTTTATGAAACTTGTTGTTGTTGGTGATTATATATATTATGCAAGACTTATATAAACATAAATGTATGATGAAATAAGTTAGTATTTACTTACTTTGATGTTTTTAGAAGAATGGAAATGAGTAGAAGGTTGGATCTTCAAAGGTTTCACCAAGAACACCTTGCAAATAAATAACACTTGAAAGAAAAGTTTTGTGGAGTATGTGTGTGTGTGTGTGTGTGGCCGGTTTCTAGAGAGCAAAAGGAGAAGTTTTTCTTTGTTGTAAGTGTGGAAATGAAATGAGAAAGGTGGTCTTATTTATAGGCAAAATATGGAGGTTGAAATGATGATAGATGTGAAGGTTGAGTGAAAATCTTTCAAAGCATGGAGAAGGAAATGGAGGTGGTTGATGTAGATGGTGCATGGGATGTGGATTATAAAATTGAAATCAAATCTTCACATGTACTAGCCATCAAGGCCGGCCATGTGATGATATTGTTGTGTATTTCCATTTTTTTTTTGTATAAATGTATTTAGAAATGTATTCTTGTATTTCCCTTTTCTTGTAAATTTATAAATACTTTTGAATGCATTGTTTTAATGAATTGTTTTAGTCTTGCATAATTAGTGTTAAGTAATTGTATTAGTGTATGATTAGTGTCACTAATCATAATTTAATTATGTACTTAGTTGAATTAATCCCTCATATCGTAAATCGATCGGATTAATTGATTTCCCGATTCATCGCACCGATGAATTTGATTCTAATTGAGTTGAATTTTCTAATAAACCTTGTTAATCACTTGATTAATTTCTAATGACCACTGATTCGGTTATAATTGGCTATTAAATAAAGATTAGGTCATTGTTGCTAACCTGGTTTAGTGTCGGATGTTACAGTCTCCCCCTGTTAAGGGAATTTCGTCCCGAAATTTTATCGTCTTTCCTCAGGGGTATTGTACTTAAGAGTAGATGAGAGTATCTTTGCTTAAACTGGCCTTTGCATGCCTAAGTGAATTGTGGTCCATGTCTAGAATCCCATCTGACCTTGAGGATGGGTATACAACTGTGCTTCAATCCTTTGATCTTACGGTCCATGATTTCAACCGGCTCTTTGATGAAGCGAAGTTTATCAGTTAGTTGGCTCTCGTCCAAGGGGGTAACAAGTGTCTCCTCTAACAAACACTTCTTCTTATTCGATACATGGAAGGTATTGTGCATGCTGCTAAGCTCTGGTGGTAACTTTAAACGATAAGCTACGAGTCCAATTCCCTTTAAGACTTTGCATTGCCAATGTATCGAGGGTTTAATTATCCTTGTTTCCCAAATTGTATAACGCCCTTCCATGGCGAGACTTTCATCAGTACTCGTTCTCCTAATTAGAACTCAAGGGATTTTCTATTTTCATATGCATAACTTTCTTACAACCGCAGGCAACTTTTAGTCAGTTCCGCATCTGTACTATCTTTTCGGTAGTTTCGTGAATGATCTTAACGCCAGTGATTTGGCCATTTCCCACTTCTTCCTGATAAATCGGTGATCGACACTTTTGCCCGTAGAGGGCCTCAAACGGAGCAGCTTCAATACTTGAGTGATAGCTATTGTAGTACGATAATTCCACCAAGGAAATTGAGTATCCATTACATAGGCTCTTAATGTGTGTTCTAGGGTTTCGATCATTTTATTATTCTGACCATCGGTCTGAGGGTGATATGTGGTACTTCATGTCTAAGTTTGTATCCAAAGCTTGTTGTAATAATTGCCAAGAACTTAGATGTAGATCTGCTATCCATTTCTGAAATGATTATGATAGGTACTCCGTGTCCGGAGACGACTTCCTTGAGGTACGTTCGGACTAGCTTATTCATCCTGATGTTCTTCTTGATTGGTAGGAACGCGCGGATTTTGTTAGGTGGTCGACTATTACCCAAATGGTTTCTGATGTTTTATCTTAACTTTGGAGCATGTTACGGATTTTCCGACAGATGTGGCAATGTCATTCTTCATGATAGGCCACCCGTATAGGTCCTTAAGGTCATGATACATTTTATCGGATCCGGGGTGAACGACATATCTTATCTTGTGTCCTTCATCCATAGCCAGCTTTCTTATTCCACCAAACAGAGTAATCAGATTCTATTCATGAAATATCGATTTTTATTAGCCCTTATCCTAAACTATTTATCCACTTGTACTCTTAACGGCTTAGCTCATTAGTTTTCCTCAGGTGATAACGAATTTTCATGGTTGCAATTACTTATTAGTTCCATCCAACGGTACTACTTCGTATTCGACTCTTTCTGGTTCAAGATGTGTTGGAGGCTCTTATGGTTTGTGAATACAATACACTTCATACCGTACAACTAATGTCTCTAAGGATATAGACTACTGCTTCAAGATCCAGATCACGCGTTGTGTAAATCACCTATTGAACCTTAAGTTTTCATAAAGCATAAGCTATGACCCTATCTTTCTATATCAACCCATTGTGTGAAGCGTCACAGTAATCTACAAATTCCTTGCTTCTCTTGGATAAAATAAGCGAGCTGCACAGATTGTGCTTTAATAACTGATATGATGCCTCCTGATCCTCGCCCCAATCATACTTAATATCTTTTTGGGTCATCTTTGTTTGAGCTTCAGTGATCTTTGAGAAATTTTTGATAATTGCCTATAATAAGTGGTAAGTCTTAAGGACTGTCGTATCTCTATGGGGTTCTAAGAGTTGACCAATTCCCGATAGCCTTGATCTTTGCGGGGTCGACTTGGATCCTTTTACTATAGATCACGTGACCGAGAAATCTTACCTATCTTAACCAAAAGTAAGACTTAGAAAGCTTGGCATATAGTTGTTCTTTCTTCAACAACTCTAGAATCAGTCTTAAATGTTTGCTCGTGCTCCTCCTTGTTTTGTGAGTAGATTAAGAAGTCATTCAAGAATACAATCACGAATTTGTCTAGATAAGGTTTGCACACCCGATGAGGTCCATGAGTATTGTTGGGGCACTGGTTAATCCAAACGGCATTAATAGGAATTTATGATGACCGAAACAGAATCTGAAGGCTGTCTTTGGAATATCTTTCTTGCGAACTCTAACCTGATGATAACCAGACCTTAGGTCGATCTTCGAATAGAAGCTTAATTCTTGGAGTTTGTCAAACAAGTCATCGATCCTTGGAAGTGGGTATTGGTTCTTTTAGCTTATTTAAGTCTCGGTAATTGATGCACATCCCGAAAGTTCCATCCTTCTCCTTTATGAACAAAACTGGAGCTCCTCCAAAGCGAGGAACTCGGTTTGATAAACCTTTTATCTAAGAGCTCCTACAGTTGGTTGGACGATTCTTACACTATTGATGGGGCTAATCGGCATGGTGCTCGAGCCATTGGTACCGCACCTGATAGTAGGCCGATTTTTGAATTTGACTTGCCTCGATGTTGGGATTTCAGGTAAGTGTTCTGGAAAAACTTTGGGGTAACCGTAAATAATAAGAATATTTTCGAGCTGATTTCCGTTTGGCTCCCTCTATATCAACACTTTAGGGTCTCAATGCTAGAGATGATGCTTACTTTGGTATTTCTTGCTTTGCCTTGGACAGTAAGGACCTTCTTATTGGCTAAAGGTATATGAACTGTGTTCTTGTTGCATACTATTTCCACACGATTTTCGGTAGCCAATCCATGCCTATGACCACGTAAACACTTCCCAGTTTGATGGGTATCAAGTCTGTTTCTAAGAGTCGGCCTACTAATTCTAAGGAGCATCCTCGACTTATATTATTTGTCTTAAGCGTCTCACTGTCATCAAACTTAATAGCATAAGTAGCACTTAATGGAATTTATCTGCTTAGTGAACTTAATGGATATAAAGCTCCTATCAGCACCGGTATCAAATAGTAGAAATGCATAAGTGGTATCTAATGGGGTAAGAGGATAAGTCTACGGGTTTGAAATTTCTTAGGCAGATAGTCACAGCTTTATCTTTTCCTACGGAGAGTTGTAGTTAAAAGTTAATTCCTCATAAAAGTTCTTGATACTTAATATTTGTATATGATATGGTCAGAATTTTCTAATAAATTCTTAAGCCTTATTTACCCTAAGATATATCAGATAGTATAGCCTAGATAAATACTATAAAATGGTAGAAGGGTACTAAGTATGAGATGCCTCTGGGGTTTCCTCGTACTCCAGAGCGTTAAGTCGTTGGGTTAGTTCTACATTACGGGCTTTGCGCTCTGCTAGGCGTTGTCACAATTTGTCTTTTCCGTCTTGTTGAATCGCTTGGGTATTCTGGTCGTCCCAATGTATATTGAGGGTTTGTATTGCCTCCTGCTTAATCCTTGCAAAGATCTCACCGACCTCTTGGTGGATTTTGTTGAAATTGGAGGTCGTTTCTGGCGGCCCTTGCCACTAACAGGGGCATCGTTTGTTACATAGGTTTCTGAGTAAGTGTCGGCACTTGAGAGGAAGATGGTGTTCCGACTTCAAACTGGTTTTGGATCCCTTCCTCGTTTCTCCACTCTTGGAGAGTGTGAGGCATCCATCCCCACTGTCTTACGTTCGCCTATCGTTACAGTTGCGGGCTTGGCTGATGAGTAGGTACCGGGATAGACTCCCGTTGTGCTAGTGACACCCTTTTCCTAGGGGTGAACTTCCTTAATGGTCCATTGGGATGGCTTTTGAATAGGGTGTAGGGTGGCATATGTGGTGGTGATGGTGGAGCAATTTGTGTTGCAGGGCCACAATTGCCCTCCTTGTGCTTTGACGAGTCCATTACATCGTCATTGATTTAGTCTGGGTGGGTTCCCGATCCAAAGTAACCTCAGTGTCACCTTGGCTTCTATGTTCCATGGGTGAGAATTCATCCTCTGAGTCAAAGAGGATAACGACCATATTGTTTGACATGTTATTGTCATTAGGGTCCATATATATGTTCACAGTTTTTGAAGAAACTTTAGTTTTTGTAACAGTTATAGTCTAGGTACTAATGCAACCTAGTTCACTATAACTATGGCTCTGATACCAATCTGTCACACCCCGTTATCCCGGTTGGCAACGAAGCGTGACGTCGCGGAAGCGTAACCATAATAATAACGAACGACCACTATATGGACGTTTTCAAAAATACATTGATTTAACTTCAAATGTAAATATTGTTTTACATAACCAAAATACAGCGAAGTAGTTCTTAAAATACCAAGATTTAAATAGACGATTTAGTTTATCCGGAAAGATGCATGTAAATCTCCGAGTTTGAAAATGATGTGACTCCAAAATGAACGGAAGTTTTGGAATACTTCCGAGGAATGTGCATGTCTTAAACTCCTGAAAATACATGCTAAAATACGTCAACAAATTGTTGGTGAGATCATAGGTTTACGCGAAAAGACCAGTTGTATGGACATTATCAGATGAGTTGAATTTATAAAATCATAAACTCCGTGTATGTATTACATAAACCATCATGCAACCGAAGATTAATTAAAATGAGTTTGCCCTGTGCAGTATCCCCGACTGTAATACCGTGTGTTGAATATATATGCACTCGCTGTTAGCCGACCCGAACTAACCCGAATGGGGGACATGACTCCCAATAGATCTATCCACAATATATTCGCGCTTGCAAATAAATGCAATTAACGGTTCATGATTTGAGGGCTGATGGATCCAAACATGTAATACATATAAGAAATAAACAGTTTTGATGTCCATATGAAAACAGTTCATGTATTTCCACCCCAATAAATAGTGAAAATAGGGGCTATGAAGACTCACCGAGCTTGTGATGGCAAAATATGCGCAAAAATGCAAGTTTGCGTTGTTTGATGGGTGATGAAACCGGATGTGTTTAACCGAGTCGTAAATGATAATAAGGACTTAATATCTCTAATATATGATAATATGTATATTTATAGATTTTTATGTCTTAGATCACCCAACATTACAAGTTTATAAATAAAACCCGCTTAAAACGTCAAGTTTATATATATATATATATATATATATATATATATATATATATATATATATATATATATATATATATATATATATATATATATATATAATTTTCCAACTTTTTCAGAGGTTTTTCGGCCTACTTTGAGGCTGTTTTTGACCAAGCTCCATAATGTTTTAGACTTTGGTTTTCTAGGATATTAAACTACTATATACAAAGGATTTTTAGAATCAAGAACGGTCATTTTTCGATATGTTTAGGTTGGTGAAAAAGCTCGTTGAAAACCCTATGTTGGCCATTTTTGAGCTGTCAAACTTTCGGTTTCCCAAATAATTTGTGGAGGTCTTAAACTCCAAAATAAATTATGAAAACTTCCCGATCTATAGTTAAGACATAGAGATCTGTCTTTTGAGACAAGAATCAACTCATTTTGATAAGTTATGAATTAGTTATGATTTTTCAAAGTCGATATAATTTTCTGCCGAAAATCCGCAGTTTATAAACTTGAAACAACTTACGATTCTTGTTGTTTATTCAAAGACTACTTGTATAAAAGTTATAAAAGTTATAAAACACATATATATCACATGTTTTCATAATATTAACATTTTTATAATGTGTTCATATATTCATAAACACATTTAAAGAAACAACTTAAAAATAAAAACTAGAAACTTATAAACTTGAGTTTTTATGAAACTTGTTGTTGTTGGTGATTATATATATTATGCAAGACTTATATAAACATAAATATATGATGAAATAAGTTAGTATTTACTTACTTTGATGTTTTTAGAAGAATGGAAATGAGTAGAAGGTTGGATCTTCAAAGGTTTCACCAAGAACACCTTGCAAATGAATAACACTTGAAAGAAAAGTTTTGTGGAGTATGTGTGTGTGTGTGGCCGGTTTCTAGAGAGCAAAAGGAGAAGTTTTTCTTTGTTGTAAGTGTGGAAATGAAATGAGAAAGGTGGTCTTATTTATAGGCAAAATATGGAGGTTGAAATGATGATAGATGTGAAGGTTGAGTGAAAATCTTTCAAAGCATGGAGAAGGAAATGGAGGTGGTTGATGTAGATGGTGCATGGGATGTGGATTATAAAATTGAAATCAAATCTTCACATGTACTAGCCATCAAGGCCGGCCATGTGATGATATTGTTGTGTATTTCCATTTTTTTTGTATAAATGTATTTAGAAATGTATTCTTGTATTTCCCTTTTCTTGTAAATTTATAAATACTTTTGAATGCATTGTTTTAATGAATTGTTTTAGTCTTGCATAATTAGTGTTAAGTAATTGTATTAGTGTATGATTAGTGTCACTAATCATAATTTAATTTTGTACTTAGTTGAATTAATCCCTCATATCGTAAATCGATCGGATTAATTGATTTCCCGATTCATCGCACCGATGAATTTGATTCTAATTGAGTTGAATTTTCTAATAAACCTTGTTAATCACTTGATTAATTTCTAATGACCACTGCTTAGGTTATAATTGGCTATTAAATACAGATTAGGTCATTGTTGGTAACCTGGTTTAGTGTCGGATGTTACAGAAGATAAGTGTGTGCCATGCAAGACATGGAAGCAACATAAGAAGTCACACAAATCGAAGACTCAGAATTCCATCTCTTCCACCTTTGACCTGTTCCATATGGATCTCTTCGGTTCAATCAATAAAAGGAGTATGGGTGGGAGTTGGTTTTCTCTTGGGTTTTCTTTTTTAGGTACAAAGGACGAGACAACAGTCACGCTGATTGGGTTCTTAGACCAAGTTGAGAACTCGTACAGAAAAAGGGTAAAACGTATCAGAAGTGATAACAGAACAGAATTTAAAAATGCAGTAATTGGTGTATATTGTCTAACTAAAGGCATAGTGCATGAATTTAGTGCACCATATGAGCCACAACAAAATAGGGTGCCAGAACGTAAAAACAGGACATTGATTGAAGCAACAAGGACTATGCTCTCGGATTCAAAGCTTCCCACTATGTTTTGGGGGGAGGCAGTGAGTACCGTGTGTCATGTGTTAAACAGAGTCCTTATTGTCAAATCTTTAAATAAAACCTGTTATGAGATTTTAAATAAAAGACCACCGAAGTTAACTGTCTTTGAACCATTTGGGGTGCCCTGTACCTTGTTAAAAACGAAACATCAACCTAAGTTTGGTGAAAAGGCTGACGAAGGATACTTCCTAGGTTATGTCCCAAATTCACCAAACAAGAGGGTTTTTAATAAAACTACTGGCACAGTTGAAATTGTGTTTAACATTGATGTAACAAGTTATTCACATGAACCCCAAATTGGTCCAGAATGGTTATTTGATTATGACTCTGTGTTTGAATCATTTAACATTCCTTTTAGTGGTGATGCAGGAACTGTGAAAAACGACTTCTCATCCTAAAATCTTAATGACGAGGGTAGATTCTTTCCAAATTCGATCATTCCCACAACATCTAAAACTATATCGACAGAAGACGGGTCCCCAACAAATGAAGAACCTTTGTTGCCTACGGATGAGAATCAGATAAACAATTCAGCCTCAGAAGACAGTGTTCACGAGGTGGATGTTGTTCCGTCTGAAGTCACACCCCCATTAGGAGAAACAGGATCGAATTTGGGAGACAATATTCAGGTCGATGCAATCAAAACATCAAGGGTAAATATGGATCATCCGATTGAAGACATCATTGGGAATCTGAATGCTGGTGTGAGAATTAGGAGTAGTGTGAACAATAACACAGTGTTGTTATCGATGATCAATGACTCTGAGGCATTTCACACCTGTTTGTACTCATGTTTCATCTCACAAGTCGAGCCGAAGAATGTACAAATGGCTTTGAAGGATATTTCTTGGGTTGAAGATATGCAAGACGAACTTTCACAGTTCAAAAAGCTAGAAGTCTGGGAGTTACTGCCTTTGCCTTGTGGAGAACTTGTTATAGGGACCAAATGGGTCTTTTAGTGCACAATGGATGATCGAGGCATCGTTACACGAAACAAGGCAAGACTTGTAGTCAAGGGGTTCAACCAAGAAGAAGGGATTGATTATAATGAGGTGTTTGCACCAGTGGCAAGGCTTGAAGAAATCCGACTGTTTCTTGCGTTTGCATCCTTCAAAGGCTTCAAAGTATATCAGCTAGACGTCAAGAGTGCCTTCTTGTACGGGAAAGTGAAGGAATTGGTGTTTGTCGAGCAACTGCCAGGGTTTACTAGATGCCAAGTATCCAGACAGAGTATATAGATTGGATAAGGCTCTGTATGGATTGAATCAGACACCTAGGTCATGGTACGAGAGACTGTCTACATATCTGTTGGACAACGGGTTTGAGAGAGGGAGAATAGACAGTACACTGTTCATTAAAAGGAAAGGTGACATCTTTGGGTCGTCAAATGAACAAATGTGCAAAGATTTCGAGAAGGTTAGGAAGTCCAAGTTTTAGAGATGAGTGCGATGGGAGAGCTGAACTTCTTTCTGGGTTTACAAGTTGAACAAATAAAGGAGGGGATGTTCATTCATCATACGAAGTATGTCTATGACATTTTAGAGCGCTTCGGGATGGAAGGAACAAAGCTTACTGCACATTTCAGTACTCCTATACAAGTCAATTACAATCTCGGACAGGGTACCGATACTGATACTGATGTGGATCCAACATTATATCGGGCCATAATCGGATCACTTATGTATTTAACTGCTTCTCGACCTGACATAATGTTTGTTGTATTTGTGCCAGGTTTCAAGCTAACCCCAAGGAGATGCACATGAAAGTTGTGAAGCGGATATTAAGAAACCTAAAATCGAAACCGAAGCTGGGACTTTGGTATCATGCTGATGGAGATCTGGAATTGGAAGCTTACATAGACTCAGACTATGGAGGGTGTAGCTTGAACAGAAAATCAACAACAGGAGGTTGTCAGTTCCTTAGAGGGAGACTGGTGTCCTGGCAATGCAAGAAACAGACTCCGGTAGCTATATCAACGTGCGAGGCCGAATATGTAGCTGCTGGTAGTTGCTGTTCATAGGTTCCATGGATTCAACAACAATTGCGGGATTACAGTTTAAATTATACTCATACTCTCATTAGGATAGACAATCAATCCACAATTGCTATAACCAATAATCCGGTAAACACAGTACGACTAAACACATAGATATAAGACATGACTTTATTCGTGACTGTGCTGAGAAAAACCTGATAAAATTGGTAAAAGTTCCAACGGAAGACAACTTTGCGGATCTGTTCACAAACGCATTTGATAGATCACGCTTTGAGTTGTTAGTCCAACTAAATGGAATGCGTAATCCAGAGTAACCTGACCTCAGTAGATTTTTTTAAAATGTTTTTAAGTTGTTAGTTTGTCTTCTTAGTTACTTTATTTTAAAAAAAAAAAAAGAAGAAAAAGAAAAGAAAAAAGAGAGAAAACCATAAAAAATTCAAAAAAAAAGAGAGAATATTGAAAACAAAGAGAGAAGTCTTAGAGTCTAAGGTTCAAAGTGACGAAATTTAGCACAGTGTAACAAACTCTAAGTGTTAAACGTTCACACATAATGCACTATAAAATCAAAGTGATATACATGATCATAGTCTGATATGTTGGTAGACATAAAACATAAAGGGTTTCCTGAAAGCTAATAAAACAATCAAGAAAATGTCATATGTGTAACTAACTTAGATGTATGACCAAAAGGTCTTAAAATCTGTGTTAGAGGCTCATATACAATAATTATGAATGAGGTATGTAAATCAGTCTGGGGGATGTATGGCTTCATCAATATACAGCATATAAGAGAGCAAGTATGAAAAGTAATGAAAGTCAAAACATGTCGCTTTGTTGTACGTAAGTACAGACCTGTCACCGCTGTTATGACTTAAACTAACAAGTTATGTCGCTTTGTTATACGTAAGTACAGACCTGTCACCACTGTCTTGCTAAAATAAAAGAAGTATGCTCTACCCTAAGACAAACTAAGACACTCTGTTGTATGTAAATACAGAATTGTGTACGAAGTTTGCCTTTTAAAGATGATTTGCATATACCGAAAAGTCATAATCATTGTATGTATGTCTTGATCATAGAAGTATGTCTAAGTGTGGGACACGTAAGAAAGTTTCTTGATAAATAAAAAGGCCAAAGGAAAATTCTAAGTGTTGAGTGTTTAAGTGGACATACATACCGACAATCGACTTGGTGTGTATGTTACGACAAACAATCAAAGGAATCAAAAATTCCAAAGTGTGAAAGTGCAACACCGAAAGTACGTTGACAAAGCTATCTGATTGAACCTTCTTTGACACTCTCGCAAAAAGATTTGGTTTATGTACTTATTTCTGAATTCTTGCAATTTAGTTTTTATTTATTTTACTTTATTTTAATTTACATTAGTTTAGTTCATTTTAAATTTAATAAATAGGAACGAGGTCAGTTACTAGGATGCATTTTAGTTGGAGAAACAAAATAGCGTGATAATCTGTTTGCTTAGTGTGAAGGGTTTCGTAAAGTTGAAAAAGTTTCGAAACATTGAAAAAATTGAAAATTTTTCAAATTTGCACTTAAGTTCGTGTAAACCTAAGTTCGAACGAACTTAAGCTTACACGAACTTGTCTCAAGTAAGTTCGAAGCACACTGGTGGGGCATAAATAGGTCAATAGCATTAAATTTAATAACCTACTCTCGAATTTAATCCTCACGAACTTAAATCGGCGATTACGAACTTATTGGAGCGACCACTAACTTGTCGCATTTTAGCGACCTTTATTCTTGTTCTAGGAAGAAACCACTGTTCCACCTTGAACTTGAACTTACTTGTTGTCGATTTATATCACAAGGAACTAAGTAAGTGTTATTTGGGATTTTTAATGGTTTAAAATCGTTAATTTTGGGTTTAACATAGCCGAGTGTTCTTTAAATACTAAGTCTAGGGCTATAAAACTTAAAATAAAAAAACAATAAACTCGATTAGAACCCTTTAGGACTAGATTCATTGTTCATTTAAGTCTAAAAAGGATTAAATCAAATGTTTTTATGTTCAAGGGGCCGACTTCGAACTTGTTCATCAAATAACGAACTTAAAGGGTCTACGAACTTAGATCAAAATATCTACAAGTTCGAATACCTCTCTTGAACTTACTAACAAGTTCGTAGGACTTCTGATTCCCAGGAACTTACCCATAAGTTCGAAGGACAACAAGTTCGGACGAACTTAATCAAGTTCGTATGAAATTAAATGTTTTCCAAAATTTAACTTTTCAGAATTTAACTATTTATTGCGTGTGCAGGAATGGCAGATCGTGCATTTTATAATAAGCACAATATGGTGGTCAGCATAGACCTCCAAGCTCCTGAGGCAGGGCAGTATAGAGAGATTCTGAAATTTTGGACAAGATCAAGGATATGCTATGCGTTGACTCACAATTCAACGTTGTTAATTCAGTACATTCGTCAGTTTTGGAATACACTGCATGTAGATAGTTCTGTAGTACCTCTGGTTCTCAGGGCTACGGTTGATGGACAAGTTAGTACATTCTCAGCTGATAATCTACAAGAAATTCTACATTTAGGAACCGAGGCCTAGGAAGATAGTTCGGTAGATTTTCCAGCTCCAATAAGGCGAGCTGCCTTTCAACGAATGGGCAACGCTTAGGACTTGGCTAAAGCCTCGTATGTGAAAATCGGGCTGAACGGACAGTGGCGTTATCTTATGCATGTCATGCTAGTATGTTTTGCGCCTAAGAAGGCAGGTTTTTACACGATGACATCCAAGCTACAATCTGGGATGATTTCGTTGGTTTATAACAAGCCCTTAAGCTTTTCAAGTTTCTTTTTGGAGAATTTGTGCATCAGATCACGGCGCCAGCCCGGGGGAGATTTTTGCTATACCCGCGGTTCGTTATGATGATAATCAGGCATTTCCTGCCGAATGTGCCACCTCTACCGGAAGTGGTTGTTGTAGCAGCAATAGATAAGTATATATTTGCAGATTCTCAGAGTCACAACCAAAGAAGGGCAGAAAATGTTAGGCCGCAGTTGACTCCATTGTTCGGAGCTTTAATAGATCTAGAGTTTGTTGCCCCAGATGCAGAAGACTGGATAGTTAATGAGCCTCAACAACAAGCACCAGCACAACAAGAACCGGCTGCTCCAATTCAACATCCACCAAGGACAGTAGCAACAACTGTGGCTTCTACATCAGTTGCACATGCTGATCCGATCCAAGAGACGTGGGAAGGTATTTTTGCTCAGGGAGGAGCTGCTCAAGAAGCTATCTTTGAACAGTTAATCTAGGATATCCTTCATCCTCAAGAGGCCACGAAAAATATTTTTGAAGATATAGAGAACTATCAGCCAGAGGATGCCACTGAAGCTATTGAGGCAGACACGGAGACAGATTCTGACACTCCAACGGATCCACAAATTAAGCATCAGAAGAAGAGAAAAAGTGTTTTGACAATATGACTTATAAGTATGAGATAACCATCCTCTAAAAATGAAAATAAATAGTTAAAGATCTTTGATGATTTAGTGTGTTGCTGGTAGTGCAAACCAGAAGGTTGAGTTCTTTCTTCCTACTTTTGCAAACTTCGCGTTTGAAGAATGTTGAAATATAAGAGAAAAGAAACTAAACTTAACATGAAAAAAAACTTTGAATAATGTTATTTTGTTAATACATTAAGAATGTTCATAGCTATGTTGAGCTGCTCAACAGTACTCTTGTTTTCATGTCATGTGAATAGTGATGAACCAGATTGAAGAACACATTCATATGAAATTAAATATGGTTCCAACCTGAAATAAAATCATTCAGAGTTTTCTCCTTGCATTCTTCCAGCTCTATGTTATTAATCTGCGATGAATGCTTGCAAAATGATGGTGCTAACAAAATAAGTCGTTCAACATAATGCACGTTGAATTGGTTAAACCCATTGCTCTCATAATTTCTACGTGTTTTATATAAGACCAAATATCATTAAACTATCAAGTACCCTTTACAAAAATCCATCAACATCGATCAAAAACTTTCGATCTAATATACGCACACAACTAATATACATACATATATATTATCAGCAACATGGAAACAGGATGATTGAAGGGTCAATTCCAAGCTAACATAGTATAAAACTCCTTAATGATGGCTGCTGATGGATCTTGCTGTTACTACCACCGAGACATGTAAGTCTCGGGACCATTTAAATCAATTCCATCAGCAGCGATTACATATCTATATGTATCTATATTCAGATCAGAACAGAGAAAAGAAGGATCAATATAGTGTAATTGATGAAGAACAAACACACCGGCACACCCACATGCTACACCCCGAGACTTGTATGTCTTGGGGTCTTATTTTAAAACACAACAGCAGTCATATGTACGTATATGTAACAGGTCTAAACAGAAAGTAAGGATTAATGCAGAAATATGCTGAGAATCGAAAACTCAAACACACCCATGGTTTTCATGTCTGGGACTCTATAAACTCAAAATCAAGTCTCTGACTTGTAATTTATCTTTGGAATTCAACTCAAAAAATTGTTATATAATCTAATTGCACACATGATATGAGCATGCATATGATTTTTGTGAAGTTTTATGCAGGATTTTTGTGTCAATTTCGTGTTTATTTAGCAACACATTCAAGCTGGAAAATTTTTCGAGGAACCGTAGTTCCTTCACAGCAACACATTTCATCAAGATTGGAGGGAGGAAACTTTGTCTTTAATGCCATAATCATGAACTTAAATTTTCCCAGCTGACAAACAATGGTAACGATTAGTTGGTTTAATTGGATAGTATTAGTTAAATTAATCAATGTGTCAAATATAGGTTGTTTTTGGTGATAAATATGTACCTATCAATAATAGTGGTAGACAAAATTAAGAATCAAATTTCTTACTGTTGGGAAAACATTGTTGAAGGTGACTGATCCTGTGATTTTTATGTGAAGGCCTAAACATCAAAGGTCTTTTCCAATGCTTGTGGATCCTCATCACCCCGTATGAACTTCTTTACAATTATTCCAAATTCAGTTTCCAAAAACAAAAGTAACTAACATGAAACCAATGCTTTTTGTAGGCTGAATCCAGAAGCGGCGACGAATATTATTAATTGGTTAGTATACCCGCGCAAAGCGGCGGCGAATAATTTTCATTTAATAACATATTTGTTCAATAAAACATATAACTACTCAAATTAGCAAGATATAAATAACCAATTGTAAAAATAAAAAAAACCATAGAAATTAGATCTGGTTGCAATCCACAAGAAAAAAAATCATATAAATTTGATTTGGTTGCGATCCACATGAGCATAAAACCATCTAAAATCTAATCTCTTTACCATGTTTAGACATCATAGTCGTCTTTCAAGTTTGAAACACACAATTCAACCATTTTTACAGCCCAATCAACATATCCTTTTTTTGCATTTTCAGCCTTAAAATGACCATATTGCCACTTCTTAAATTATACTTCATATTGCAGCTAAAAAAACTCACCCTTGATAGCCTCTTTCACATACATGCATATGATATCCCTCTTTTCATATCCTAAAAGCATCTTCACAGCCCTCTAATACACAAAAGAGAATGCTGCAGCAACAGCCCCACAATCTTAATTAGCAAGAAAATTAATGAATTTATAACAACTTAATTACCAAGCTCAAATATGATGGCATTGAGATCAATATCAATGATCCTAGAAGCTCCAGCAATTCTTGCACCTTCAGCAACCTGATCATACAAATATAAATCATGCATTAGTTAGCATTACATATTCCTACTACATATATATTCAGAGTAGCTCCAAGGCCTAAAATTCATTCAAATTCAGTCGCAAGGATTCAAACTTTATGAAGCGCATGAATAAGATGATTCTTATTATTATTATTATTATTACCACTATTATTCTGACCTTATTATTAAGACCAAGCCTCAGGTTCACCTCAACATCAATATATAACCAGAACCAATTCCACACATTAACAACCCCCAAGAACATAAAAAACAAACACATCACAATAGAGCACAAAGAACTGCAAGTCAGAAAATATGTATTATTAATTTTTCGAGGTATATGTCATATATCTCACTTTTAAAAATCAATATCGAAAATTTAAATGAGAGCATGAAGGGAACGACAATGAATAGAAACAAAGAAAGTAAAGAACAAACCTAAATATGTTTTCAACTCTATAAAATTTTTAAAACATTTCCATTGAACACCTACTAATAATCAAGCTCCAAGATTATGAGAAGTTAATGAAATTCACCTATACATTTTAACAAACACCTTAGATACAAAGCACAAAGTAAAATTTAAAATCAAACATCTTAAGGTATATTCCCGTGAGCCTACATACCATGTAACAAAAATCATAATCCCATATATTTTTCAAATTCCAGAAACATGCAACAATTATAAAATGCTAACTGTTATAGACAAAAGCACTCATAAAGGTCTGCGGTCCTTCCTGAAAAAAGGGCCAACTAATTTGAGGGAAATGTACACGAGTGTGTGTATGTTTTAATAGAGAATAGAGACGCGTAATAAGCTTTTCAGGTGGCTTGAGAACTTCCGTTTCAGAATTTGTTGTGTCCCATTCAATCTGGTATTCTTTGGCTATTTCCTTCAGGACTTTCAGCTTTACTTCACCAGCAGCAGAGCAGGGGTTCAAACCAGATAGCTTGTCAATAAGCTGTGATAATTCACGAAAGAGTCAGTCAGTAGCTACTCCCACAAAAGTTTTGCTATATTTTTTTTCTCGAAAATGTCCCTAAGTGCAACAAATTCTAGAATTTCAGAACATCGAGGGGCTACAAAAATTAAACTTGATATCCGTTCTTTCAGATACGTTGGACAATCCCTGAAACAAACAAACCCAAAACAGTGAGCGCTTTTGTTGATAAGATACCAGTAATAATGTATCAATTACACATCGGTGCATGCATTTGAGTGCTTCAAGGTTCCGTCCTCGCCTTAAGGGTTGTTGGGCTAATCTTGTTATGCATATTATTGTTGTTATAATTATGAATTACACATAATGGCCTGTTGTTATTTCTGTTTTCACATGACAAATACCCCGAGACAACTTGAATCTCGGGTTCAAGGTCTTAGCAGTACACACACTATTAAGTATACATGCTGCACACACATGAATGCATTTCTAATACACACGCATCTACAATTCTACATTGCTGCTGCTGTTAATAAAATTAAAGACACACACACTTGATCATAGATTCATAAATATATTCCGCTGCTGCAGAGTTAAGTTACTGGATTATATTAACATGAACAATTAATCCACAGACATTTTATAATGGACAAGTCCCTGCACTATGTGAAAGTGTTCGATAAACTTTAATGATCATAATCACTTAACCATTCATTTTTCATAAAGTGCAAGAACTTAATCATCCATTTTTACATAGCATAGGAACTTAACTATTCAAACATAATGCACAATGATCATTCATTTTTATAAATCTTAAGGACTTAATCATTCAAAAATAATGTCCAGTGACTTGATACAAAAGGAAAAAATCCATAGCTTTCTGAAAATTTCCCATTATTGTCATGCATTCAAAAGTTTCAAATATGGGACTTGGTTCCATATATAAGAATTACATTTTTGGCTAGCAGTTCCTTTATTATGGAAACCACTCACAATTGCACCATCTTTATTTTAAAAACACAAATCTGAAAAACATTTTTGAGGTTGAAAGGATTATTATATTTTACAAACGGATAATGTGATATGCTTTCCAACATTTAGCAAGATTTGGTACGTCACAGGAGATCTACTCTATAATCTATATTTCTAGCATAATCTCTGTACCACGTTAGCGATGAGTAAATGGGGTTTGTGTGTGTTTGACCAGTCAATGATCCGTATTTCGCAGTACCTTGTCAGCACGCGGGAAGGCTCTCGAAGATCTTTGGTGACCGGATCATCAATTAAAATACCAATATAATTGCTTTCCCTCTCAAGAACAACGAGGGGTTTCCCATCTGCATGCCTAGCAGCATTTATTCCAGAAATAATTCCCTATGAAGATGAATGGACAGAATAAGACCAAAACCAAAAGTATACACATAATTAAATAGTAAATAATAGAACTGGCCACTCCAACACATTTACCCATCAATGATGAACCTGATGTGCTTTAGAGTGGAGTGCGATGAGATACCATCTGCAAATTAATGAAAAATGAATTTGATGGCAATTAGATACCATCTGCAAATTTTTACAAAATCTCCCTCAACTGCTAGGTACTGAACAACGCCAATAAACAAGCAAAACGATGGGAAAGAATCCCTATAAAAAGCTCAAACTAAGTAAAGAACGATAACATGTAGGTTGAAATCATGCTCATAACATCCTTCAAATTTGTTCCAAATAGCAACAGAGCTGTAGTTGTTCGACAAACGGATCTCTTGTCAAGTTAGAAGTGCAAAGATTGAATTTCAACTAATATAACTTACACATGGAAGAAATACAAGTAAAACTTTATAAAATCGTTGAACCACAACAGAGTAGCATATATTCAATTGTTCATTTTTGCAGTGTATCGAGAAACAAATGGAAGACCTTTCTATCATGAAGCAAATCGAGAAATACTTAGTTACTTACTTTATCTGGTGTGGATCGATTGAGTGTGTTGACAGGGACGTAATGAAATTTTAGGTCTGTGTGGAGCATAAAGATACCAAAAGAAAATAAAAATCAAGCCCACAATAAGAAATGAATATTGTACAAACCATTGCTTTTTAGGGTTTATGCAAAATTTTGAATCTTGAAAACGCAAGCTGCATAAACACATGTGAAACTCATAAAACCATGGTTAGGAGGTGAGAGGTTAATGACATAGAAGCACATAATAGCAAATTCAAGCCCTAAAAACCCTAAAATTGTTTTATTAGGGTAGGAGACAATTGAAGAATCTGCAAACCCTTATTTAGGGTTTATGCATAACCGAAAATTACCAAATCGAATAAAAAACACATAAAACCTGAAAATTCACGCTGAAGAGCTATAGATTGAAGTGACAAAGCTTTTGTTTCTTAAAATCGGAAAGAATTTGGGGTGAAGGTAAAGGATGTAGAGAATTGAAATAAAGACGATTGCATACGATTAAAACCCAAGTACAACTTACGTTGAAGACAGTTAACTTGAAAGGACTCTCGGGTTGAAAAACGCCATCCTTGAGCCATCTTTGTGGTCGAAATTCCTCTGCATCTTCTCCCCAAATGTAGGTCATTCGTCCCATTGGATACGCCATGTAGTCTACACCGTCTCTTTTTTTTATCTTGAACCTCTCACGCAAGAATAGCAGGTTTTGTTGTTCTGAATAGGCATTCTTCTGCCAAGGATTTCACAGGGTAGAGAGAGAGGGGTTCAGCTTCCATGGCAGAAGGCGTGCATTTTTCTCCCAAAGAAATTGCAGAGAGGAGGAGGCGTGTCCTTTTTTTAATGCTGTTGATTCCCCATGCGGCATTGCTCGATACAATCAAAATCTGTAGTATTTTATTTCTTTTTGCTCTAAAGATTGTACCTTAAGCTTTGCAAGTGATTTATCTTAAAATTCAAGATTCAAGCTTTAAGAAGTTGTATATTTCTAGCTTGTAAAAAGCTAAATGCTTTATTAGTAGTAGAGATGTATTCATTTTGGTTTCAGGGTGATGACAAATATGACACAAGTGTGGAAGTAAAGCAGAACAGGTACCAAACGTTTCGGTCCAGGTTCTGGTTTTGTATTTTCCCTCGTAAAAGTTGGGGTAAAACAACAACCGTACATGTATTATCCAATATAGTTAATTGTTTCAAGTTTTGACGTGGTTAAGCTAAATTCCTGATGATGATAAGCAGAATATATATTGGCGGGCACCAGTGATAAGAAGATTGTTCAGTGGGACATGAATACTGGTCAAACTAATCAGAGGTATGATCAACATTTGGGTGCAGTGAATACAATAACATTTGTTTATAATAACAGATGATTTGTCACTTCAAATGATGATAAATCTCTTCGTGTATGGGAATTTGGTATTCCTATTGTTTTAATAAAGTATATTAGTGAACCTCATATGCACTCTATGCCAGCAAATTCACTTCATCCC
This sequence comes from Centrapalus pauciflorus, assembly GCA_020465985.1. Lineage (NCBI taxonomy): Eukaryota > Viridiplantae > Streptophyta > Magnoliopsida > Asterales > Asteraceae > Centrapalus > Centrapalus pauciflorus. The sequence goes on along the minus strand of JAANYP010007751.1, from coordinate 288,003 downwards.
AATGGGCATTGGTTGGTAGCAGAGAGTTTGGATAATCAATTTCTAATATATAGCACCACGGAGATATTTCAGATCAATAAATAAATGAGGTTTGTTGGGCATATCATGGCTGGATATGCTTGTCAAATGTTAGAGGACCTAGCTTGTTTTGTCCCATTTTGAGCCACAAATAAAACTACCGTTATTAACCTGTTTCTGACATGCCTGTTGTAGCACCTCGACTTGGCTGACCAACCTGACCCATTACTTAACCCTCCTGACCTGTCGACTTTTGTCACCCAAATGATCAATGATAAATTCATATTAATATCCTACCTTACGAAAAACGCAGGTCAATGAAGTTGGTGACCTGTGTTTGTAGGTCCCGAGAGGTTCCCAAAGTATATAGTTATAAGCTGTAGAGGGGGGGTGAATACAGCAATTTAAAAACTACACACTCTTTTCTCAATGTTTGTATGTATTATCAACAATTTGTTAATTACAAACAAGCTTGAATGCGGAAGAGTTCAAGCTGAGATGACAGATACAACAGTATGCTTACTAGTCTAAGACAGACTCGAACTAGTATACAATGAATACACTCACTAAGAAGTACTCACTGTGTTTACAAGACTTAAGGAACAGCTTAAGTAAAACAGCTTAATCACACAGATGCTGTTTTACAGAAGACTTGCATGCGTGAAGATCACACTTGCACGTTCACTCTTGGTTTAAGCACTTAGCTTTTTTTCTTCACATTCTTTCTGACCTTAGAAGCTTCCTTTTATACTCACTTAGAGGATCTCAGAGAAACATCTTCATTGGACAGAAGGAAAAGGAAAAGTCTTGTTGAAAAGACAACATAACCTTTTCTGCACTTTTCTGAAAAGCAGACTTGTCTTCATATGTGCAGAACTTTTGTCTTTTTACTTTGTCTACTGTTGCATTGCCTTTAACTAATTTAGGAATGTCAACTTTGCGTCTTTCTTCCATGTAAAGGCCTATTTTGATATAAGAAAAAGGTCTGTCACCCTTTTTCAAATATCCTTTTGTCTTCATGTTACAGAACAGCGTGGGCAGGCTGAGCAGTTCTGTTTTCCACTTTGTCTTCGACTTTGTAAACTGATCTTGTAGTCAAAAACAATACATGATGACTTGGAAACAAATTCCATAAAGTGTTTAGCCTGTTCACAAAGAACAGGTTCTGTTCACAAAGAACAGAACACTTTAAAAATGCCCAAGCTGCTCAACAGTGTAGAGCAGCGTAGACAGTTTATGTCCAGCCTGTTCAGCAGACAGAGCAGCTTGGACAAACTGTCTTAGTTGAAACACATGCAACATATAGAACAGCTTTAGACTGATATTGCAAATCATTTTCAGGTTCAATAAGGCATATAACAGGCCTTAAATTCAACCTTCAAATGCATCAACAGGTTTGATTATAAAATCTCCCCCTCAGATGTAGAACAGGTTTGACTGAGGCCTTTTTGTGCCTAACAGTTTTATAAAAAGATGTCATCGTCAGAGTGCATCTAAAACTCCCACTGGAAATAAGCATACAAAGTTAGTCAACTCATGGAAAGTAAAACAGGAGCAAAAAAATTATGAAAATAAAACTCCCTCTTTGGAAATTTCAGCTTCGGAGTTGAATTCAGGGCAGGAATTCCAGTAAAATTTGTCTCTCAGACTCGGGTTCTAATCTGAAGTGATTAGAAGCCTTTGGTGCGGAAACTCGGGTTTCAGTCTGATGTAACTGAAAGCCTTTATCTATGGTTCTGTACTGAGAAGTACATAAACCATTTTCAATGAAGATTGGGTTTTAGTCTGAAATAACTAAAAACCTTTACCATTGAAGTCCGGGTGCTAGTCTGAATTAACTAGAAACCAATTTGAGTTGAAGCACGGGTCTTGAACTGAATTAATCAAAAGCCTATTAAAGTAAAGAACGGGTCCTGATTTGAACAGGAACCTTAAACCTGCAAAATTTAAGATGTCTTTGGTATCCAAACAGATTTGGATCCAGACTTGTTAGCGCTCTTGGGTACCCATTTCAAAACGGGGTTTGGTACCCACTGGTACTTTGGTTTAGGTACCCATTGCAGATTATACCTATTAGCTTATCTGTCAAATTCAGAATATAAATTTCTTTGAGTATTTGAAAATTGAATATCTGACTTACGAAAGAAACTTGAGTTTGAATATTCAGACGTTTTCAAACTCTTCTTTTGATAATTCAGATATTTTCAATTTAAGAGCAGTACTCTTAGAATTTTGTTTGACTTTTAAGCTCTGAATTTCTTCTTTCAGTATTGATACATGACGTAAAACAAGAGCTTTATCAGTATTAATCTGAACAAGAATGTCATAATTGTTCTTACGAATCTTTTCACATTCAGTAAGTTTTTCAATCAGCTCAGATTTTGAAAAATGTTCATATGCCATTTTGAATTGCTTGAAATTGAATCTTCCAAGATCTTTTATGGAAATATTGAGTGATTTACTGATAAAACTTTGAAAACTATATCAGTAAATGATAACTTGTGAAAAATCAGCTCTGAAATGACTTTTTGACGTTGAAATTACAGCTTTTCTGCATAAAAATGCCCGTAACTTTTTTCTGGAGTGGAATTGGACCTCGAAAATGTGGCGTATGGTAGGCTGTCTAACGATGTTCCAGTCAAAAGTTATGGTCAATTTAAGCAGCAAAGGTCAAATAGTCAAAACTCGAATGCTATGGGATGAAACTCGAATGTATAATAATCAAACTCGATTGATGTAGCTCAAAACTCGAATGAAGTAGCTTGAAACTCGATAAAAACTACTGGAAGCTCGAATAAGCCTTAACTAAACTCGATTGAGTTACAAATGAAACTCGGGTGATGTAGCACTGAAACTCGAATTAGTCTATTTAAAAGTCGAATGAATCACAACAAAACTCGAAGTACTTGGCAAAAAACTCGAATGATATTATCTTGCAACTTGAATGATGCAGCTTGAAACTCAATTAATGAAGCTTGAAACTCGATTAATGAAACTTGAAAGTCGGATAAATGAAGTATGAAACTCGGTCAATGAAGTGATAAACTCGAATGATACTTGATGAAAGTCGATTACCACTTTATAAAACTCGATTGAAGCATTGATCAAACTCGAATACTTCTTTGTAAAACTCGATCAAAGCTATAAACGTAGAGTTGCCCGAGTTTGATCAAAAACTATTAGAAATCAAGTTCAAAAACACAAATTTTCAACAAAAATTCACCAAATGGCCTCAAATTATGATCGAGTGTTCGTTTTTAACACAGAAACAACTATTGTGAAACAACTTTGCCTAATCTCGGATCAAAAGTCCAAAAATCAATCAAAAACTTCAAGAACGCAAAGTTTTTCAAAAAATCCAAAAATTATCAATTAAGATTTGTGTGTTTTGATTTATGATCTGAAACATATATAAATAGATTCGATTCCAAAAGCTCCTCCGTTGATTCCAGAATCAAGACATTTCATCCACAAAATAAAAAACCATTGAAGATTTTATGATTTTCGAGAAAAAAAATGATGAATGAAACAGTACCCAACTTTTTCAAAATCAAAATCAAAATCTAATCAATTTCTGCCATATTAGGCTCTGATACCAATTGTGAATTCACATTTCATGCAATTCATAACAACATTAAACACAATCATATGAACACAATTATAAACCCATAAAGTCGAATGCTTAGATTGATAAGAGAAATATTACATTGATGTTATTTTGACTTTCTTGCAATGCAATCTTCTCACCCCTGGAATTCTTCTATTAACATACGTCTTACTAAACAGTAGCACCTACTGTTATTTATACAAAATACAAGAATTAAGTATTTACATAAAGCCCCCTGAACTTGTACAATTAATTGTTTTCATCTCTATTATAATTGTACCCAACAACGAGTTAATAAACTAGTATACTAATAAAGCAAAACAACTTTTCACACATGTCGTTTTCCCCGGCTCTTCTAAATTTAAATTTCCCTCCCGTTTATAACTTTCTCAATTAATGATAATTTATTTAAGAAAATTTAGAACATTTGATGAATATTAATATAATTAAATGATTTTAAATACTTCCTAATTTAACATTGAATATTTTATCTAGAATTATCTAACTGATTTGTAAATTTCATTTATTGATTTTTATATAACTAACGGTTATGTGTTTTAATCCTATATAGTGTTTCAAATTTCTAACTCTTCATTTTTTAAATTTAATGTTAATATTAATTTAAAATTATGTTACCAATCGTAATCGATTTAAGACTTTGTTCATTGTCATTGAATCAAAAAAATTTAAAATAGAATATGATTTTAGCTTATTTATCACTAAAACCTAAAACACATCTGAATATGAAAGAAATAACAATATGATATTTTTCATAAAAATAATACTTTCTAACAATATTATAAACACTGTTTGCAAATTTTGAAAACAAACATATTATAAAACTGATTTAGTTATTATTTTTATAATAATATTTTAATTTATTATATTAAAAAATATTTATTACATATACTCATGTATTACATGGGTTAATAACTAAAGATATGATCAAATGCAATTCAGAGAGGGTAAATCGTAAATTTTTTATGTAGATTATGTGTATTATATTGTTTTTTGGGGTCATAATTTAGTTGCTTCAATCTTATTGTAATCATAATGTTTCTTATAAGAACAATGTAATGACGATGCTAAATTGTTCAAATGATGTATGTATCTTTTATCTATTATTTTAAAGTTTAAGAACGGTAGGTCCCAATATAATATAATGATTGTAGATGGGAAATGTGAACTTTTTTTTTTTTTTTAAATCACACAAGTTTTCTCGAAGTTTGTATATTCCTTATTGATAAGAATCAAAGAATCGCAAACAACTTTTAAATTGTGGAATGAATCAAAGTAAAGATAAACCGATAGCTCAAATACAGTTGTAACCAGTCTAAGAGATACTGAAACTAACTATGAGTGTTATATCACTAAAATTGGCAAGTGGACACACACACAGAGCTCAAAGTAAAGTTGACAACAATACAAATCAACTTTGAAAAAACACACTTAGTAATCTATACTAGCTTAGCCACTTCAACAAGTTTACTTAGAAACTTCCATGTATAATCTAAACGAGTAAAATAATTCGCGCTTTGCGGCGGGTATATGAATCATTAACAAATAAAATAATTTAGTTGAAATATAAAAAAATAAGAAATTTAAAATATAATTGTTAATCAAAATTAATAACATCGTTAGTCACATATCATTTTAATGTTATTATTATTTAAAAGGGTAAATCGTTATTTTTTAGATTTTTTTAAGAAAATTCTAAATATACTACATTCATTTTGTTAAACTTATGATGAAACTAATACAAGAAAAAATATCGAGCAAATTACATATATACATACATACATGTGTGTCTATATATATATATATATATATATATATATATAGGGGAGGGTTCTTCTAAGAACCATAAAAAATGTGGGAACCTAAGAACCTTTTATGGCCTTTGGATTAATGGTAATCAATGGTTGATATATTGGATGATAATTTTGTAATTATTTTGAACTTTGATAGTGGAGAATCATGAAAATGTGTGAAAATGGTATTTTTGGAAGAAAAAAAATCTGCTTTTTCTCTTTCTCTCTCTTACTTTTTTTCATTTTCATTTTATTTTTCTTTCATTATAATTGATTTTTAAAGTAAAAAAACAATTTTTATAAAAAAAATTATTTTTTCTATATAGAAAATTATTTAATTGCTAAAAAAATAACATATTTTATATAGAAATATTATATGTCTATATAGAATATTTTTTTCTATATACAATATGTTAACGAACATATTCTATGTATAATCTATGTAGAATGTCATGCATTCTACGTAGAATGACATGCAATCTACGTAGAATGTCGTGTAAAATGTCAAATATCATATATTCTACGTAGATTACCTGATAAAATATATCAAAAACACATTGAAACAAAAAAAAAGATTTCATTTAGTCATTTTAACAAACACTTGGTATGCAACTGATGTAAAATATACCAAAAAGACATTGAATAGTAATGTTAATCTACCTAAAAAGATATAGAAATGTATAGAAAACATAAAAATATATGAAATATATAAGAAACATAACATTCTACATAGATTATGTGTGATTTTTTACAAGTAGTCTTGTATTATATTCTATTTAGATTATTATTTAATCTACGTAGATTATCATGTAAAACATCCAATAACTATTACAGTCATTATAAATCTAATATCTTACAAATAATCTTCATTATAAAACATGAAAAATGAATCTGTCATATTCTATGCAGAGTATCGACGAACATATTATATCTACAATCTACGAATGTCATGCATTCTACGTAGAATGACATTCAATCTACGTAGAATGACATGCAATCTTCGTAGAATAACATGCAATCTACGTAGAATGGTATGCAATATACGTAGAATGGTATGCAATCTACGTAGAATGTCGTGTAGAATGTCAATTATCATATATTCTACGTAGATTATTACATGATAAAATATACCAAAAACACATTGAATAGTGATGTTAATCTACATAAAACATGAAAAATGAATCTGTCATATTCTATGTAGAGTATCGACGAACATATTATATCTACAATCTACGTAGAATGTCATGCATTCTACGTAGAATGGCATTCAATCTACGTAGAATGACATTCAATCTACGTAGAATGACATGCAATCTTCGTAGAATAACATGCAATCTACGTAGAATGGTATGCAATATACGTAGAATGACATGCAATCTACGTAGAATGTCGTGTGGAATGTCAATTATCATATATTCTACGTAGATTATTACATGATAAAATATATCAAAAACACATTGAATAGTGATGTTAATCTACATACAAAGATATAGAAATGTATAAGAAACGTAAAAATATATTAAATATATAAGAAACATAACATTTTACATAGATTATGTGTGACTTTTTACAAGTAGTATTGTATTATATTCTATGTAGATTATGATGTAATCTGTGTAGATTGCCATGTAATCAACATAGATTATCATGTAATACATCTAATAACTATTACATCTATTATAAATATAATATCTTACAAATAATTTTAATTATAAAATATGGAAAAAATTAATCTGTCCAATGTACGTATATTGTACATAGAATATGTTTGTCGATACGCTACATAGAATGTCACGCAATCTACGTAGAATGACATTCAATCTACGTAGAATGACATGCAATCTACGTAGAGTATCGACGAACATATTCTATGTACAATCGACGTAGAATGACATTCAATCTACGTAGAATGACATTCAATCTACGTAGAATGACATGCAATCTACGTAGAATGCCATTCAATTTACGTAGAATGTCATGTAGAATGTCAAGTATCATATATTCTACATAGATTACATGATAAAAGATACCAAAAACACATTGAATGTTAATGTACATTTACATAGAAAGATATAGAAATGTATAAGAAACCAAAAAATATATGAAATATATAAGAAACATAACATTCTACATAGATTATGTGTGATTTTTTACAAGTAGTCTTATATCATATATTCTATGTAGATTATCATGTAATCTACGTAAATTATCATGTAAAACATCTAATAACTACTACATTCATATATATCTAACATTTTACAAATAATTTTCATTATAAAACATTGAAAATGAATCTGTCATATTCTATGTAGAGTATCGACGAACATATTTTATGTACAATATACGTAGAATGTCATGCAATCTATGTAGAATGACATGCAATCTACGTAGAATGACATTCATTCTACGTAGAATGTCATGCAATCTGCGTCGAATGTCATGCAATCTATGTAGAATGTCGTGTAAAATGTCAAATATCATATATTCTACATAGATTACATGATAAAATATATCAAAAACACATTGAAACAAAAAAAAAAGAAGATTTCATTTAGACATTTTATCAAACACTTGGTATGCAACTGATGTAAAATATACCAAAAATACATAGAACAAAACTGTTAATCTACGTAGAATAACATGCAATCTACGTAGAATAACATGTCATTCTACGTAGAATGACATGCAATCTACGCAGAATGAAATGAAATCTACGTAGAGTATCGAAGAACATATTCTATGTACAATCTACGTTGAATATCATGCAATCTACGTAGATTGACATTCAATCTACGTAGAATGACATGCAATCTACGTAGAATGTCATGCAATCTATGTAGAATGTCGTGTAGAATGTCAAGTATCATATATTCTACATAGATTAAATGATAAAATATACCAAAAACACATTGAAACAAAAAAAAAAAATAAGATTTCATTTAGACATTTTATCGAACACTTGGTATGCAACTGATATAAAATATACCAAAAACACAATGGACAGTAATGGCAATCTACAAAAAAGATATATATTTGTATAATAAACATAAAAATATATGAAATATATAAGAAACATAACATTCTATATAGATTATGAATAGTAATATTAATCTACATAAAAAGATATAGAATAATATAACATTCTATATAGACATATAATATTTCTATATAGAATACATTAATTTTTTAGCAATTAAATAAATTTTATATAGAAAAAAATTATTATTTTTCATAAAAAACGTTTTTTTAATATTAAAATCAATTCTAATGAAAGAAAGAGAAAATGAAAATGAAAAAAAGTAAGAGAGAGAAAGTGAAAAAGAGATGCATATAATAAAACAGGTGGAGAGAGAAAGATAATATTTTTTATTCCAAAAATACCCTTTTGATCCAAGGGCTCTAAAAGGTTCTTAGATTCTCACCATCTTTAAGGTTCTTAAAAGAACCTCTCCCTATATATATATGTATATATATATATATATATATATATATATATATATATATATATATATATATATATATATATATATATATATATATATATATATATATATATATATATATATATATATATATATATGTATATATTCACTTCTTTTAAAATTATGGTTCATATTTATAAATTCAAAAACTAATGCATTAACTTAAAACATAATAAATTGTTGATTTACTTAGTCCGTAATTTAAAAATGATCACCGTGTTTCTCACATTTCTCGAGATATACTTAGTTACACATTTGATTTTAAGTGTATGTATATTAACATTTTAACAATAATGATATTATTTAAAACAACAATTACAATAATAAAACTATTTAATAAATAATGTCTATAAAATTTAAACATTAGATTAAATTAGTATTAATTCAGATATAATATAGAATTATATTTTATTTAATTAACACAAATTAATAAATAAATTATATGGGAAAAACATAGAATCTTAAGAACAAAAAAAAATTAGAAAATAATAAATGAATAGGTTATAAATAGTGATTTACATCTTGATAAATGTTATTATTTAAATTAAATGTAAAGCAAAATGAATTCTTATCAAACCTCTTTATTGGATCAATAGAAAAGTTTGGGTTTCACTGAGAAACAAAAAGACAGAATTTGAAAAAGTAACTCTGCAACTAGAGATGCACAAAAAATCCGGTTATCCGATTTCAATCCGAAACCGGTTACGACCAAACCGGCTTTTTTTAATAACCGGAATGGTTTTTATCTTAACCGATTTTTCTGTAACACCCACAATTCTCACGTAAATGCCACGTCAATTATCAATCATAAGTGGCAATAACGCAAGCATCTCATGGTACACATCTCATAGGATTGACAGAAAACACTCTTAATTAAAACTTTAATACAAAGTCGTCATACGTCATGTCACATGCTGATGCAATACATACACAACTGAATTAACTGTTAAACACTGATTATCAATAGCTAACACAGCGCTAATCAAATACAAAAGACATATAGCAGTTTTGAAGTCTAATATCAAAAGTCAACCGGCACACTCAGACTTTGAACTGCCCCGACCCTACTTCGGCGGCTGCTGCAGCTGCTGTGACCCCACTGTATGACTGCCTGAGACACATAGGACTCGAAAACGTAAGCTGGAAAGCTCGTGAGTACGCGAGGGTTAGACTCTGCAGATAACAACACATAATATGCACAACACAAAGCTCAACACATATATCACAAACTCAATGCACTACACATATCTCTGCCCAAAAGGGGACGCCGTTCCCCAGCTAACAGGCCGCACACAGCAGCGGTTAGCTACTCAATAGGCACTGGAGCGACCTGGCGATAAACACTGTTGTATATATACAGTCTCATACTTCACGACTAGTTAGGGACAGTCAGCCTGCGCGACCACGTGTCGCGGACACTTAACATACAAACACGTATAGCACGTATAGGGTAGAGAAACTCATACCTGCGCGCTACAACACAGTCTCAACACATATATCACAATCACGTAGACGACTCGTAAAATGCACGTGCGTTTAGAAAGAACTCTGGTACTCACCGATTACCCGAACTCGACTGAAACCCGAACTCTATTGTGGCTCAACACGCGATTGACTAGAACCTGAAAACACCACGAATCTTACACATTAACACAAGTCTCAAATACCAAACAACTTGATTCCAAACACAATTATCGCAATCAAACCAAACCCGAAACATACCCCAAACAAATAACCAATTCCCGAAATCCCTTCACGAGACTCCAACCGAGACCCAAAACCCCGAATACTTCATTCGACATTATCTCAATGGATCCCGACTCAATGACAACCCCAAATCCCTTTATAAGACCCAAGCTATGACTTCCTCAGCAGGCTGCAGCATGCGCCGCTAGGCCCCTGAGGGTTGCGCCGCGACAAAGCGGTGCTCTGCACCCTGACCTGCGATTTTCATGGTTGAACCAGGAGAATTCCATCTCCCACAATCGATTTCAGTAACAAAGAAGCACCAAACTCATACATATACCACCCATATACTACAGAAACCAAATCCCACATATAACACATACATACTTCAAGATTTAGCTACCAAAATCCCTAACCTTTACCTTGAAACTTCAAGAACTCAAAGGAAGGTGAAGGAGACAGATTTCAGCACCCAATTGCAAGGTTGAACCTTCTTGTTGCTGCTCCAGATGCTCACACATACACACACTTTCACACTTTAGGGTTCTTTCTCCAAAATGGATAAGGGAGAAGAGAAGGGAGACTCAACATATATACGTCTCTATCTTTATCCGGTCCCGAACCCATTAACCCGAACCCGATATCACTTTTTCACTATTAATATCATTTGGACCCAATTAAATCCACGATCTCAATAATAATAATAATCCACTAATTATTAATCCGGAGACACAAATCACTCGGTCTCGACATGTTTAATCTACGAAACGGGATTTAATTGGAACAACGCAATAATATTAAAATAAAGAGCCAATAAATTAAATCCACGTACCAGGCTCAAATCCGGGATGTTACATTTTGCACTGGTTTTTAAAATATTTGGGTGATCGGTTATTTTACCGGATAAAAATACGATTTTTTTATAACCGGTTAAAAAACTAGTTTTTAACCCGGAAAAAAAATCAAATTTCGAGCTGATGGAATAAGCCGTTGGGAGCCAAAAACTAGCCGTTTTTTTACTGTTTTTTGGCCCAAAAAATTACATGTTTGCCACCCCAAACTTGTATAAATAAATGTATTTGGTTGATTACACTTGATTCCAAACTTTCTCATTTGATATTTTCGGTATTCTCGAACGCTCGTAATCTCGAAAATTTAAAGCTTTCTTTTTCTTTCATCTCAAATGGCTACTAGTATTACTCATGAAACAACGGGACAATCTTCCGTCGGTGGAAATCTTGAAGTTGTAAGAGTGCTCGAGAATAAACACAACAAAGAAATTTGGGAGCATTACGATTTGTGTGACATGTCGAACGGTTCGACAAAGCTCGTTGCAAACTTTGTCAAAAGTTTTTTGCTGCTGAAGGAAACACGACGTTGAAAAATCATATTACGAAAGCATGCAAGACACTTCGCATGAGAAACGATCCGAGTCAACCAAACGTTACCCCGTAAGGCGGCATTTTCATTTACGACAACGATAAATTACGGGAAGCGTTTACAAAGTTTGTGATTACGAAATCGTTGCCGTTCGATTAGTTTAATGATGAAGCTTTCACGACAATGATTCAACAATTGATGCAACCACGTTGTACTCAAGTAAGTCGTACCACCCTTCGTCGTGATGCTTTAAAAATGTGGCGTGTTGTGAGAGAAAAAATGATTTTGGGTTTTCAAGAACATAATTATAGTGTTCCGCTAACTTGCGACGTTTAGAGCTCTCCTCACAACACCGAAAATTCTTTTTTAGCCGTTACGACACATTTGTTAGATGTGCAAAATTGGCAAATGATGAAAGAACGACCGTGTTTGATTTATTTGGTGAACCACATACCGGTGCTAATTTATTTGCACTTTGAAGCGTGTGATTTGTCTTTATATAGAAGGAAAAATTTTTTCTATGTCTTTTGATAATGCGTCGAATAATACAAACGCGGTTCCGAGATTAAAATTATTATTGAATCCTATTTTAGATGGTGCATATTTTCATATTCGTTGTGTTGCACACATTATAAATTTATCCGTGCAAGCCGGGTTGGAGGTTATTGAACCGATTAGATTAGAATTTAAAGAGATGATCAAATTGGTTTTCTGTTACAATAACCAAAGACAAAATGCTTATAGACGTTATTGTAATCAGTTAACAAAAAAGCTTTAGGCGCTAATTTAAATTGTCCAACTCGTTGGTATTCGACATGGATGATGATGCACTCCGCGTTAAGGCAAAGGGAAACGTTGCAACCGTTTCACAATCGCCTATACGAGAAGGGCCATGTTTCAAACGTTTATGCGAGTTCGAATTGGGAAATGATTGCGAAAATAACTGATTTGTTAAAGGTTTTTAAAGACGCAACAACTTATTTATCCGGTGTATATTACCTACTAGCCCTTTGGTTCTAAATTAACATTTTTGTTGGCTTCCAAACTAAATGATTTTGAATTTGAAAGCCAAGTATTTCAAAATATTGGCAAAGCAATGAAAGAAAACTTTTGAAATATTTTAAGGAAATACCACCAGTTTTTATTTGTAACGCCGCTTTAAACCCGACGGTAAATGTTGGTGGCGTGGAAACATTAATCGAAAGTATTGTGTTTGCTTTTGGTTTACATGAATATTTAAACGAGCCCAATTTTATCCAAAACCAAATAAACTATTTAACAAATGTTTCCTGGAGTTAATCGATATTTATTTACGAAAATATGGTGCGAGTAATGTAATACAAGAACAAATGAGAATAGGGGAATCATCTAGTAGAGGAACCGGGATATCACTTTTTAACACACTTTTAAATTCTCAATCTAAACGAGCACGTACAACCACCCCGAGTAGCGAGTTAAGAAACTATAATGCTAGTGATTTTGTATCGAATATGACGTATGAAGAGTTTGAAAACCTTGATCTTTTGGCTTGGAAAGAAAAGGAGTTGGTTTTTCCGGTTCTAGCCACTATGGCCCGTGATTTATTCCAAGCTTCCATGGTAGTTTCGGAATCTGCTTTTTTTGTTAGTGACAGAGTTATATCACAGCAGAGGTCGAGACTAAGTCCCGAATCGGTAGAATGTTGTATTTGTATGAAGGATTATTTGGATGGAGCGGCTCGGGTGCAGCATGTAACAACATTAGAAGATTCAATCGACGCCGACTTGGAAACAAATATACACAACGAAGAAGTTGAACTTGGAATATCACCTTCAAACGAAGAAGATATCGAAGACGACGATGATTGTGAACCCGAATACCAAAATTTGGGTGAATAAAAGAAAAGAAAACACAACATTGTGAACCCGAAGATCGTAATTTGAATTTTTAACTTTCCTAATTTGAATTATTAGTTGTCGTAGTTTGAATTTTTAGTTGTTGTAATTTGACTTTTTAGTTGTTTTAAACTTTTTATGTATTTATAATCAAATATAATATATAAATATGTTTGATTGGATTAAAATATGTGTTTAACTTAATTTAAAAATATATATTTGTAATTATAAAATTATAATTAAAAAAAATGGTGTAAATTTGTATTTGATTGAGCCCAAAAATTAAATAAAAGAAGCCCAAAAATTAAATAGAAAATAAGCCCAAAAATAAATATAAAATGAGGCCGAAGAAATTAAAATAAGCCTAACAAGGTATCAACCCAACAAGCCCAACAAAATCTGAGAAAAAAAAAAGAAAATAAAAACCGGTTTAAGAAAAATCTGGTTCTTTTTCTAACCGGAACCGGTTACATCGGATATAAATGTTTGGGTTGAAAACCGGTCCAGTTATTAGCAAAACCGGTTTTCTCTTTGGAAAAGAACCGGATCAGATTAAATCCGGTCTTTGTGCACCTCTATCAGCAACTACTTGAAAATAATCTTTGACTTGTACTTGCATTCTCGTATCCCATTTTTTAGTATGCTTTTACACGAATAGGAAAGTCATCTTTATCACTTTCTTTTGTTTGAAGACTATTTTGTTACAAGAAATCTCTATTAAATTTTAAAACACTCATTTTTCTACTTTATGTCAATAACACTGATCAGCTTTGGTTTCCACTTCCAAAACTTATCATTTACTTCCACTGAAAAAACTCTTTTACATGATGCTACATCAAGTAACTTCAAAAAAATTTAGAATTTTTTGTTAAACAAAATTACTTTTTATTCATCTAATAACCGAAGACTATGACCTTGTTTGATTTATTGTCTATAATCTCTAATTTGATCAATAGAAATTTAACATAATCTCTTTATTAAACAGATGTAATAAGACATTACACGTCTAATCACTTAAAAAACAAACGAGCCCTACGACTCTTATTAAATATTAAAAGCTGTTATGAAATTTAATAATAAAATTATAGCAAAAATCACTTTTACCATATAAATCTATAATTCAAAATAATTTACTCTTTTTAAAAAACAAAAGCTTCCAATGCCTCTATCTACTAAAAGTTTCAGCTTACAACTCTAGCTCAACTTCGTTTGCTAAACATATCATTGACACATAATTAAAAAAATAACAAGCTAGCAGATTCTAAACCCCTAGATGGAAGACAATTGCAAAGGAAAAAGATGAATGAACACTTTTATGTTTTTAGATGAATGAAAAAAAGGTTTATCTTGAAAAAGTCCATCATGCTTTTATATTTTATAGGTTCATTTTCTCATACTTGTATTTTTTTTTTCGTTATAGTTCTTACGTTAATTTTGTTTTAGTCAATTTGTAAAATGTTATTTGTAACTTGTTGATCAATTTAAAAAATCATTTGATAGTTTATTTAAAGTTTAGGTTGAGAAATAAACATTATGTTTTTCATCATTTTATCGATTAATTTGTCATTCGGGTTTTTTCCTACTAAATTCAAAACGTTAAATTATTACTAAAATACTATATAACTAATTGCTTGAAAAGATTAAATATACAAGTGTAACAACCTGACTTTTAACCCAACTTAATATTTGATCATCGAACCAATAATGTAATTTTATTACATTATTCGAATTATAATTTAATTAAGTTTTTGAGATATTTAATTAAATAATATAAATATTTAAAATTACGAATTATGAATTATTAATTATTAAGATAATTAAATAAAAGATATATAAGATATGAAATTAATAGTGGGTTAAGTAGCAAACGTAACTAGCTATAGTATATAAACGGAATTTAAGTTTATAAAATCAGATTTCTCTCTCTCTAGACTCTCTCTCTCCAGATTTTCTCTCTTCTTTCTCCCTCTACATTCTGCTCTCATCTGTATCTTCATATTCTTCTTCACAAATCCATCAAGAACTATCAAAAAAAAAATTCTTGCAACCAAATCCAAGAAATCAAGAAAAAGAAATCATCAAGCAACAAATCTTCAAGATTATTACAAGATTTGAAGGTAATTTTAGCATTAATATGTTCTTGAATGACAAATTGAAACCCACGATTTCTTAGGGAAAATACGTCTTATATTTTAGAAATTGATCATGAATATATGTTTTGATCATCAAAGAAACACATGCATGTCCTTCTTAGATATTTAATCAAGTATCCTAAATAACTTGAAACCATAATTCTTGTTGGAATTTAAAAGTAATTGCTGCTAGATTATGTAAAGAAAAACAGAAAGTTAAGAAGTGCAGGTGTGTATTTGTGTGTTTGCATGTATACTGAAATAGTACCGAGACCCCAAAAACTAATACCGAAACCATCAGGTTTCGGTAATAGCCCTACCGAAACAGCAATAGAATACCGAAACATATGTAGAACTACTGAAACCCACCAGTTACAGCTACCGAAACCATGCTGGAAAACACATAAGTACCGAAACCTTTATGGTTTCGGTAATTCTCTTGTACCGAAACCCACTGCAGCAGCCTTTTTCTTTTCTGTTTCTATATAAGTTCTGATATATTGCAGCTTATGTGTGTGCTTGTGATGTGTGTGTGTTGTGCAGTCAAAAGAAAACAGAAATAACATTGTGTGTGTGTGTTGATTGAAGGTGACAGAAACAGCCTGGATATACATATATACATTAAAATTGTGTGTGTAGTCCCTAACAGCAGCCTTTGTTCTATGAGCTGTCAAAACAAAATCAGAATTTAGCAACTTATGTATGTATATATATAGCTGAAACAAAAGTAAATGCAACAGTAGCCGATTTCTTTTCATAGCCTTTCCTTTAAGTTTCATAAATCAAGTGTGAGTAGGTGCTGTGTGTGTAAAAGCAACACATTTCAGCAACCCCTTTATTCTTTTCTTTTGGTCTCGGATGTATTCTGCACAAAACAGGAATAGAAAGCATCAACTTTTATTGTGTATTTAATATAAAGTGCATATGTGTGTGGGGTGTAAGTTAATAAATACGGAACATATGTTCTGTGGGTTTTGACATTAGCAACCATATAATTAATATCCAAACATGCATGCGTATATATATAAATGAGAGAGTATAAATATATATACATATATACATGTGTAGGAGTGATCAATAAATAAATAAATAAATAAAAGACATACGTGAGTGTGATCAAATTCAAAGCCATGATATTAATTGTTAAGAAAGCATACTTCTGTGAGAATTATGAACAATTCAATAAGAATGTTAGTCATTTCCATAAGAAACAAAGAAAAGCATGTGTTTATGTTCAATAAATTCAAGACTTATAAGTCACAACACTTGGTTTATATCTTAAATAGAGGCAATATGAGATAAATACATTCTTACACGTGAAATATGTGAATTAAGTCATAAATTACAATTGAAAGTGTAATGATGTTCATAATGCACCATGTGTATTTGCCATGATCATATATAAATTAAAACTTATATAAACAGGTTATAAGGTACCTAAATCACTTATGTAAATTGATTAATGTCTAATTATGCATAATATATTATCATATGCGTTCATATGGGTCTTAAAGTGCAATTGAAAGCCAAAGAAAGACCAAAATAAGGTCACACATGTCCATGAAAAACATGAAAATGCATATAAGATCATAAAGTCATTAAATCGGGTCAAAGCTAAGTCATGAGTTTAATTGAGAATTTAACAAAGTCTGAAATGACATGAGAAGTCAATAATGCAATAAGTCCATACATAAGCTACCGAAAGCCCGAGAATTTAACAGAAATACACAATTATGTTGTGTAATGACATAAAAGCTTATGTAAATTGAATTGTCATGCAAATAACAGGTTCAGCTAAATCTGAACTATGTTATAAAGTCAAAGTCTGTAAAGCCAAGCCAGAAAAGTCAAGATAAAGTAATTAAAGTCAAGCTCAGTCACTAAAGCCAAGCCAAAGTCAGAGAAGCATGTCAGAGCCAAAGTCAGTAAAGTCAAAGTCAACAGCCATGCAATAAAACAGTAACAGTGAGTTATAGATATAACTGTATACATGCTTGTCTTTCTGTGAGACATATTGTTGTTCTAGCTTTATTTGAAAGTCCATATGCTCAGCTAGAATGTGACCTGTGCACACCTTGGTACGGTGATGCCCTGTGGATCATGATAGCTTTTAATATATCATCATGCACACTTGTCTTTACAGTCTGAATTAGTCTTGGATATATTATGGTTGCTATCTTGATTCATTACTTTGAATGCCAATTGCCTTGATATCAATGCTTTCGTATGCTTCCGCATAATTCAAGTCTGAGAAAGTCCATGTCAGTCTGTGATTAAGTCTACTCCGATGTTTGCCCATGTTGTCTTACTGGTAGCTAGCCCAGTGTGTGGTTGGCCCCCACAATTAAAGCGTGTGCGTGGGATTAAACATCATCCGATCTTAAGTCCTATGTCTCACAATGTCTGGCTGATAGCGGCAGTCATGTCAAAATCGCGCTTAAAGTCAAAGTCAAAGTCAAAAGTCAAGTCTCCGCTTAAAATTGTCATGACATGTTAACTGTTAAATCTATAATCTCACTAAGCACCGCTTACAGTTGTTGTTGAATCTTTTTACAGGTTTAATCAAAGGAAAAGGTCCAGCTGACCCAAGTCTTTAGGATCTGCACGCTTGAATTTGAAGTCATTAGACCACTACTGAATCTGTAATTGGTATTGATTGAAGACATAATGGTGGTGGTTGGGTAGATCAGTGTTATGTATTGTGATTATGTATTAGATTAGTATCCTGGTGCCCTTTTATAGTTTACTTTTAAACTTATTGTAAAATAATCCTAATTTCTGTAATGACTTAATTTCCGCATTTTATTAATTCTATCTTAGTTGTGATTGATGCTGTATTGCTCCTTGGGACCTAGTCATTCAGGACTGCCCCGTAAGGGACGGTCTTGACAACAAGGGTTTAATATGGAAACAATGTCTCACTGACCAAATCAATAAAATAATAGAAGTATAATGATTCTATTTCTAATGCTTAAACTAAAATATCGAGCTATTTTTCTAAACTTGATCAACCGGTAACATATAATGAACTACACGATTTGAAAAACACAAGAATAGTATAATAATTATAATGGGAAAAAATGAAACTGATAGGTTAAATCGATAAATATTTGAAAATATGACACGTTTTTAAGATATAATGTCATAAAATAACTACATAATTTTATATCCGGTATGTCTTGGTATATTGTTTATTCTGTTTCTTTTCACATATTAAACTTTTGGTATTGATTCATTTTGGTAAATAAAACCTTCTGTAATAGATCCATTTTGCTCATAAACTTTTTGTATTTTTCCATTTTTATAATCAAACTTTTACAGTGCATTATTTTTGTAGGTTTTTTTATGTGCATGTTATATCTGAATCATTGTGAAAAGTCAATAGGAAAATGACATTTTGATTCTTTAACTAAAATTTCTCCGATCTTGTTAGTAGACAAATTTTTTTTTGATGAACCTCATTAATGCTTATAAGAAAATGACAAGATGGAGATAATTTGCATAGAACACATGAATTATTTCAGGATGAAGCTCAACAAGATTTATATTAAATTTGGTAAATATGCACACACAGATAAATAGTAATTTTTTTATTCTTACCATTTTTACTAAATATGAAATGTGTTTGTTTTTAATACCTATATTCAAATGCCTTTTTAAGTTTCCCTAAAAATGATTGGGATGACTCTGTTTTTCTTAATAATGGTGGCATAATTTCTTTGGGGGCGTTTATTTCACAGGAATCTGATAGAAAAGGAATGAACATTCCATTCCTATGACATGTTTGACTGTCAAATTCCATGGAATGAAAATTCTCTTTCAAGCAAAACGTTCCCTCCACTAAACAAATTTATTTTCATTGGAGTTCTCAAGGAATGAACATTCCATTACAATGATAGATATTTTTATTCACTCACACCTACCATGTCGACCCGACTAAATCCCACCACTACTAGAAAAATGAGTATCAGCGACGGATCTTTAGCGACGGATTAACGGCGGATTATTGACGGATCTGCAATAGATTAGCGACGGAATATAAATGACAGATCAGCGACAAATTACCGACAGATTCCAACGACAGATTTGTGACTGCAAAAGTTTTTGTCGAAGATCCATTGTTTTCCTTGCCACACACCTATCCATATGATCGTGCAAATGTTTGGTTCCATTTTTTGGCTCCCCTCCAAGTAACTTCTTACAGTAGTTGCATTGTGCTTTGATAACTCCATCCACCGTAATTCTTTGAAAATGTTGCCAAAATACACTTTTCAGCCTTTTACTCGAAGGTTCGATATTAGGTTGGCTTGAATCTTCAACGGTTTGTGGTGTAGAATCATCCTTTGGAGAGTTTGAAGAAACGTCCGGTGTAGAATAATCCTTTGGAGAGTCTGAATTCATTTACGTGTCTGTCAAATTAAAATTTTAAGATATTAGTAACTAATATTTCAAAATTGAAAAATATGTCTAGGTAATAAGTAACTAAACTAACTTTGTATTTAACATTTGCCTATAATTATATAAGTTAGTTTCATTAAAGTAACCTCAAAAATAGAAAACAATGCAAGATTACAAATACATTCTAAGCAAAGTATGTTTCAAACTAACTTCAAATCTAGATAATAATGAATAAAGTAATCAATAAATGACGCATGAATTTGAATTGGGTAAAGAAATTCTTTGATAATGAATAAAGTAAAAAATTCTTTGAAATGGGTAAAGCCTAATTTGGAATTCTATTGGAAAATTATAAGAACTAGAAAAACTTGAAAATCCTACCAATGAATTATAAGCAAAAATATGTATAGGCTTATTTCATATTAAGAGACAGTGAAATAAATGGCATATTCACACACGATATATTGATACAGAATTACAGAGACAGATCGAACCAGATTTTTAATTTCATATTTCTATACTAAGTTTTATTTCTATATTTCTATATCAAATTTATTTTCATAAAAAGCAACGAGTTTCAGTAGACCTGTAGATGCATGACAACATTTATATACCAAATGTATTTTCAAAATAAAGTGTGTAAGAGATGCAGAGAGATCGAACCTGCTGCAGTCCGCAGATGGCGTGGAGACGACGGCGAGCAGGAGACGACGATGAGCAGGAGACGACAGTTGCTGCCGCTGCTGGTGTGAGCCATAGATGACTGTGTGGCGGTGGTGAGGAGCTCCGTCGGTGGTCTGGTTGGTGGTGGGCGGTGGACTGGCGACGTGGTGCACTGGTGCAGCAGGGTGCCGATTGGAATTGAGTGAGGAAGAGGAAATGACAAATGAGGGGTAAGAGAAAATGAGGAATGCAGGCAGACACGCCTAGGGTTAGGAGAAAAGAAATGTATCTGATTTTTATTGAAAAGCCTTAAAATTAATTATTTTATCGGGTTACGGGGATTACCCGCCCCGCCCCCAACCCCGACTTTTTCATTTCGGGGATTCCCCGAACCCGTCCCCATCCCCGGTCAACTCAGGTTTTCCCCAGTCAAATCGGGGTCGGATATCGGATTCCCCATCGGGTTTGGATTTTTTTGCCATGCCTAGTGATGTTTGAGCATTTGAAGCCATATCCAAGGTATGAACCTCCCCTAACCTTCTTCACCTTGTTGGTTCTTCACTTTCTCCATTTTTTAGGGCTAATGACTGAAAATAGTAACATCTTTTGTCATTTTTTTCATTAATAGCAACATTATTATTTTTTTATCATTAATAACAATAACTTTTGTTTTTTTATCAATATTAGCAACTTTTAACCGAACTAACTGAGCTTCCAGTTAACTTAGCTAACATGAATTTTTTTGCTGAGTTGGATACCCACATGTATAACCAGATGTACCAGGTTATCCACATCAGCAAAGCAAAATATATAGGTTAAAATTTTGGGATCCACCATGGTGACATTCTCCCCCACCGGCTGGCGAAAGCCGGCGATTCGCATTCTTGACCGACCCTCCGTCTTCCTTGTCAGAGCTGTGTCCGCATTGTTACTTCTTTGGGCTCTCTTCTTCTTCCCCACTCTCGACTCAGTCCCCATTTTCTCTCTATCCAAACAAAATTCCTGCAACTGTAACAACCAACCCGACCCGACCTCCAACCTCAAATACGACCCAGCTGTCTCAACCTTCTACAACGACCCAAGCTTCGGCTACACCCTCGACAAACCCATCAATAATTGGGACCAAAAAATACGAACCTGACTTAAACTTCACCCTTCATTCGATCCCAGCTCGCAAAAGCGAGTCTTTATCATCACCGGATCATGATCAACCCCATGCAAAAGCCTCACCGAAGACCATTTCTTGTTAAGATTTTACCGGAATAAAGTGGATTACTGTCGAATACATGGTTACGATATTTTTTACAACAACGTCTTACTCAACCCCAATATGCCCTCATGTTGGGCCAAGATTCCGACGGTTTGGGCGGCGATGGTGGCACATCCGAAAGCTTAGTGGCTAACCAGGTATATCCGGTTATACACGTGGGTATCCAACTCAGCAAAAAAAAAATCCATGATAGCTAAGTTAACTGGAAACTCAGTTAGTTGGGTTAAAAGTTGCTAACATTGATTAAAAAACAAAAGTTATTGTTATTAATGATAATAAAAAAATAAAGTTGCTATTAATGAAAAAAATAACAAAAGATGTTACTGTTTTTGGTCATTAGCCCTTTTTTTTTAGATAAAAACCCAAATGGGTTTATGTTGATTTGGTTGCAATGGCTCCAATCTTTTAATATGATGTTTGTTGATCAAAATGGAGCCATGATATGCAATTATATTGGTAATTTTGTAAAAACCTAAGTTGGAGCTCCATTTGAGCTCTAATGGTGTATAGAGGTTGGATTGCATTAAAATACATGTTTTATTTGGTTATTATGAACCAAATATGTTATTTATGGCCATTGAATTGAATGGAAGCTAGTAGGAACTCATTTGGAGTTTTGAAGGCTTAGTTGTGTTTTGGCCACTTAGGAACTCCAGTGAGTTCATATGCATCCCATGGATCATGGAATGTTATGTTATGATGATAATGTGGTTAGAAAGTATTTATTTATGTTACTAGAGTATTTTCATGTATCGGATAACACAAAACACGTGCAAGGACTCAATTTGGTGTTTTAAGTCTAAATCGCACACCACGTGTTCGGTGAACTGCCACAATGAGCTCCTAAGCATTATGGAATTGGGTTTTAATGTTAAAATATAAATAGAATGCTTAAACATAAACTAATTATGTGTAATATTGCTATGGAATTGATTAGAATTGAATGCAAGCTCAATTGGAGCTTGGTGTTGTTTGGATGGCTCGGGTTTTGGGAATAGTGGACTCCCTTGTTGGTCTTACATGTGAATGGATGTAATTGATTAAATATGTAGCATGTAATTGATGGTAGATACTAAACCGACATACATTGATACGTGAATTATCACACTTTGCTCGTTATGGGTATCCAAGTGGGATGATTCATGTTGATGACTCTGATTTATGAAATTTCAAATTTGACGCTAATTCCGCAAAGTATTAATATATGAATTATTGTTAACTGTGTGCGGAATATCATAATTAGTTGTGAGGGTGTTTCAATTTGGTATCAGAGACTGTGCTCATTGACTGAGTATAGTTGACAATACTCAACACTGAACGTGGTTTCAGATGCTACAATTGACCCACGTAGGCGACACTAGTAAAACAATCAAAATTTACTTGGCCAAGGTTTGGGGAATGTAAAGGGTAGACTTTAAGTTTATATTATGTTAGTATGCGAATACTCCTATATATAAACAACTAAATGGTCGGTCTATAAACTTGCCTATTTCAGTTCAATGTCGGACAACGCATCCAATCGAAATGTTAATCCAGAGATTGTGTCGGTCCACACCGAGGAATCCGATTAAGATACAAGTTAGCGTTCCGAAGGAGGTTCGAAGGATGATAGGATCCTTCAAATGGTGGCGGAAATGTTGAATCAAAACCGCCAACAAAATGAGATTATGCAAGCCCAAATGATGGCATTTCAAGAAGCCAGGGGTAAGCGAGACAATGATGACCATAAGTCCGCCAGAAATAATAGTGAGGGTGGAAACGAGGGTGATGGTGACAACAATAAGGGGGAGGAGGATATCAAAAGGAAAGACAAGACAAGGAAAGATAGATCTTCATCCAAGTCTAAAAGGGGGATGTCTTTCAAGAATTTTATCGGGTGCCGACCCCGTGAAATCAATGGTCGAGCTACCGCGTCCAAATCCCTAGATTGGCTGAAAAAGATCGAAAAGCTTTTTCAAGTGACAGAAGTAAGGGCTGAAAAGATGGTCCAGTACGGTGCTGCTCTTCTAGTTGGCCTAGCTCTAACATGGTGGGACTCCGAAGTCACCATTTTGGGTCAAGACATGGTGGGGACAATGACGTGGGAGCAGTTTAGGCTCCGATTTGAAAAGCATTTTTGTCCTACCATCTCCATACAAAAGATAAAGCGTGACTTTCAGTCTTTTCGACAAGGAGATCTGAGTGTGGATGACTATATCTTGGAGTTTAACTCCAAGGTGCAGTTTGTGGGTGCCTTGGTGGCGGACAAGGAACAAAAGACAGAGTACTTCATTGAGGGACTTCGTAGAAGGATTTAGGAGTTTGTAACGATCCTAGAGATTAAAACGTTTGCTATGGTGGTAGAATGTGCCCGTCGAAGAGAGTATGAGATTACTCGGGACAACTTTGATGTCCCCGTGCCTAAGAAAGCAAAATTTGAGGTTCCTCAAGAGTCGTTAAACCCGCCTCGAACTTCATATTCTGGTAACAAGGGTGCGAACTCTCGTTCTTACTCTCAATCATTCTCAAAGCAACAATCTCATTCTCAAGGCAAATCAAAGCGTCATTGGTCGAGTGCTGCCAAATCACGTGTGAAGTGCGGAAAATTCCATAAGGGTGAGTGCCTCCAAAACACCCTTGTGTGCCATAATTGTGGGGTGTTGGGGCATGCCCGGTCTAGGTGCCCTAATTTGGCAGACACATGTTTCGAATGTGGTGAGACGGGTCATCGATCGTGGGGGTGTCCTAATCAGAAGGCTACACCGGTGGAGAGCAAAGCTTCAGCTACAAAGCCGATGATTGGTGGTAGTTCCTCCCAATCAAAGGGTAACACGCCGAAAGCACATGCAAGGGTATTCCAAATTACGGCTGCAGAGGCCCAAGACGTGCCAGACATTGTGACTAGAACATTTCTTCTCGACTCCTTACCCGTTGTAGTGTTGTTTGATTCGGGTGCAAATGTATCTTTTGTTTCTAAATCATTTGCTAGAAAGTTGGATAACTTACCTTCGTTGTTGACATTTCCTTTAACTATCAATGTCGCTAGTGGAAAATCAGTTGTAGTTACCCAAATTTATTATGATTGGGTGCTCACTTTAGATGGGTATCATTTTACTATCGACCTTGTAGCCATCGATACGAAATATTTTGATGTCATAGTAGGTATGGATTGGCTGGCTATCGATTATGCTAGTATTACTTGTGCCAAAAGAGTCGTCCATTTGGTGACTCAGGACGGCAAAGAGCTTTTCGTCTGTGGCGATAAGCGAAAGAGAGATATTACAATCATCTTAGTGGCTAAAGCCCGTAGGAGTATTAGCAAGGGATGCCAAAATTTCTTGGTGCACGTGTTGGATGCCAAGAAGGATGAGAGGAATTTGAAGGATGTGTCAGTAGTAAATGAGTATCTGAATGTTTTCCCTGATGATTTGCCAGGCCTGCCACCCGATATATTAATCGAGTTTCAGATAGACTTAGTACCCGGAGTCGCGCCCATTGCACGTTCTCCATATTGTTTGGCACCCTCGGAGTTGAAGGAGATAATGGCACAACTGCAAGAGTTGTTGGATAAAGGGTTTATTTGACCGAGTACCTCGCCATGGGGTTTACCGGTATTGTTTGTACGAAAGAAGGATGGATCGTTGAGAATGTGTATTGACTATAGAGAGTTAAATAATGTGACCATTAAGAATAAGTACCCTTTGCCTCACATCGATGACTTGTTTGATCAATTGCACTGGGCAACTTATTTCTCAAAGATCGACCTTCGATCGGGTTACCATCAATTGAAGGTGCAAGAGGATGATGTACCGAAAACCGCTTTCCGAACTCGCTACAATCACTATGAGTTCTCAGTGATGTCGTTTGGGCTCACCAATGCACCTGCCGCATTTATGGACTTGATGAATCGCATATGTCACCCTATGCTCGACAAGTCCATTATCGTCTTTACCGACGACATTTTGATTTATTCTAAGACAGAAGCGGAGCATGCCGTTCACCTTCGTGAATCACTTGAACTTCGTCACAAGGAGCGGTTATACACCAATTTTTCTAAGTGTGAATTTTAGTTGCGGAAGGTATGAGATTCTAAGCCTTAGCTATAATACTTTTATTATAGTGCAAGAGTCGAATTTCAATGCTTAACACCTTGAGTTTGTAAATCACTCAGGTGCAATTTCTGGGGCACATTATTTCTTGTGAGGGCGTTTCTGTCGATCCCTCCAAGATTGAAGCCATAGAGAATTGGCAGACGCCTAGGAACGCCTCGGAGATACGAAGTTGTCTGGGTTAGCCAGATATTATCGACGGTTTATCCAAGACTTCTCTAAAATCACGGTCCCTATTACATCTTTGATGCATAAAAATGCAAAGTTTGTGTGGAAAGATCCGTAGGAGGAGGCATTCTTGACCCTGAAAGCTCGCTTAACTAAGGCCCCTGTGCCTGCATTGCCCGAAGGGAATGAAGACTTCGCCGTGTATAGCGACGCTTCTATAAATGGGTTGGGTTGTGTACTAATGCAAAGAGGAAAGGTGATAGCATATGCATCTCAACAGTTGAAAGACTACGAGAAAAGTTGCCCGACACACGATCTCGAGCTTGATGCTATCACCTTTGCACTGAAAATTTGGCGCCATTACCTATATGGCACTTGGTGTCAACTCTTTACAGATCATAAAGCACATCATTGATCCGAAAGAATTAAATATGTGCCATCGGCCGGCTATGGAATAGATAAAGGATTATGATTGTGAGATTCTTTATCATCCGGGAAAGACTAATGTTGTGGCTGATGCTTTGAGCCGAAGGCGCTACCCGGAGGCTACTTGCTATGCGCTCACTTATGTAAGGGTAACTTCTACCATTATTGATGACATTTGGAAGTGGCAAGTAGAAGCTGCCAAGGAAAAGAATGTGAAAGCTGAGAGAATGGTCGGCCAATTAGCCTTGTTGACAGTTGGGAATAACGACTTGAAACTGTTTAAAGGTCGTATTTGGGTACCGAAACTTGGTGGCGTTCGTGGTGTGGTCCTTGAAGAGGCCCACAATTCGAATTTCTCAATTCATTTGGGAAGTGCAAAAATGTATCAGACTTGAAGATGGAGTATTGGTGGCCCGGAATGAAAAAAGATGTGGGGAATCATGTCGAATGGTGCTTAACATGTTTGCAAGTTAAGGCCGAACATCAAAAACCATCCGGTAATATGCAATCGTTTGAGATACCGGAATGAAAATGAGGTCACATTACAATGGATTTTGTTGTGAAGCTACCGAAAACCCAACGACAACATGATGCAATTTGGGTTATTGTTGATCGGTTGATGAAGTCCGCGAACTTTCTGCGCATCCGAGAGAACTATCCGTTAGAGCGTCTAGCAAGGATGTACATTGATGAAATTATCATGCGGCATGGAATCCCAAAATCCATTATCTCTGATCGTGATTCGTGGTTCACCTCACGGTTTTGGCAAAGTATGCAAGAACAATTGGGGACCCGTGTAAATTTGAGTACTGCTTTTCATCCCCAGACAGTTGGCCAAACCGAACGGACCAATTAAACTATGGAAGACATGCTTCGAGCATGTGTGATTGAGTTGGGAGGAAACTGGGATACACATTTGCCACTTGTAGAGTTAACCTATAACAACAGTTACCACTCTTCGATAAAAATGGCACATTACGAGTCGTTGTACGGTCGCAAATGTAGAACCCCAACTTGTTGGCGCGAAGCGGGCAAGAAACCGTTGGCAGGACCTGAGTTACTTCAAGAAATGAATGACAAGATTCAAATAATTCTGGAGCGAATTAAAGCCGCCCAAGATCTCCAGAAGTCATACTTTGATAAGCGCCACAAGAATGTGGAGTTCAATGTCGGAGATTCTGTAATGTTGTAAGTGTCCCCGTGGAAAGGTGTCATGAGATTTGGAAAACGTGGAAAGTTGAGTCCACGGTATGTATGACCTTTTAAGGTCATTGAACGTATTGGAGCCCACGCTTATAAGTTAGAATTTCCGGAGGAGCTTGCAGGCATCCATGACACCTTTCATATGAGCTATCTGAAAAAGAGCCCGATAAATCCCGACGTGACCATCCCGTTGAATGATGAGCACATAAATGAGAAGCTTTGGTATATTGAAGAACCGAAGGCCATTTTGAGTGAGAAGATCACTAAGTTGAGAAATAAAGAGATCAAGATGGTGTGGGTGCGTTGGAAATATCATAGAGGCTCTATGTTGACTTGGGAGTCGAAGGCGGAGATGATGATGAAATATCCAAGCTTGTTTGAAAAGAATTGATTCCGTGGGCGGAATCCTTTTAAGTGGGGAAGAATTGTAACACCCCAAAATTGATAAAACAATTAAACGTTAGTCAATTATGAGATTTGGAATGATAAATGTAATATTTTGTTATTTTAATATAATTATGCCAAAATGTTAATATAGATACTAAAGTATTAGTTACATGCAAGTTATGGAATTTTAATTTGTAAATTAAAAATGAAAGAGTTAGTGGGAGGGAGTATGTTGTATATATGTGCATAGTTGGGGGAGTTGGGGTGGCCAAAGGCCAAACCCCACCCACCTTTCTATCTAAAACCGTCCCAAGGGACACACACCAACACAACTCTTATTTGCAAAGAGAAAAGAGAGAAAGAAGAAGAAAATTTCTAGGGTTTGGGTTGGGTGATCAAAAGTGTGAAGATTTAAGGTGGTGTTTAGGCATGGCAATGGGGCGTTTCGGGGTGAGGACCCCAATCCCCGTCGCCGTCCTCGACTTCCTATCCCCGTCCCCATTTAAGGTGGTGAATGAGCATTTGAACCATATCCAAGGTATGAACCTCCCCTAACCTTTTTCACCTTGTTGGTTCTTCACTTTCTCCATATTTTTAGATAAAAACCCAAAATGGGTTTATGTTAATTTGGTTGCAACGGCTCCAATCTTTTAATATGATGTTTGTTGATCAAAATGGACCAATGATATGCAATTACATTGGTACTTTTGTAAAAACCTAAGTTGGAGCTCCAGTTGAGCTCCAATGATGTATAGAGGTTGGATAGCATAAAAATACATGTTTTATATGATTATTATGAACCAAATATCTTATTTATGGCCATGGAATTTTATGGAAGCTAGTAGGAACTCATTTGGAGGTTTGAAGGCTTAGTTGGGTTTTGGCCACTTAGGAACTCGAGTTGAGTTCATATGCATCCCATGGAATCATGGAATATTATGTTATGATGATAATGTATTTAGAAGGTATTTATTTATCTTGATAAAGTGTTTTCATGTATCGGGTAACACAAAACACGTACAAGGACTCAATTTGGTGTTTTAAGTCTAAACCGCACACCACGTGTTCGGTGAAATGCCACAATGAGCTCCTAAGCATTATGGAATTGGGTTTTAATGTTTAAATATAAATGAAATGCTTAAACATAACCTAATTATGCCTAATATTGCTATGGAATTGATTAGAATTGAATGCAAGCTCAATTGGAGCTTGGTGTTGTCAGTTGGAGTTTTCAGTCATTCTAGTACTCGATAGGAGTTCATATGAATTCCATGGAATCATGGAATGTTAAGACATGATTATAGTATATTTAGAAGTGTTAAAATTATCTTAATATTCTACTTATATGGTTGGTAAAGTCCCTTATTAATGGTAGAAGCATTGATGGAAGTTGGAATGAGTTTGGTGTGCATGTCAAAAAAATTGAGCTGGGATCTGTCTGGCACAGCGGTCACGCGCGTGACCATGAGGGTAGTCATGCGGTTTACAACTTTCTATCCCAAAAAGTTATTTTTCTTGGTCGGGGGTTGATTCTTGGGCCTTATACTTCCAATATACTTCTAAATTAAGGGTTTAAAGGGTTTGGGGGCCTTTGACCAATTCCGATACTCCTAGGGCCTCGATTGGACTTAGTGCTTTCGGTTTGATGTCCCAACACCCTTCGGCCACTCTCAGGGTATATTGTGTTCGGGAGCTTATGTGTACACCTTATGAATGCTTATATGTGAATTGAGTTGAAAGAGGCTTGATCACAAGCCTTAGCTATCCTTGGGGCAATTGAATCTTCGTGAGGAGGCTTGAGAATCTTATTAAACTGATCATTGTGAGTTCACATTAGATTTTTATTAAGTCATATATGATGTACTTGTTGTTTCATGATTGATAATTTGTTATTGATTCATACTATGGCATCATACTATCTGTCACTTATTCATTCGTTTCATTAATGCATGATTTATTGGTATACTCGAGAAACCTTGGACCTCATTTGTTGGTCATACCTTTCATTTGAACTAACCTGGATATCCATGGATTATTCCCGGCCCGTTTGGATGCCGGATGGCCGACGTACTTGAATTGTCGGAAGTCCCGACTATGATAGGGATAGTCCGATTATGATAGGGACGGCCTCGTACTATGCTAGAGGAAACACCACACCCGACTATGACAGGGAACCCCGTACTTTGAAGGGGCTTGTGGTACTTGATCGCCTACTTTATGCACTTGAGTTATGTCGTTTGGGAATAGTGGACTCCCTTGTTGGTCTTACATGTGAATGGATGTAATTGATTAAATATGTAACATGTAATTGATGGTAGATACTAAACCGACATACATTGATCTGTGAATTATCACACTTTGCTCGTTATGGGTAGCAAAGTGGGAGATTCATGTTGATGACTTTGATTTATGAAATTTTAAATTTAACGCTAATTCCGCAAAGTATTAATATATGAATTATTGTTAAATGTGTGTGAAATATCCTATTTAGTTGTGAGAGTGTTTGAATTTGGTATCAGAGACTGTGTTCATTGACTGAGTATAGTCGACAATACTCAACACTGAACGTGGTTTCAGATGCTACCATTGACCCACCTAGGCGACACAAGTAAAACAATCCTAAAATTGACTTGGCCAAGGTTTGGGGAAAGTAAAGGGTAGAATATAAGTTTATATTGTGTTAGTATGTGAATACTCCATCAAATTTACCATATCTCTTCTCACCCTTATATTACACACATCGTACCCTACCTACCCATCCCACCTACCCACTCACATTACCTTACCACCAATACACTTACCCACCAAACTTATCAAATCTCTTTCCACTCTTATAAACCCAGCATACCATACCTTAGCCCTACCCCAACTTCACTCCCTACCTAACCACTAATCAAATCACCAATCAAACTTATTACATTCCTTCCTATCTTTATATTACACACACCCACCATACTTAATATCATCCTATCATATCATATCACAATACTGGTTTTAACCCATCCTACCTAATCCAACCCTACCCATGCCACCTAGCCCACCTTAACCCACTACATCAGATACTATTTTTCTTATGTAGTAAGCATTAATATTTAATGTTATATTTTGATCATTTGTAATATTCAAAGTTTCAAAATATTGTTATAATTCAAAAAAAGTTTGGAAAATTATTAATAAAATATTTTTTTGTCATTTGTCATAATCATACTCCAATTCCTTTGACAAATTTATAAACAAAACAGAAAACCGCAAAGGAATTGAATTTGAATTCCATTCATTTCCTGCCAACCAAACAAGCTACTACATTATTTGGACTTAGAAGATTCCATTTTTTCCAGAATTCCATTCTTTTGACAGGATCCATTCCTGGAGTAAACATTTTGCGAACCAAACGCCGCCACCTTAGGATCATGTAGTTGTCATTGAAAGTTCAAAATGGGCAGAAGTTTAGAAAAAGGATCAGACTTTGGGGAATGCGTCGATTGCTAAAGATTAACTATTGGAATTGATTCCAAAATTATAGAAGCAAACGTTTTGATTTGTTCTTTTAAAGATTCAACAATATTGAGAGAACCATATTATTGTTATACTTGTCATTGATGTTGTGGTATTTTTATGGAATTGTTTTAGTTTCTCATTCCAAATATATTATCGTTAGCGTTGGAATTTGTGAATTACACTAGTACAAAAAGACCCTTTTACCCCGATTAAATATGTAATAGACCCTGGTTCTTTAACCGGGGTAGAAAGGGGGTAGGTAGTAGATATACGTCATAGACCGCGGTTCTATAACCGGGGTAGAAAGTCTTTAACCCCGGTTCCTTAGAAGCAACCGGGGCCGAAAGTATTTTAAAACAGTGGAATATTGTTTGACCCCTGCACTTTCTAACCAGGTTTATTTTTAGAAAACCGGGGTTAAAAGTATATATATTTTTAGAGTACATTGCAGGTTCCATTTCCAGTTTCTATTTCCAGTCTTCAACCTATAATATTTAAAACAAAATGCTGCCTAATAGCTTGATAACTACCATAAAATGAACCATCATAGTATAACAAAATGTAAATATTACAAACCAAATTAAGAAAACCACATATCGTTTGTAACCAAATTCATGCTAAAACAATCTTAAACATGAAACACGTCCACTAGTTTCTACTCGTCGGTGCCTTCTTCTAGTTGCATACATGCAAATTGTAATTCATCCAATGGTCCAACCAAGCATCCACATACTACATAAGAAAAATGACTTAATGTAACATCACCAAAGAATAAAGTCTACAAGTACCATAAAATTGGATTTTACTAACTATAATTTCTATAATTCCATCAATATGTTCCAAAAGTATTTATAATTACTAAGTTTATGTAGGTCCCAAAATGTTTCCCTAGTATGTTGCTCTAAACTGTAGGGGGGGGGGGGGTGAATACAACTTTTTAAAAATTCAACACACTTTCTCAAAGTTTGTATATATTATCAACAAGTGATAATTACAAACAAGCCTGAACTGCGGAATGGTTCAGGCTGAGATGACAGAAACAACAGATACTACTAATCTAAGACTCACTCAGACTAGTTACGATGAATACACTCACAAAGATGAACTCACTGAAAAGTACAAGACAGACAGACAGCGTGGACACACTTTACTGTTTTATTCAAGCAGACTTTGCATGCGTGAAAACACACTTCTTTGCACGTTCCGAATATCACACTCTTGGTTGTCTCACAATCCTTAGAAGCTTCCTTTTATACTCTTACTGAGAATCCCAGTGAAGCTTCCTCTTTGGACATAGAGATAGTGGATAGTCTTTTCCAAAAAGACAAGAATATTTTTCTGCACATTCTGACAAAGCAGTATTGTCTTTACATTGCAAAATCTTTGTCTTTTCCTTTTTGTCTCTGTTGCAGAAGGCTTTAACCAAAAGAGGAACGCCAACTTTAAACATTTCATCTTCTGGAATGTCCATTTTGAAATAAGAAATGGTCTGTCACCCATTTCAAATATCCACTTTGTTTTCATGTAACAGAACAACATAGACAATCTTTAGAGCTTCTGTTTTTCCACTTTGTCTTCGACTTTGTAAACTGATCTTGTAGTCCAAGACAATAGATGAGGACATGGAAACATATTCCACAAAGTGTTTAGCCTGTTCATAAAGAACATGTTCTGTTCACAAAGAACAGAATACTTAGAATTTGTCCAAACTGCTCAACAGGTTAGAGCAGCATAGACAATTTATGTCCAGCTTGTTCAACAGAATTGAACAGCTTGGACAAACTGCCTTAGTTGCAACAAATGCAACAGGGTAAACAGCTTAGACAAAAATTGCAAATCAATTATTAGGTTTCAATAAGGCATTAACAGGCCTTAAATTGTACCTTCAAGTGTATCAAACAGGTGTACCATGTTTAGTGTAGTCCCATCTACAAGCTGTAGGACTATAGGAATCTCATCTGTGCTAAGCTGGTCAAATGATCCAACGTTTCAGCTTAAAGACATCACCACAGAGGCGAATAGAAAACTGTATGTTGGAGACAAGTCCCTTCTGAACAAAGTAGCACCCACTTTGGGTTCTGCTACACCATGGAAGCGTAGCAGGTTACCCATCTGATCATCCTCAGGCTGTGGTTTTGCATATGTTTCAGCAACAGGATGATGAAGAGCTTTCCTGAGAAGATCAGTAGTTATCTCAATCGTTTTTGTGCCATTGAAAATGGTTCCATTGATGGTTTTGGTTGAAGGGTCATAAGAACAGCTATACCAAAAGTCATAAACCATCTCCTGGTATAGGACACCAGGAGAGGCAGCCAGTGCATAGTGCAGGGGGTGGGCTTGCAAAAACTCCACCATCTGTTCATAACCTTTTCCCACGTAGTTTTTTGGAATGGTCAGATTGGTAATGTAGTTGGTGGGTTTTAGTGTGAGCATTGTGGTGACAGAAGGATGTTTTTGAACATCATCACCAACGAACACAGGCAAAAGGGGGTTGTTTTGGTGAGCCATTTGGAAAGTGGTAGTGATGAACGATACTTGACACTTAGTCGATTTAGGGTTTAGCAGGTAGTTATGCAAACAGTAGGAGAGAAGAAGATGAAACAATGATTGAGGTATTTATTGGATTTGAATGTGAGTGAGTAGGAGAGAGAAAGGTTTGGGCGGTTGATTTGAAATGTTCATTAACGGAAAACGGAACGGTTTGCCATGTCAGAACAGTTGTTAGACCACTTGACCTTTTTAACTACTAACACACGTTAACAAACATTATCCGTAGGTAATTAAGTTAAATAAATACATAATTTAAGTAACTTAAATGTGAAGAAAGGTAATTAAAACTAATGTTCCAAGCTGTTGTTAAAACCTGTGATGAGCATGTTTCATCACAAACTAATCACTCTTCAAGCTGTTCATGCAACCTGTGCAGCTAGATGAGAACAGGTTTCATTATGTAAGCTGCTCAATAGCTAAACAAGTTACAAGGTAATACCTTATATGACAGATTG
Organism: Centrapalus pauciflorus; assembly: GCA_020465985.1. Taxonomy (NCBI): domain Eukaryota; kingdom Viridiplantae; phylum Streptophyta; class Magnoliopsida; order Asterales; family Asteraceae; genus Centrapalus; species Centrapalus pauciflorus. Next base: position 252,907 of record JAANYP010007751.1, on the reverse strand, counting down.
AGAGAGTGAGAAGGTTGGAAGGTTTGTACAACAGAACAGGTTTGAGATTAAAACTTATTTTACCATGCCTGTTATGTGTCCAAGCTGTCCAAGTTTTCAGAAACTGGCTAAGTACTGGACAATAAAACTGTCCTGTCCAAGCTGTTTTGTGAAATTTGGACAAACTTGAGCAAGTGATCTTTAGAACACCAATGACACTTAGTCACTTTTATTTAATATGCCCAGCTTGCTTACAAGGTAATTAAACCTGTTTTCAACAAGAGGTTTGGTGAAAACGTCTGCAAGCTGTTCTCCTGTGGAAATAAAACTTACCTTCACATTACCTTTCTGGATGTGATCCCTGATAAAGTGATGTCTGACTTCAATATGCTTTGTTCTGTGAAAAACTGGATTGTTGGAGATAGCTATGGCACTAGTATTATCACACAGAATAGGAGTTTTCCTAAATAGGCCATAATCCTCAAGCTGATGCTGCATCCATAGAAACTGCACACAACAGCTTCCAGCAGCAATGTACTCAGCTTCAGCAGTTGAAGTAGAAACTGAATTCTGCTTCTTGCTACACTAACTGATCAACTTACCACCAAGGAGTTGACATCCACCTGTTGTGCTTTTCCTGTCTAGCTTGCAGCCTGCAAAATCAGAATCTGAATAACCAATTAGTTCAAGGCTGGAGTCTTTGGGATACCAAAGACCCAAACCAGATGTACCCTTTAGGTATCTGAAAATTCTTTTTACAGCAGCTAGATGTGATTCCTTAGGATTAGCTTGAAACCTAGCACATAAACAGGTAGCAAACATAATATCTGGTCTACTAGCAGCTAAGTATAACAAGCTCCCAATCATGCCTCTGTAAGCTGTTACTGAAACAGCTTTGCCACAGGCATCAGCATCCAATTTTACATTGGTTGCCATTGGGGTTTTGATAGGATAACTTTGATCAAATTTAAACTTTTTCAAAAGATCTAAAGTATACTTTCTTTGATTAATGAAAATTCCATTTGAGGTTTGTTTAACCTGTAATCCTAGAGAGAAAGTAAGTTCACCCATCATGCTCATTTCATATTTAGATTTCATGAGCAGTGAAAAATTCTTGCATAACTGTTCATTAGTAGAACCAAAATGTTATATCATCCACATATATTTGAACAAGCGTAATATCAGATTTCACCTTCTTTGTGAACGATGTGGTATCCACTTTACCTCTGGAATAGCCATTGCTCATAAGTGAATCAGTAAGTGTTAGATATTAAATTTCGATCATGTGGACTTATTTTGTAATAAATATTTAGTTAATGTTTAGTCTTGTATTTTTCCTTGCTAGTTTATTTCAAAGTAAAAGTTCAAGGGCCTTTTGTGACTATCCTTGAAAGATAATTAAAGGAGCCTACACATAGGCTCCTAGGGTTGTAAATTGTCACACGGTTGAAAGAAAGAAAACATACACAACCGCCATTTCATCATTCTCCCAACATTCTCTTTTGTTTCTCATCATTACACAATTATTGAGACTTTATTCTTGTGTTTGATAAAAGAAACATTTATGTGCTGATTTCTACTAGGAATACATTACAACAATTGGTATCAGAGCTAAAAAGGTGGATTTCAACTTCTTCAAATCGGATTCTGCTGGGTTTCTTCTTTTTCATCGTGTTCTTCATCTCTTCTCACGGTTAGATCCTTTTATTCTTCATTTTTCTGCTGTTTTTTGTGTTATTATTGTCATATAATCATCTCATTATCATTCCCTAATGATTTAGAGCTTATTAGGTACAATCTTTACATCAATATCATCATCTAATCGGCTGTTTGGTTGTTTTCGAAAATATGGGTTTTCTATGGTTTTTGGTCGGTTTTTAATGATTCTTAAGTGTTTTGGTATATTGTAAAACCTAAAAAGTGTTTAAAATAGTTTTCCAATCATTTAGAAACAATTTTAGGCCATAAATCGGCTTATTTCGAAGTCTGGACTGTTCTGAAAAATTGAATATCTGTTGAATATCTGTTGTATTTCGGACCTTACTGTAGCATTTCGGACACAATTTCGGACCATCTAGGACCCTATTTCGGACTACTTCGGACCATATTTCGGTCCATTTCGGACCACTTTTAGGTGTACTTCGGACCATCCTATTGACCATTTCGGACCTTGTTTCGGTCCAATCCGAAGTCCGGATCAGGCAATTTCATTTCCATAATTTGTCTTGTACTTTAATTTCACTTTTCATTCCGGACCATTTCAATTTCGGACCAACAGAATCCGGACCATCCGAATTCGGTCTCCCTTCCTATAAAATTTCCTAAGTGTTCATCCGAATTAGACACTGTTCACCCGAATCCGGACAATTCGAATTCGGTTCCTTCATCCATCCGAAGTAGGCACTGTTCATCAGAATCCGGTCCATCCGAATTCGGTTCATCCTTCTTCAATCATCCGAACTAGGTCCATGTCCGAAACAACTGTTCATCCGAATTCGGTTATTGTCCGAACTACCATCCATCCGAATTCGGCTCCATCCGAACTCAGCACTTAATTCTGAATCAGTACCATCCCGTGTACTATTCATCCGCTGTCCAGTCCATCCGATTCAAGTTTCCACCTTCAAGATCTTATTTGTTCAATCAGCACCCTCAATCATGTCTCGTGAAGCTCTAGTACTCGGATTCGAGAACAGACCACCTGTTCTGTATCCTGACGAGTATGAGCAATGGAAGTCCCGGTTCCTAAAGTTTGTCGGTATGCAACTCAACGGAAACCTTATGCTTCAATCCATATATGAGGGCCCCGTTATCTACTATCGGGAAATAGCGGCTAGACCCGAGGCTGACCCCCCTGTACTCGCATCTAAGGTTAAGAGAGAACTAGCTAATGATGCCGAGCGAGACAGGCAGCATGCCGATAAGAGGGCCGAATATCTGATCTATCAGGCCCTCCCCACTGATATCTTAGTTGGAGTAGACAGCGAAATGTCTGCGAAAGAAATGTGTGACGAGCTAGAAGTGCAAATGCTAGGGGCAGATCTAGATGACCGAGCAAAAATAGAGGAAGCTAAGGCCAAGTTTACTGAATTCCATGCGAAAGACGGGGAGTCGCTGCAGGCTACGTTTACGAGGTTCTGTGCAGTCCTAAATGAATCAAACAAACTGCACATCAAAAAGGACAAGGATGACATAAACATCAAGTTCTTTTCAGCCTTAGCCCCCGAGTGGCAGATTGCATGCCGGGCCACACGACGAGTCCTGAATATTCCCGAGGTATCTATCAATGTCGTATTTAAAGAGCTGAAAAAGTATCAAGGTGATGTGGATCAACAGAAACAGATGGCAAATCAACTCGCATCTTTGCTTCTATCTGCTAACACCGACATCAAACCCAATGATTCCCTAGCCTTGATCTCCAACACGAATATTCCCACTGCGTCCTTTGCTCAAGGTTCCTCTTCGTCACAGTACAGGTATGCTTCTCCTCCGCGTGAGGTAATGGATGAGGAAGAAGCCGTTTTTCAAGAACAAATAGCCTTGTGGACAAATCGTCTCCAACAACGACATTTTTCCAACAAGACTAACAATCAGCTCCGCTATGACACCGGTCCGCGGAGGTTCTCAGATGACAGGAGAGATGAACGACGCGATGATTATCGTCGGGATGACTACCGCAGGGATGACAGGGATGAGAGGATGTACGACGATAGACGCGACTATCGAGATGATTGTTGTTATGAAAGGCGAGACGATAGGCGTGATGATCGTAGGGATGACAGAAGAGACTATGATCGAAGGGACGATCGTCGTGATGACCGCAGGGACGACCGGAGGGACGATCGAAGAGAGTATGATCGTAGGGATAAAAGGAGAGATGAAAGCCGAGAACCTCGCCGCGCCGACAAGAGGCCGGTAGAAAGAACGGATTAGAGGCCGAGAGCCGATGAACCGAAAGGCGTTGAAGAGCGTCTCTGTTATAAATGTGGGAAACCGGGCCACTTTGCTCGGGAATGTAATAACAAGTTTGACAGGGTCGTAGGCTACTATGAGCGGAAATTGGAAGCCGCTAAGAAACGAACCGATGCCATCGCTCTCGTCACCTAAGAAGACTACTGGGATGCTGAAGATACCGACGAAGAGGATGATAAGGGAAAGAACTGCTATATGGTTGATCGTCTGGGATTGGATCACTATGCGACTTCAACTGCTTCAGATTCAGACACTGCTGATGAGGAGGAGACAATGACAAATCCACCAGCATGTCTGATGGCTAAATCCGACGATCCCGAATGTTCATCATCCGGTTCAGAGACACAAGAGGTATATTCCTGTTACATTCAAGAGCATGTAAATAATTTATCTGTAAATACTGAATGTACATTGCACACACATATACTTGATCTAGAAGCTAGATTAAATGCTGAAACTGAAAAGTGTGTGCAGGCTGAGCATCTAGCTCAAACTTTAAAAGAGTCGTCTGAATTATATCAATCAAAGTGGTTAACTAATCACAATGTCATAAAGCAGATGCTAATCGAAAAAGTAGATGTTCAGGACAGGAATATATACCTTGAATCTTGTATGGATAGGTAGTCTAATGAAAAACTCTCTTTAAAAGAAGAAATATATGTACTTTCAAAACAATTAGAGACGGTAAGTATGGAAAATATAGACAGTTTAGAAAAATATAAAATGATAGAAGAAGAAAGAATAAGTTTATACTCACGAATAAAGACCCTTGACGATGCATTTTTAAAAAGGGGTCAAACTGAACAAACTATTCATTTGAATCAACCCAAAGAAACTAGGTTTTACCATTCTAAACAAGGAATCAGTTTTAAAAATCCTAAATATTTGGAAAAGGCTCAAACAGTTTTACCTTTATTTTAGGACATGAATTATATGGGTGCTGGACTTAAATCTTTCTTTTTTGAGTCATCAAAAGAAGTTTTAACCCAAGAGGATGAGAAACGTGTTGAAAATAAACAAAAAGAAATATCTTTTCAATATGAAGAACTTAACGAGAGTTATTCTTCTAGAGTACCCACTTTAGAGGAAGACTTCTTGTCAAGTTATTCAGAAGCAGAAATAAAAGCAAAACCTGTAAAACCAATTCCTCAACTTTATATTCCTACAAAAGTTCTTCAACATCAAATTACTGTTTTAGAAAAGGAATTGAAGTCGACTCAAAAGAAAGCACTTGATCTTCTTAAGAGCGAGGAAAATTTGGTAAATCAAAATTTTCAACAATCTGTAGAATTAAATGTCTACAGAGAAAAATTTGACATGGTTTCTCAAACATTGAAAGATTTTTCAAATGAACAAACAGTTTCGCATCCCATCAAAATTCCAATTGTGTCATCCAACAAAGGCAAAACTAAAACTGAAAATTCTTCTATCATTTATAAAGGTGAGTGCTCAAAATTGTTTAAAAATGAGGTTTCTAAAAAGACTCAGATTCAATCCAAGTCTTTTAAGAAACCCACTCACCAACAAAAAGAAAACTCTGTAAAGTCTAAATCTTCCATGCTTACTGACTCTAATTGTTTTGTTCCTACAGATTATGTAAGAAGAGTTCCTAAAACCACCATTCTAGATTTTTCAAGTTTTTTTTGTGAAGAAGGCTGTAATGCCAAGTGAATTTGTTTCTAGAGATAGGATATCTGTAATCTCAGAAAACAATGTGTGTAACGATGTAACGAATTCTTCTGCTTGTTTAAAGTACTCTTTAATTGATTTGTTTAATTTATGTCCAACTCGTTATAGACGACAGGTTCCTGAAATGAATGCTTATGTGCCATATCCTGTTAAAAGAATTCGGAAAAAGAAAATAAAAAATGTTGCATCATCGGCCACAAAGAAAAATGAGACTTGTCCTTTGCCGAGGCCCAAAACCAAAGCAAAGGTTAAAAAGGTCTCAAAAAGTCAAAAACCGAAGGTAATTTCATCGCCTAAGGTTCCAAAGCCTAATAAATCCAATCTTCAATGGATTCCGAAAGGCTATGCATCCAGACCACACATAAATGCTAAATGGGTTCCTAATACTGCACACGTGCCATATACACCTGGAACTCCTAACAAAAAGGGACCCATATTGAGATGGGTACCCAAAGTTGTGTGATCTTAATGCAGATGGTTCTTGGTTACTTCTGATCAAGACCCGTTCTTTAATGAATTGGCTTCTAGTTACCATAGGCTAGGACCCGTTCTTCTGCTTGTCGGTTGTGCTTAAACCGACACGTTTGGCTTCTGTGCACACAGCTCAGGACACGGTTTGTATGTCAATAAAAGATGGATGTGTTTGAATGTATATAGTTTTTCATTATATGAATTTATCTGTTTTTCAGGCTAAATCCATTTGGTATATGGATTCGGGTTTCTCCAAGCATATGACTGGGAGAAGAGAATTGCTGTCCAATGTAGTTGAACAATATTGCGGGACAGTAAAATTCGGGAACAACCATCAGGCTCATATAAAAGGCTACGGGGACTTAGTCTTGAATAATCTAGTCATCAAGGACGTTGATTATGTTGAGGGATTATCGCATAATCTATTTAGCATAGGACAGCTCTGTGATAAAGGACTAGAAGTAACGTTTATGGCTAAGAACTGTAGTGTAAGGAGTATAGATGGAAAAGAAATCTTATCCGGTTCTCGTAACTCTAACCTTTACACCATAGACGTAGCCAAGCTCATAGTTAAGGATAGCATTTGCCCCTTATCAAAAGCCTCTTCAAAAGACCCTTGGTTGTGGCATCGAAGGCTATCCCACTTGAACTTTGACAATATCAACAAGCTGGCTGCGAAATAACTGGTCAAAGGTCTCCCTGAATTGCGTTATGAAAAAGACCATCTTTGTGGAGCTTGTGAGAAAGGAAAGATGAAACGATCATCTCACAAAACAAAACCCGAACCATCAACGAAAAGAGTATTGGAGTTACTTCACATGGATTTATGCGGACCGATGCGGACCCAACGCATAAATGGGAAGCGATATGTGTTGGTTATCGTTGATGACTACTCACGATATACCTGGGTTAAGTTCTTGCGATCCAAGGATGAGACGGCTCAAGAAATCATAGATTTTATAAGGAGTGTCGAAACCCAACAGCAGCTGTCAGTTCAATCAATCAGATCCGATAACGGCACGGAGTTCAAGAATTCGATAGTTGAGGGCTTCCTTCGATCCAAAGGTATTCAGCATCAATATTCTGCTGCTAGAACACCACAACGAAATTGAAGTCGTGGAAAGGCATAACCGTACCCTTATGGAAGCCGCTCGTACAATGCTAACCTACTTAAAGCTACCTTCATTCTTGTGGGCCGAAGCCGTATCAACAGCTTGCTATACACAGAATCACTCCATTATCCATAAGCGCTTCAATAAAACTCCTTATCAACTCTTTCTGAATAAAGTGCCTTTTATCAAGTACTTACGTGTATTTGGTTGCAGGTGCTATGTGCTGAACGATAAAGACAACCTCGGGAAATTCAACGAAAAAGCAGATGAAGCAATCTTCATTGGATACTCATCCAACTTGAAGGCTTATCGTGCATACAATACCCGAACCAGGACAGTTAATGAAATTGTGCATGTCACATTTGATGAGTTGGCTAAACTGGCACCCGAAGTTGATCATACAGGACCACGCATTACACAAATGCCTGGAGACTCTTCTACTCATTCTACTTCTTTTTCATCTTCCGATGTAGTTAATTTATTTGATCCTTTTTACGTAGAATTTTTCGGTTCTAACGCTAATGTGTCTAATGTTGTTAATAATGTAGGTAATCCATCTAACAATTCAACTGCACCACACAGTTTATCCGCTCCATCTTCATCCACATCATACCCTAATCCATCAACATCATCCACTGATACATCCGCAATTGAATCTACTCCTGTAATACCCTCACATATAATGCCAAATATCCTTCCTTCATATGAACACTCGAAACTCGAATCGGAACCAGTAGTACCATCACTTGAAACCATTGACCATGAATCTTCATCCATCCCCAATTTAACCACTGAGACTCATTCCCGAGCACCCCTTCCACACGAGATTAAACGGACCCGAAGTCACCCAACCAATCAGATTATTGGTGATGTTTCAACTGGTGTCCAAACACGTAGGGCGTCTGCTAATGAATGTCTCTTCTCATCATTCATTGGTATGATAGAGCCCGCTCATGTGGATGAAGCCCTAAAAGACCTAGACTGGATAGTTGCAATGCAAGAAGAACTCAACCAGTTTGAACAGCTCAGAGTATGGCGGTTAGTTCCCAAACCAAAAGACCGTACAGTGATCGGAACAAAGTGGATCTTTAAGAACAAACGAGATGAGAACGACATTGTGATAAGGAATAAAACGAGACTTGTTGCCAAAGGCTACCGACAACAAGAAGGGATAGATTATGACGAGACCTTCGCTCCTGTTGCACGGATCGAAGCGATCAGAATCTTCTTGGCGTACGCGGCACACAAGGACTTCAAAGTGTACCAGATGGACGTCAAGACAGCCTTTCTTAACGGTGAACTTAACGAAGAGGTGTACGTTGAACAACCACAAGGATTTGTTGACGCACATAAACCTGACCATGTTTATGTGCTAGATAAAGCCCTCTATGGTTTAAAACAAGCACCTCGCGCATGGTATGATAGTCACTCTAATTTTCATATCTCTGCCGGTTTCAACAAATGTGTGGTGGATACAACTCTGTTCACGAAAAAAGAAGGCCCTCACATAATGCTAGTACAAATATATGTCGACGACATTATATTTGGATCTACTGACAGTAATTTCTGTAAGGATTTTTCAGCCCTAATGGAGTCCAGGTTCGAGATGAGTATGATGGGGGAAATGAATTTTTTCCTCGGATTACAAGTCAAACAACTTGAGAATGAGATTTTTGTGAACCAGTCGAAATATACTCTTGACATTCTCAAGAATTATAAGTTAGACTCTTGCACGAGTATCGCAACTCCCATGGCCTCCAGCTGTAAGTTAGACACCGATCCTTCTAGGAAAAGTGTCGATAATACAACTTACAGAGGGATGATAGGATCCTTACTGTATCTGACTGCTAGTTGGCCTTATATAATGTTTTCAACATGTCTTTGTGCTCGCTTTCAGGTCGACCCGAAAGAATCACACCTAACTGCGGTACAATGCATTTTTCGTTATCTTAAGGGTACACCCGATCTTGGTCTATGGTATCCAAAGGGAACCGATTTTGATCTTACCGCCTTTTCAGATGCTGATTTTGCAGGTTGTAGAGTTGACAGAAAGAGCACGTCGGGAGGAATACAGTTCTTGGGAGACAGACCGGTGAGTTGGTCCTTCAAAAAGCAGAATTGTGTTTCAACATCCACAGCTGAGGCTGAGTATGTAGCAGCTGCAAGCTGTTGCTCTCAAGTGCTGTGGATGAAAACACAATTACGCGATTATGGATTCTCACTCACAAATATCCCAATTTACTGCGATTCTCGAAGTGCAATTGCCATCTTTTGGTTGGTTATTTTTTATTATTTTAAAGTTTAATTTAATAGGTCAGAAAATCCCAAAAAGATTTTAGTTGTTTAAATTTGTCAAAAAGAAAAAAAAAGATTTTATCTTATTTTATTTTATTTTATTCTGTCTTAACTAAATTGCTAAAAGAAAATCTCAAAAAAAAAATATTTTATTTTGCAATTACTTATTTTTGTTTCAAAGAAAAATATAAGAAGATGTAATAAATTGGGCAAAATTTTTGTTTAAAACTTTTTGTATCTATTTATTTTTAAGGCCCAAAATGTTTTTTGTGTGTGTTGTGTTAAACATCCGGCGGCCCACAAGAAAGTTGGGCGCGGATCCTGCTGATCCGACCCGACCCGAGGCGCTATAAAAGGTGGGTCAACGGTCAACTTCCACTTCCTTCTTCCTTAAGCCTTCAAATTTCTTCTTCTTCTCTCTTTTCTTTTGTCGACCACCGCGAAAACCACCATAATCCTTCTTTCAAGCTTTGTGAATCATCTCCTTTCTTCGTTTTTCTTGCATTTCTTGACTTCGGCATCATAAGGTAACACATTTCTATCTTTCTTTTAGCATTTAACTTCCTATTTTGTCCATTTGATTTTCAAATTTTTCTTAGTTTTTCATTTCGGTTTTTTTGCTAATTTTAGGTCATATAATGTGCTTTGTTTAGTTAGTTGTAGTTATATAAATTGTTCCTTACTTGATTTTAGTCTAGGATCTTCATTTTCATGCATTTTTAACAATATTTGAACTGTTCACGTTGCATGCTGCATGAACTCATTTATTGAACTGCTGGAATTCGGATGTCCGAATTCGGACCAAGCCCCGAATTCGGATGTCCCACTTGCACCAAATTCCAAGTTTTTTCCGACTGAAAAGACCGAATTCGGACACTGTGCATCTGAACTCGAACCACTGTTGATCCGAATTCGGTCCTTAAAAGACAGTTCAAATTTTCATTACGTCTAAATCATTAAACACTGTTGATCCGAATTCGGACCACATCCGAAATGCCTATTTCATCCGAATTCGGACCATTCCCTCATCATTGCATACATTCGATTTCGGTCCCCATCCGAACTCACATCACCATCCGAATTCGGACCTTTCACTTTCACAACATCATCCGAATTCGGACCATCATATGCAATTTCAAATTCATCATCCGAATTCGGACCATCATATACAATTTCAAATTCATCATCCGGATTTCGGCAGAATCCGAATTCGGTGACACTGTTCATCCGAATTCGGTCCATCCGAAATCCAACACTTAGCATAATTTTTTCCATTTTTCCATTTTCATTATAAATCAAAAATCCAAAAAGATTTTCATTCCGGTGCACCATTGATTAGAGTTAGGATTAGTGTTTGAGTGAAAATGTCTATTCTAACATTGGTCTCTTAACGATTGACTTTGGACTTTATTCAGTAGAATTTATTCTACTAATAAAGACCCGATGCTTTAAACAGATCAGGTAGTTTCTATTTCACACTTATCTAGACTTCATATCAATGTCTTATCATTTAAAGTCTTCTGTTATAACTTTGATGCACCTTTACAGGAAACATGGAACCAGCTGTCATTCTTACCATACCTCATCCCCCCATTCCCAACAACAATGCCCAATTACCTGAAGAATCTATTCTTTCGCAAGCCGAATTCGTTGAGTTCATGCCACATAATTGGCAGCTTGACGAGTCCATCCTCACCCGAGAACCCCAAACATTAGCCTTCGACATCCTCACTAACCACCCAATCTATTACTCCCTTTCCACAGCCATCGCCGTTCCCCAAATATACCTGCAACAATTCTAGAATCGGTTGCAATTTGTCCCCGATGCCGAACCACACTTCACCATCACCATCGACTGTGTCCCAGTCAAGATAACCACCGCAGCCATACGCCATATGCTTCACCTCCCCGCCGAAGCCCATTCCCTAAATCGCCTTCACTTTGCTCCCATTCCTTCCATCCAAGAAACCCTCTCTGAAATTCAAGCCTTGGGATATGACGGTCCACTTACCAAACCCTCCGATTTCAGAACCAAGAATCTCTAGGATCACTGGAGGATTCTGTTTGACGTCATAAACAAATGCTTCACCGCAAAGCATTCTGGCCAGGACTCTGCCTCCGCTCAAGTCCTAGCCATGTTCGTTGGCTTTGCTTTTGACCGACACGTGGATTACGCAGCATTCCTCTTCGAGGAATTGAGGAGAGTTCATCTGGAGAGGGGCACCAAACGAGGACGAAAATATATTCCTCTCCAGCGTTTTCTACAACTCATCATTCAGTACGCCATGGACAACGATGATGACATTCATGAGCGTCCAGAGGTAGATGTCTACCCAACAGTGGCAATCCAAAAGCTCAATCTGCCAAAAGGGGCTCCTTCAGTTCCGATGATGACTATCCCACTGTCCCTTCTTTTAAGGCCAGAAATGACAGAAGGAAGACCTGAAGTGGCTCCATCTACGCCATCCACTTCAGGCCATCTCTAAATTAACTTAGAGATGTTAACGGCAGCTCTACGTGCTGCCGGTGTTGTTACCCAGGCTGCCCTGGACGCCCATAAGGATGCTGCCGAGGAACGTCATTCCGCCCTTTTATCATTAATTAAGGGTAAGGGTGTCGCTTCTGAGGATGTGCCTCCACCAGGGACCCGCTCAGTCCAAATGATGATTCAAGAGCATTCCGATAAAATAGACGCGCAGAACCGCCTAATCATTGAAGTCCAGGAGCAACTAAACTCCCGAATGGACCGTCTAGAATCGGCAGTGATCGAGCTCCAGTGCCGTCCGCAGGCTGAGTCCATTAAAAGGAAGCATGACGATCAGGACGACCCTGATCGCCATGAGGGGAAGAAGCACCAAAAGACTCAATCTGGGACTTAATGTTGATCATAGGGGGAGCAGAAACAGAAAGTACAGAGGTTCAGGGGTCAGGGGAAAAGATGCACGAGGCTCGGGAGTACTTAATGATAGAAGACGAGCCAATGTTTGAGGGTCCAGCTCCATTGGATCCAATGACAGCCTTGGTTGAGTTCGAACCCGTACACGAAAAAGTTGAAATCATATTGGTGTCTGACTCAGACTCCGATATTGAGGACAACCAACCTTTAATCATGCCTAAGCCTGAGCCCGAGTCACCTCAAAAATCATCATCCTCCTTTGATTTCCTAAACTCTCCACCCCAAGCTCCATACCAAGAAATACTATCATCCATCCAAGCTCCCCCATTACTAAAAGAATCCCATTTAGTCCAAAGCCCGCCAAGATCTCAAAGTCCTCCACTAGTCCAACAATCTCAACAACCAGGACCTTTAGAAACCACGAGGGTAGATTGCTTTGATGAGACTCCTACAGAACCCGGTGAATATGTCGGAAGCGATCTATATTGGGTAGGCTGGTATTCAAAGGGTGAGGTACACACACTACCACCAGAATTGAAAGAGGAACTAAGACAAGAACGGCGGGGGAAAATCTTCAAATTGCTAGAAGCTAAATCATCAGAAATAGAAGAACCCCCCGTTCAGGGCCTCAAAGAATTCCTTCAAAAGTTTCCTCCGGAGCAATTTCAAAATCCGTTCCTAGAAGAACGTTTTAAGATGGTGTTCAGAAAGAAGCCAGGGTCTTTTAGCAGGCGCTTACTCATGGAACTGACCAACGCATCTAAAGCTGAACAGGCCGAATACAACCAATTAATGCTCATGGAAAGGAGGTCCAAAGTCTCAAAGTCAAAGATAAAGAAACTCCTGACCATCACCATGTGCAAGAGAGCAAAAGTTTACTATCCTGCCTTTCAGGTAGAAAGAGAAGATGGCACAGTTGAAGAGTTCTACGAGAATGACTTGGACTTCATAAATGTGGACGACGTTGAATTCTTACACGATCGATTGAAACATCGAATTAAAAAGCGTCTGTCTCACATGACTGCCGTAGGTGCCCTCATTCGAAGTATGAACCGCCGCTCTATTATCATGTTCCTCAGAGATTTTAAAATGGCGATAGAGAGCGTGCTGGTTAAAGTTGGCCTACGAGCACCTGACCAAGATAGCTTCCTTCTCGACCACCATCCTGCCTACATAGTCATATTCAGAGGAGGCCCGGGTGTCATTTTTGTGAATCAGAAAGGCTACAAGAGATTCATGCGCTTTGAGGATCTTCCCTGTTATTCCGACGGTACTCTCAGAATGGTTAGAGTCGTGCTTACTCGAAAAGTTCAAGAATATGATGCTCAACCAGATCCAGAACTTAGATGCTCACCAAAGGAAATTCAGGATACCCTTAGCGGCATTGAATACCTGAACGAACGGCTACACATGAGACAAGTGATCATACGATTTGATGTCATCCTTGGGCTCCGTGAATCTACAGACCATGCCAGAGTTCTAGGACCTCCATGTTGATCGAAAAGGGGGAGATTGTTAGATATTAAATTTCGATCATGTGGACTTATTTTGTAATAATTATTTAGTTAATGTTTAGTCTTGTATTTATTTCCTTGCTAGTTTATTTCAATGTAAAAGTTCAAGGGCCTTTTGTGACTATCCTTGAAAGATAATTAAAGGAGCCTACACATAGGCTCCTAGGGTTGTAAATTGTCACACGGTTGAAAGAAAGAAAACATACACAGCCTGACAGGATCTAAAATATGAATTACCAAGACTAACTGATTTGAATTTATCAGAGTATAAATCAATAATCTTGCTTTGAATCAAAGTTTAATCAAGAAGTTTGCGGAATAACACTTAATTATTTTAACAAAAACTTTCAGAATCAATAATAAATAAACACACAGGAATTAATCAAGACTGTTTGTATTGCTGAATTCATCAATTACAATCACCTCTAATCTGTTTGATTAGACGAAGAACACAGACTGTTCTTAGGGTTTTACAACCTTAGAGGCTTAAGAAAACTTAATCAACAAAGCAATTACAGACTCAAAATATGCAGAAACTCCTACACAATAGAACGACCTATTCTCTGTATTTATATTGCTTCTTGATATGTTTCCTTGACGAACTATGACTTCTCTGATAGTAGATATGCTGGAATCTTCATGTAGATATCGTTTCCTGAAAATCAGCACTTTCTGTTTCTGAAACTGTTGAGCAGCTTGAATCTCTTGACAGCATGAACTGAGCAGCTTGAGTTGTTTTGCTCTGGCAGCTTGAACTTTTACACTGGCAGCTCGAGTTTCTTCAACTAGCAGCATGAACTTTGTATTTACATGTAAAATCTACTAACAGTCTGAGAAATCTACACTAACAGCTTGAATGTACTTAAACTATTTCCCAACAATCTCCCCCTAACTTAAATTCTTTACAAGACTTTAAGTTCTATAAATACATGGAAATAAATAAGTAAACTGTTATTTACAAACCAAGGCTTTCAAAAACTCACAACTGTGCAAGCTTATGATCTATAGCCTTCAAAAATTCTCTCTTTATCTCTTCTTTATCACAAGATATTCTAGCTGATTTTATTTGCAGCAGCATATCTTTTGAAAAATTGAAATACTCAAGATTGAAGAAAATACCAGACCCATCTGTGAATTTGATTCTGAATGTCTTTGATTTGACAAACAGATCAATCTGCTTGATCTTTTTCCCTTTCTTTTCAGCATCTTCTATCTCTTGTCTTGCAAACTCAGAATCAACCACTGTACTTAGATCTTTGATGAGTTGCTTGACTTGTGGAAGAGCAGACCTTACTTGTGTAACTGACCCTATATTGTACATCTTTATCAATTCATCTCTGGTCAGCTTCTGTACTATCTGCCAAAAAGTGTCATACTCTTCTTCAGGTCCGGACTCTCTTCTGATTACAAACTTTATTCTCAAGTCACGGTCATCCAGTGACTTAGCAAACCAGTAGTTAATTTGAGGCTTTGTAAAATCATGCTGATCAATCAGCTTCTCTATCTCCATAGCCTTTTGTAGTTGTTGCTCAAAGAGCACTCTCTTAACCGATGAAGGAATAGGGACAGCTGCTTGATCAGTGGGAGTAGGTGCACTGACACCAGTTTCAGTTTGGACTGATTGGGTTGTTGGTTGGACTTCTTGGGATGGTTGAGCTTCTGGAGAGACTATTGTTCTCTGTCTTTTGTCCATCTCCTTATCATGAATCTCCTGCAGCCTTTCAGTAGACATGGACTGAGCCATTTTCTTTGTAATACCTGCTGCAAAGGCAAAATTGATAAGAAATCTTCTATGCTCAGCCTTGGAAAGAATACCAACTATACTACCAGAGATTTATGTGGCCATGTTTATCAAAAATAAGGAAAGAATACCAACTATACTACCTTTTTATACATATAAGGTGCAGCAGCTTATGATTTTTGGCAAATAAGGAAAGAATACCACAATACTACCTTTTTATACATATAATGTTCCACTAACCCACCCCTAATGGCTGCTCTAAATGAACTTGCACGGACTGAAACTAATGCCCATCATTGGCTGCAAGCATCAATTTATACTCACCGATTAAAAACATGATTTTTGTGCATCAATTAGAGTACTATAGGATCACTCTGTTAGCATTCTTGGCCTAATTTACAGACAGAAACATTACTCTTAATTCTGTTCTAAACTTCATATTTCAGCAACACTTTAACAAGGATAAATGGCTATTAAATGTTTCTAATGATCAATAATCACACAAAATTATGATAAAGCTAAAGCCGAAGGCCAATGGCCTTCTTGGCTTGTTCTGTTGTTCCTCTGAATCAAACAACTAAAATACATAACAACAAAACTACATAGCAACAAATGAAAATGATATACGAAGCATCTCACCTAGCCATATTCCTTATAACCAATATACATACATATAAACATGTGTGCAGCAACAGGGTGTGTGTATGAATTAATATTGATCAAACAATTAAATAGGAGGTCACGTATGTGTATATGTATTGATCTGGACAGAAGTGTGCATCAGCAACAAACATACATTCATACACAAGCTTAGTTTAAGTACATGTGTGTGTGCTGAGCATGATGTATGTGCAGAATCAGTAGCATCAATCTTATAGATTTAAACATATATATAAATTATGTACTGCTTGTGTGTGCTATGTGATTAGGGACAACAACAAACAGAGTGAATGTGTGTGTGTGTAACAACAAGCATCAACAACCCAGCTGGTTAAAACCATATCATTACACAAACGGAAGTACCTTATAATTTCTACAAGCTGGGCACGTGCAAGGAGTAAATCACACACGTGCATTTGACAACACCGACACACATGTGTATTATACTACTGCTGGTTTTGTTTCTGTTTTGAGAATGGAACACATACATAAAAAAGGACTGCTGATTATCAGCTAAACAATTATAGAGGGTTGCTGCGACAATGCAGAGGGCTGCTGCGACAAAACCTAATACAATATCAGCTAAACATTTATAGACCTTGAGAAACTTTCAGACGTTTTATAGCTAAATGGACAAAAATAGCAAATCGAATAACCAGAACACTAAAAACCCAAATCACACAAGCAAATCAAAAGTTTTAAATCTCACAGCGTTTTCGAAGAACCAATTTTGAACAAAAACCCACAAATTAAAACCTATCGATCGAACCTTGTCGGAGATAGGGGTGGGGGCGAAAAGTGCCGGTCGGAGATAGGAGTAGGACTGGTCGAAGATGTGGTTTAAGGAGACGAGAGACAAACTGAATGAAGGAGAACGTTACAACACTGCGAGTAATTGGACCAGCGATGGTAGGCGAGAGAGAGAGAGAGAGCGATACCTTGGAAAATCGGAGAAGAGAGGAGTCTGATTGAGGCTACGAACAATAGTCGGTGGTCGCCGATGTCTGGAAGGGGTCACCGGAGATTGATAGCCGCTGGAGATCGTAGACAGAGAGAAGCAGAAGCGAGTAAAGCGCAAATGAAGAACCGAAGGTTTTGGGGGGTGGAGAGGGCGTTTACAATTCTTAAGAGACGTAAATCAGTAAAAAATACTAAACCTAGATATATATTTTCAATAAAAAACTATATATATATATATATATATATATATATATATATATATATATATATATATATATATATATATATATATATATATAAAAGACTAATATATTAAATATATAAAAAATTTAAATTATTTATTAATTCAGTTTGGTTCCGGGTTTTTCGGTTCGCTTTTTTGGTACAATCCGAACCCATACCGTTTGGAACGGTTTTTTTGGTTTCGGTTTTTAGGTACAATCCAAAACCAAAACTGTTTGTAAAAAAATAAGATATCCTAAAATAGTTATATATATATTTTTAAAAAAACAATAAAATAATTTATAATCACATGTTAGATGTAACTTTTTTAAAAAAGTTGCATTTACTTTACATATATGCAACCTTTTAAAATAAAGGTTACTTTTAACCTATACCAAATGCAACATTTCCTATAAATGTTGCCATTTTTCAATCAAATTTGTAACCTTTTAAATTAAATGTTGCATTAGATCATCTAATGCAACCTTTATTTTTTTAAACTTGCTTTAGAATCAAATGCAACTAATTATATAAAAGTTGCTTATAAAATGTTGCAATAGGCTTATTTTGTAGTAGTGCCTAAAGTCTCATCATCATCCATTGGGGTTTGGGCTTGCTGCTCTAATTCTTTGTCTTGTTCTTCTGCTATTTTTCTGGCAACTTCAGCATCAAAGGCAATTTGGGCTTCTTTTGAGGAAAATTTATGCTTTGGAGACTCAATGAGAATGCCCTTGCCCTTGTCTTTTGTAGCAGATGTTGTAGCTTGGACTGTGCTTGATGGAGCTTGAATTCCTTCTCTGATCACAACTCCAGCTGGTTTTGAAGGAACAGCTTGAGTTTCTAGGCTAACAGCTTGAGAAGCTGTTGGGACTGCTAGCCTAGAAACTGGAACTGTTGGTGCTGCTTGGACTGTTGTTGTTGGAGCTGCTTGGACTGATGTGGGAACCTCCTGATTCTCCCCCTTTTTGGAAGCATTGGTTTGGTCAGAAGAAACCACAACCTTTGCCCCTTGGGTTTGAATCATCTGCTCTAACTTCATAATTTTATTTCCACAGAGTGTGAAGCCTTGTGATCTATCACTGACATTAAGACCAGAGGTAGAAACTTCTGGGCCCCTCTTTTCTTGGTTTTGGGGACTTCCAGCTTGTGTTTGCACACTTGCTGTTGCCATGGGCATGGTCTTAGCTATGTTGGCACTGTCCTGTGCCTCTTGTGCAGAGACATCAGTAGTGCCAGCCACAGAACCCATATGAACCATCTCTGAAGAGATGTTCACCTCCTGAGAGAGAATGGGAGTGTCCTCAACTGGTTCCTTTGGATATTCTGTGCAGGAGTATCCTCCTGCACAGGGATATATGGCTCTTGCTGATGGGAGGAGGAGGAAGGAGCTCCTGGTCCCCTTTTTCTTTTGTATAAGTATCTGAGTGGGCGTGTTGGCTGTACAAAAGGATCAGAGGGAGTTTGTGTATCGGGAGGAGGGGGTTGGGGTCCTGGGAGTGTAGCAGTGATGATAGGCTGAGCCTGCTCAGGACCCTCTCCTGTGTGTTGTGGTATAATGTTCATCATTGCAGAAGGCAATGGAACATCAACACTCAAAAAGTTGGCACTATGTTTCAAAAGTCTCTTAAGAGAGGATAGTGAGTGCCTGTGGGAAACATGTATCCTTTTATGTGTATGAGAAGATGTGCAGGTGTGTGCAATGATTTCTGCTAAAAATCTGGGATACATCAAAAATTTCCCACTCTTTAGGGAATGATGCCTTAACATCCCCTGAAAAATCATGTTGGAAAAATTGAACCGTTGGCCTGTGGAAAAGCACACTAAGGCAGTGGCAATGTTAGATGAAAATTCAGACCAACCAGTTCTTTTGAGGCTTATGCACTGCTGAATGATATGTACAAGAAATTTCCATTTAGGAGAAAAATGGGCTTTTAAGAAAGTAAAAGAATCAGCAGGACCCCTATAACCGATATTAAAAAGACCTGTGTGTAAAGCATCAAGGGTTAGGTCAGTTATACCTGTGGCATCTTGAAGATGCAAGTGATGTCGGATGGATTCCTCAGTGATATGGATGTCAGTTCCATCAATCTTGGAAAGGAGGGTAGGCACTTCATTGATGGTTTGAACAGATGCATGGTTCCAAAACTGTTCTATATGGGAGATGTATATAGTAGGGTTTATGGATAGTGCATGATGGATATGGGAGTGCCTGAGGAAATCCATCATTATATCCATCATTGCATGGAACGGTTGGAGTTCAGCGTGTTTCAGAGTGTATGGGAGGCAGTTGTGTTCTTTTACGAACTCCATGGATGAACAAACGATGGTTTTAGGGTTTGAAAGAAGAATGTGTGATTCGTTCAGAGAGAAAGCAGAAGGCCGTGGAAGAAGAATATGTAACTGGTAGTTACAACTGAACGAAACTGGGACCTTTAAAGGTTTTGAAAGGTTGGGTCCCGCGCACACATTTTGAAGATTACCCAAATACCCTGCACACTTTGACAGATCAAGTGAAAATAACTAGCAGTCCGAGAAAATGAACTAGCAGCATGAGAAAATACTCATGCTGTTAGTGTAAAATTGTGCAACTTTTCAATGGAACAGTGTCTCCCCCTTAAATTAGCATACTGAGTCGATAATAATGAAAACCAATTAATCCATGTTTACCGTACCAATATTTGATATTAGGAAAGTGAACCTTCCCACATCAAAAGGTTTTGTAAATAGATCAGCTAGCTGATCATCTGTATGTATTTTGGTAACTTGGATTAACTTCTTTTCATTACAATCTCTGATGAAGTGAAACCTGATTTCTATATGCTTGGTTTTTGGGAATTTCACTGGGTTTTGCACAATGCTAATTGCACTTGAATTGTCAATATAAATAGGAGTGGATAAGAAATTCATACCATAGTCTCTTAGCTGATTTTGAATCCACATTACCTGGGAGCAGCAGCTTGCAGCTGCTACGTATTCTGCTTCAGTGGATGATGTGGAGACAGTTGTTTGCTTTTTGCATTGCCAAGAGACCAGTCTTGCTCCTAAGTATTGACATCCACCAGTTGTGGATTTTCTGTCAATGTTGCATCCACCATAGTCACTGTCAGAATAAGCAGTTAGTTCAAAAGGAGAGTCTTTAGGATACCATAGACCTAAATGTGGTTGGCCTTTAAGATATCTAAAGATTCTCTTAACAGCAACCAAGTGAGAATCCTTTGGAGAGCATTGAAACCTAGCACACACACAGACAGCAAACATAATATCAGGTCTTGAAGATGTTAGATACATGAGAGATCCTATAAGGGATCTGTATAGATGAATATCCACATCTATGCCATCTTTGTCTGTATGGAGCTGTTTATGAGGATCCATTGGAGTGCTTGCAACCTTTGTGTCTTGATAGCCAAACTTTTCCAATATGTCTTTGACATACTTTGATTGACTTATGAATAGACCAGTAGGCTTCTGTTTAACCTGCAGCCCTAGAAAGAATGTGAGTTCCCCCATTGAACTCATTTGAAACTTTTTGTGCATTAGGGCCTCAAATTCTTTGCACAAACTATCATTAGTTGAGCCAAAGATGATGTCATCAACATATATTTGGACAAGTAGAATCTCAGCTTTGATGGATTTAGTGAAGAGTGTTTTGTCCAGAGTGCCTCTCTTGAATCCATTCTGTAGAAGATATGATGACAGTGTGTCATACCATGCTCTGGGGGCTTGGTGAAGACCATAGAGAGCTTTGTCTAGCTTGTACACCCTGTCTGGATACTTGTAGTCTTCAAAACCAGGAGGTTGACACACATATACTTCCTCTTCAATTGTCCCATACAGGAAAGCAGACTTAACATCCATTTGATACACTTTAAATCCTTTGAAACTTGCATATGCTAGAAATAGTCTGATGGCTTCAATTCTTGCTACTGGAGCAAAGACATCATCATAATCTATTCCCTCTTCTTGAGTGTACCCTTGTGCTACTAGTCTTGCTTTGTTCTTGATGACTATCCCTCTCTCATCCTTCTTGTTTCTGAACACCCATCTTGTACCTATTGCTCTTTTTCCTTTAGGAAGATCCACCAGAGTCCATACATTCTGAATTTTGAACTGTAAAAGCTCTTCTTGCATGGCTTCAATCCAGGATGAATCTTTTAGTGCTTCTGATGCCTTTTTGGGTTCTAGTTGAGACATAAAACAGGCATGTTCAAAAGCAGCTAGACTGAATTCAGAAACTGCTTGTTCAGCAGCAGCAGTCTCATTGTGAACCATTTTCCTTGTTTGAACAGGAGTGCTTGGATCACCCAGTATTTGATTGAGAGGGTGATACTTGTGAACTCTTAGTGTGGGCTCTCTCTCTGTTTGAAAAGAAGTTCCAAGGTTTGTATCATCTCCATCAGAACCAGTGAATGGTTCAGTTTCTGGAACAGCTTGAGTTTCTAGGCTAACAGCTTGAGAAGCTGTTGGGACTGCTAGCCTAGAAACTGGGACTGTTTCCTTTTGTGTTGGAGCTGTACTGTCAGGACTTGGGAATGGCACTTCAGTGTCTGGATTTGCATTAAGTGGAGCATTCAGGACCCCTGGAGGATCACATGACAGAAGTGGTAGAGTGGTGAAATCATCCCAACTTGTTGAATCTGCAGCAGTCTGAAACTTTGTGCCAACAGCATGAGAAATTGTATTGGCAGCATGAGAATTCGTGTTAGCAGCTTCAACCCTGTATGCATCAGCTTCTGCAGTATACTCAACAAAGCTCAGAGAATTTGTTAGTGAATCTAAATCAAACAACCAATCAGGGCCAGTGCCTTTGATATTAGCAGTATTTTCATTAAACTCAACATTGGCACTTTTTTCAATTGTTTTAGACACACTGTTGTATACTCTATAGGCTTTGCTTTGAGTTGAGTATCCTACAAAGAATCCTTCTTCTGCCTTACTTTCAAACTTCCCTAAGTGAGTCTTAGTGTGAAGGATAGTACATGGGCATCCAAAGGGCTTGAAGAAAGCTATTAGGGGACTTCTGTTATGGAATAACTCATAGGGAGTTTTCCCTTGTGATTGAACTACTTGAACCCTATTTAGAACGTAACAGGCTGTATTAACAGCTTCTGCCCAGAAAGTCATTGGCAGATTTGAATCAGCTAGCATTGTTCTAGCAGCCTCAATTAATGTTCTGTTCTTTCTTTCAGCTACACCATTTTGCTGTGGTGTTCTTGGTGCACTATATTGTCTAGCAATGCCTTTGGACTCACAAAAACTGTTTAGAATGTGATTTTTAAATTCAGTTCCATTGTCTGATCTTATCACCTTAACTTTGGAATTGGATTGGTTTTCTATCTTAAGGACAAAAGACTTAACTAGCTCAGCAGTTTCATCTTTGGACCTAAGAAAGTATACCCAAGTAAATCTGGTGAAATCATCAACAATGACTAAACAGTATGCCCTTTTATTCAAACTCAAAACAGATGTTGGACCAAATAGATCCATATGTAGCAACTGAAGAACAGATGAAATTGAATTTACTTCTTTGGTCTTATGAGAAGTTTTGTGTTGCTTACCTTTAAGACATGCTACACAATGATCATCACAAATGAACTCCTTTTGTGGTAATTCTCTTACCAGATTCTTTTTAACTAAAGCATTCATGGACTTGTGTTGGTACACCCTGTGTGACGATAGCAGTCTAATCGATCTGCATTATGGTTTAGGTAATATTCTGAGTATTAACCAGTATTTTGATATATATGTTTAATATGTGTTTGTCTGTTATTGATTGTGTGTTTGAACTTGATGTAACATATTACAAGAAGTTCAAACATAAAGGTCAAAGATTAACTCAAGCATAAGTTAAAACATAAGTTTCATCACTTAAGTGTTTAAGTGTATTGGCTAGATTCGAATAGGTAAAGGAAGACATTCGAATCTGTGATAGATTCGAATGTATCCTTAGATTCGAATGGGCTAGATTCGAGTCTGTCAGATGGACAGATTCGAATGGGCCTTAGGCCAGATTCGAGGTTGGCCCACAACAGACTCGAATCAGGGTCTATAATTAGGGATAAACTCGAATGATTAGGTGACTTTTTGCAGAATTCGTGAGGAATTGAGCAAGAGGCGATCTCGAGTTTATCAGCTAGGTGAGTGCCGTTTCGGAGAGAATTAGTACGTAGGATCGTTCGTGTGTC
Source organism: Centrapalus pauciflorus (assembly GCA_020465985.1). Lineage (NCBI taxonomy): Eukaryota > Viridiplantae > Streptophyta > Magnoliopsida > Asterales > Asteraceae > Centrapalus > Centrapalus pauciflorus. Next base: position 229,214 of record JAANYP010007751.1, on the reverse strand, counting down.
GTTCGTTCAGCGTCTAATAGTCTCCGTGTTTCCGTTGGTTGAGAGTTGTCCGTCTAACCGTCAACGAGGATTCCGCACTCGTTCACGGATCCGCGTCTAGATAGATCTTGCATTGGTAGACCTTACAAGTGGTATCAGAGCCTACGGAGTGTTCTTGGTTATGTGCCAAACTCACCAAACAAACGGGTGTTTAACAAAACAACTGGTACTGTGGAGATTGTGTATAACATTGAAGTCACGAGTTATACACATGAACCCCAAACTGGTCCGGAATGGATATTTGACTATGATAAGTTATTTGAGTCATTTAACATTCCTCTGGATGATAATGCAGGTACAATAGAGAAGGACATGGCGACGTTGCATCTGAACGACGATGGCCAACTCTTTCCAAGGACCACGTTCGAATCTACGTCCGAGCCTACTGCGACTGTAGATAGTTCTCCAGAAGTTGCTGATCAAGAGACACCTAACACTGAGAATCAGACTCAAGCTTCAAGTTCCAACTCTGAGGAAAATGTCCGTGAGGAAGAAAATGTGGAAGCTGAGCCTGTTCCCCCTTTAGGTGAAATAGGATCCAACTTAGGAGATAATCTAAGGGTTGATGAAATAGAGACCTCTAGGATTAACAAGAACCATCCAATAGATAGCATCATAGGAAATCCTAACGAGGGTGTGAGGACTCGGAGTAGTGTAAATAACAACACTGTGTTGTTGTCGATGATAAACGACTCCGAGGCATATCACACATGTCTATATTCATGTTTCATATCGCAAGTAGAGCCCAAAAATGTGCAAATGGCACTTAAGGACAACTCCTGGGTTGAAGCGATGCAGGACGAACTTTCACAATTTAGGAAACTAGAAGTGTGGGAGTTAGTTCCGTTACCTCGAGGGGAGATTGCAATAGGAACCAAATGGGTTTTTAAGTGCAGAAGAGACGATCGGGGTATAGTCACGCGCAACAAGGCGAGATTAGTTGTAAAGGGTTTCAACCAAGAGGAGGGAATCGATTACAACGAAGTGTTTGCACCTGTAGCAAGGTTAGAAGCAATTAGGTTGTTTTTAGCTTTTGCCTCCTTCAAAGGCTTTGAAGTATATCAACTGGATGTTAAGAGTGCTTTCCTGTATGGGAAAGTGAAGGAGTTGGTGTATGTAGAACAACCACCCGGGTTTACAGATCCTAAATTTCCTGATAGAGTATATCGCTTAGATAAGGCTCTTTATGGATTACATCAGGCACCTAGGGCGTGGTATGAGACTCTATCCAACCATCTGTTAGAAAATGGCTTTGAGAGGGGTAGGATAGATAGTACTCTGTTTGTTAAGAGAAAGGGAGATCACTTTATCTTGGTACAAGTGTACGTCGATGATATCATTTTTGGATCATCAGACGAACAGATGTGCAAAGATTTCGAGAAGGTTATGAAGTCTAAGTTCGAGATGAGTGCTATGGGAGAGTTGAATTTCTTTTTAGGGTTACAAGTTGACCAAAAGAAGGAAGGCATGTTTATCCATCAGACCAAGTATGTCTATGACATATTGGAGCGTTTCGGGATGGAAGGAACTAAGTTGACTGCCCACTTCAGCACGCCGATTCAAGTGAATCACAATCTCGGGCTGGGTACTGAAAGTGATTCCGATGTGGATCCGACTTTATATCGGGCCATGATTGGGTCACTTATGTATTTAACTGCTTCAAGACCTGACATAATGTTTGCTGTGTGTATTTGTGCTAGGTTTCAAGCGAATCCGAAGGAGATGCATATGAAAGCTGTGAAGCGGATTCTACGATACCTCAAGTCGAAACCGAAGCTGGGACTTTGGTATCACGCGGAGGGAGATCTAGAGTTAGAGGCGTTCACAGATTCTGACTACGGAGGATGCAGCTTGACGCGCAAATCTACGACTGGAGGTTGTCAGTTCCTAGGAGGGAGATTGGTGTCCTGGCAATGCAAGAAACAAACATCGGTAGCCGTGTCAACGTGCGAGGCCGAGTATGTAGCTGCTGGTAGTTGCTATTCACAGGTTCTGTGGATACAACAACAATTGCGGGATTACGGTTTGGCTTACACTCAAACTCCTATTAGGATAGACAATCAATCTACAATTGCTATAACTAATAATCCAGTTAAACACAGTAAAACAAAGCACATAGACATAAGGCATCATTTTATTCGTAATTGTGCTGAAAAGAACTTAATCAAACTGGTAAAGGTGGCAACAGAAGATAATAATGCAGATTTATTTACCAAAGCGTTTGATAAGTCACGGTTTGAGTATTTAATTCAACTGAATGGAATGCGCAACCCAGAGTAATTTGACCTTAGTAGTAGTAAGTTTATTTTCTTTTAGAGTAGTAGTATTTCTTTCTTTACAGTAGTCTGCTAATTTAGGTAAGTTTCTAATTTAGGAAAGTTTCTATTTTTAGTAAGTTTCTATTTTTAGTAAGTTAGTAAGGTTAGCTTAGTTTACTGCTTTTTGCTATGAAAAAAAAAAAAAAAAGGAGAGAAAATTACAAAAATACAAAAAAAAGAGAATATCAGAAAAGGAGTTAAGTCTTAGATACATAGGTTCAAAGTGACGAAAATTAGCACCGTCGTTACAGACTCTAAGTGTTTAGGCTTTCACACATAATGCAACTAAATCCTAAGTGTTATACTTTATTTAGTTCGATGTGTTGGTAGGCATAATACATGTAGGGAATCACAAGGCTAATAAAATATTCTAGAAAAAGTCAAGCGTGTCACTAACCTAGATGTATGACCAATCGGTCTTAATTTTTATGTACAAGACATACAAACTTTAAGTCTAAATGAGGTATGCAAACTTTCTGGGGATGTATGGCAACATCAAATACATCTAAAATGGAAAGAATAGAAATATCATATGTAACTGAGAGTCGAAAACATGCAACTCTGTTGTACGTAAGTACAGACCTGTTGTCTCTGTTTAGATTCGGGTTAGCAGACATGTCGCTTTGTTGTACGTCAGTACAGACCTGTCACCGCTATCTGCTAACTTTAAAAATAAACCTTAAGTCGAACTAAGACACTTTGTTGTATGAGAATACAGACCTGTGTCCGATGTTTGTCTTTAAAAGAAAGTTTGCAAATACCAACAAGTTAGAATTTTTGTCTGTGTGCCTTGATCATAAAAGTATGTCTATGTCTGAGTCACGTAAGATAATTTCCTGATAAATAAAAAGGCCAAGGGATATTCCGAAATGTAGAATGTTTAACAGGGCAAAATACCAACAATCGGCTAAGTGGGTATGTCACGACAAACAATCAAAGGAATTCAAAAAATTCCTAAGTGTGCAAGTTTAAGTACTGAAAGTTAGTATCAGACATCGCTATCTGATTGAACCTCTCTTCGACTATACTCATCAAAAATATGTTGTTTAGTATTAAGCTTAGCTTGTAAATTTGTTTTTATAACTTAAGTCTAGATTAAAATTTTTTAGTCAAAATTTTATTTTATTTTATTTTATTTTTACCTTAGTCTATTTTATTTTATTTTATTTTATCTTATTTAGGGTTAGTTTAATTTTTACTTAGGTAAAAGGTCAAAAGTTACTGAGGGTGCATTCGAAGTTGGATAAAATAAACATTGCGTGAAATATCTGTTGCTTAGGATAAAAGAATTGACATAGTTTATCTGGTTACACAATACCGTAGAAAAAAGTTGGAAAAGTTGAAGTTATTTCAAAATTTTCGAAATTTTTCTAAGTGTTTGGTAGTTTCGAATCTAGGACAGACTCGAAGTGGTAAGACTTCGAATCTGTCAGTAGATTCGACTAGGGACTTAGACTCGAAGGTTGGTAGTATATATAGGTCCACAGTGAAGGCATTTATTTCTTACTGTTCTCGAATCTGAAATCTCGAATCTTTCTGTGGCGATCTCGAATCTATTCTCGAATCTACCGTATTTCACATAAACGACATTTCATCGAGTCTAAAGCTATCGTGTTCGATTCTACACTCATATCTAGGTATAATCAACCGGATTGTACAAGATTTTGGTAGTTTTATACACAATTTTGGGCTTAAACATCACATTTTGAAGTTTTATGGGTCAAAATGGAGTTTTTTGAAAAATAACCAAGTTAGGACCTATGAAATATCAAATTAAAGGCATAATTCAGTGATTAGAACATAGTTGAACTAAAGTATGTGATTTACCTAGTTCAAAATGTTTAAAATCTTGGATTTTTGTTGGAAACAAATCTGTCGGCCATTCGAATCTGTTCTTGGGCATTCGAATCTGTTCATGGGTTTCTCGAATCTATCAATAGATTCGAGATGACCATGACATTCGAGTCTGTCCATTAGACTCGAATCTGTACTTTATTTACTTTGTTGAATTTAAATTTTATTAAACTTGTGGAAATTTAATTGTGTTGGATTTGGTACTTAATCGAGTACAAAATAAAACAAATTTTGAATTTATACAAGTTTATTGATTTTTAATAATTCTAACAGTTTTATGTATTGTGCAGATATGGCGCTTCGTGCTTTTGTTCCTAAGCATAATATGGTACTTAATCCAGCTCATAACATCCCTGAAGCGCAGGGTTTTCGAGAAGTTTTAGATTTTCTAGCAGAGTCTAGGATCAGCTATGCATTATATCAAAATATTCCGATTGTGATTTCATATGTGCGTCAATTTTACGATCATTTACAGGTGGACTGTACTGTCACCCCGACAGTTTTAAGAACCAGAATTGCTGGTCAACCTCTGGTTTTCTCAGCAGATATTTTGCGTCAAGTACTGCAGTTGGGTTCACAAGAACAAGAAGACGGGCCTATAGACTTTCCATTAAGTATTAGGCAAGCAGCGTTTTTGCGAATGGGCTATAGTTTGGACGTTACAAAATCAGCTTATATGAAAAGCGGGTTGATAGGGCAGTGGCGATTTTTGGTCCACGTGTTCATGGTTTGTTTTGCGCCTAAGAAGGCTGGATTTGATTACATCGTCTCAAAGATTCAATCTGGGGTGATTGCCATGGTGTACAATAAGAAGTTCAGCTTCTCACAGTTGTTTTTCTCGGAATTCATCCATCAAATTACTGCTCCTGAGAGAGAAAGATTCCTTCTGTATCCTAGGTTTGTAATGATGTTGATAAGACACTTCTTGCCTGATTTACCACAAACAGATGATGCATTGAGCGTGAATATTATGGATAAGCGCATCTACTCTGACTGTTCCTCACATCGGGGAAGGTTGGCTGTTCCAATTGAGCGTCCGTTGTTTGGAGCCATCTTGGATAGGAATTTTGAAGCCCCAGATACTGCCAACTGGGCAGGGGAAGTTGAAGTTCAAGCTAGGCAGCCTCCACAACAACAAAGACAACAACCGCGAGCACAGCCTCAAAGGCGAAGACAAAGAGCGACTGCGAGTCAAACACAGGCATCAAGGCCTTCTACACGTCAGCAACCAGAGGTACAAGAAGCAGGGCCTTCAAATGTCCCAAGCGAAGCTGATCAGTTGTGCCAAACTCTAAATGAAATTTGGGAGGCTGGTCCTCATGCTAATGAAGATATAGCTGCAGCATTGGTGGGAGAATTACTTGAGCCTCCAGAGGGAGAAGAAGATGTGCTGAGGGATGTCGAAGAATATGAACCAGAGCAGACTGGTAATGTTTTGTCATCATCAGCTACAGAATCAGAAGAGATGGAGGAGTTAGAGGTTGAAGCTCCAGAGTCAGTATCTACTGAACCAGCAGTAAGAATAGAGACTTATGGATCCAGATTAATGGTTATTAATGAACAGACTTCAAGGAGGCGCGCATCAAGAGAATCCGATGACTCCGATTTTGAAGAGGAAGACATTGCTCCTTTAGTGACAAGGCAACGGGTCAAGCGTCACAGATTCATGCAAGGATCATCTTCAGCCTCCGCAGAACAACCAGAAATTTCTCAACCTCAAAACCCTCAACCTCAAGAACCTCAAACCACCATTCCACCACCACCACCTCGCGATGAACCATATATTCCATCGCCAATACTTCCAACTCCGTTACAGTCAATTCCATCAACCTCATCATCATACGCTGACAATCAAAGATTTTTGCGCTTAAAAGATAGAGTTGACTTCCAGGAAATCCAAATCTTTGGGCTAACGACGGCAATCGGTGAGCTTCAGAAGCATAACGCAGATATCGATAAGGAGAATGCCGATTTGAAGAAGATTGTGGAAAAGGTCCAGGAAGAAAACACAGAGTTAAAAACATTTGTCTGCGATCAGGCAGCTGAGATAAGGACGATGCGCTCCCTAATAGAGCAGTTAATGAAAAATTTACAGGCTCAGGGGGAGACGTCGTGCCGTGATCAGGAAGTACAGAGGCCGAGAGATGATGATGATGAAGACAACCAAGGCAATGATCCCAGCCCTAAAAGACAGAATGAGCCAGTAGATTTTTCTGCAGCTCAGACTGCTCAATCTGAGGGGGAGCCTAGTCCAGGAGGAGAAGCAGGAGGAGAAGCAGGTTCTTCAAGGACTTTAGATAGCGACATGATAGATGCGCTGAAAGATATTGAAGAAGAGCTAATGGAATTTGATTTTGAAGATGATATTGAAGAATTAGAAGAAGGTGAATTCATTCCAGATGACGTCGTTGACTGGAAATCGGATGATGAAGTGCTAGATGATGAAGACGATCACGTTAATGAAGTAATAATCAATTCACAACCAGTCACTGAACTGTATGAGAGCCAAAATCATAATGTGATTGATATTGATTACATCAAGGTAGCCTCAGTTGAAGACAAAGAACTTGAGGAGGCTGAGAAAGAGCCATCTAGAGCTGATTTGATAAATCTTTGGTTCAAGAAGGAAGAAAAGAAAGATCAGCTGAAGATGAAGAAGAAGATGAGAAATCCAAGTGCTGGAAATTTTGCTGGAGGGATTATAAGCTGGTTCTTTGACAAAGAACTGCAGCTATTTATCTTGAAAAGAAGAGATGGCCTTCAATACTTGAGGCGAACAGTGAGAGCGTTCAACTCACTGCCCAAGATTGAAGTAAAGGAGCTTGCTTGGAAAGAATTAATCAATATAGGTAATGACCAATACGCTGAGGTTGTGGCAAGAATCATAAGGAAAGAAGGAAGATCTGGGAAATATGAGCGACTCAAGCCAAGGACCGGAAAGAGGGTCGAGGATCAGTCGAGAATAGATCCTCATACAGGTAGGCCATGGGCCAGGATGGAATACAAACCTGTGAGGTGTCTAAAGAAAGTCCCAATGAAACCAATGCCACAGAACGTTTTGAGCAACATGAAGTGGTGGTACCTAGAGATTGACACTGCTGAAGCTATCATGGAGGATCAAGACGAGCAGGTCATTTTGAAGGTATATGATCCACTGCATTTGATAAACCTATCAAAGGACGACCTGAAGAAGCTTCATGATCAGCCTATCTTCTTTACTGAACCATGGAGATCTGAAGCCAGGAAGTTCCAAAATGTAGCTAAAGTTTGTATAGATGCTGGATTATATGCAGGTAGTAATATATATAGCTCTAGTACTTAAATTTGATGTAATGTAAATAATTAGAAGCTATCGTCAAGGGGGAGTCTGTTGGTACACCCTGTTTGACGATAGCAGTCTAATCGATCTGCATTATGGTTTAGGTAATATTCTGAGTATTAACCAGTATTTTGATATATATGTTTAATATGTGTTTGTCTGTTATTGATTGTGTGTTTGAACTTGATGTAACATATTACAAGAAGTTCAAACATAAAGGTCAAAGATTAACTCAAGCATAAGTTAAAACATAAGTTTCATCACTTAAGTGTTTAAGTGTATTGGCTAGATTCGAATAGGTAAAGGAAGACATTCGAATCTGTGATAGATTCGAATGTATCCTTAGATTCGAATGGGCTAGATTCGAGTCTGTCAGATGGACAGATTCGAATGGGCCTTAGGCCAGATTCGAGGTTGGCCCACAACAGACTCGAATCAGGGTCTATAATTAGGGATAGACTCGAATGATTAGGTGACTTTTTGCAGAATTCGTGAGGAATTGAGCAAGAGACGATCTCGAGTTTATCAGCTAGGTGAGTGCCGTTTCGGAGAGAATTAGTACGTAGGATCGTTCGTGTGTCGTTCGTTCAGCGTCTAATAGTCTCCGTGTTTCCGTTGGTTGAGAGTTGTCCGTCTAACCGTCAACGAGGATTCCGCACTCGTTCACGGATCCGCGTCTAGATAGATCTTGCATTGGTAGACCTTACAACTTGAAGTTCATGTGACACATCCTTCTATGCCAAAGAGCAGACTCATTTGATGATGCTCTAGATATTAAACAGCTTAAAGTATTTGACTTAGGTAAAAGATCTGTGTCCAGGCAGTAAACATTGTCCTTTCTTGGTGTTCTAAGTAAAACAAGATTTTCAGGAACTTTGAAATCCTTTGAAAGAACAATGCACTCAGAATCTGTGAACAGAACAATGTTTTGTCTGTCACAGATTTGAGAGACACTCAATAAATTGTACTTAAGCTGTTCAACATACAGAACATCATGGAATGTCATGTTGCCTGCATTAACAGTACCTTTACCTGTAACCTTACCTCCCTTTGAGTTGCCTCCAAATGCAACAAAACCTCCATCAAAACCTTTGAAATTTGACAAGCGTTCAGAATTGCCTGTTATGTGCCTAGAGCATCCACTGTCCAGATGCCATCTTGATCTATGAGGAGACCTGTGGTTGCCCTGCACAAATAACAGCTTAGTTAGTAGTGGAGTAAACCCAAACCAAATTGGTTTTGGGTTGGCCTTGTACATTGACATAACTAAAAACTGTTTTTGACTTCTTATATTTAGTGAGATCAACTGATGGAGTCTTTGGAGAGTATTTAGTGATAATATGAGGTATCCAACTATTTTGATCATCTTTTCTTCTGACAGTCTCAGATGATTCACTAGCAGCTCCAGTTTGATGCCCAGCAGCTTGAGCTGTGTTTGTAGTGCTAACAGTTTCAGTTTTTGCACTAACAGCATCAGATTTTGACTTAGCAGTCTGATCTTTTGCATTAGCAGTTTGAGCAACAGATTTGTCCTTGACACACCATATTTGTTTAAAACTTGATTTAGGCTTTGCCAAAACTTGTTTTTGATGTGTGGACTGTTTTTTATTAACTTTTGAGAATCTGTGATCAACTGTTTTCTTTGGAGCTGCTGTGGAAGGTTTCACTTTTGAGTGCTTTGCCTGATTAGGATTTGATTTTGTGTGATGCACAGTCTGTTTTGCAACAGCTGGTTTGTAAAAACAATCCTTGGCTAAGTGATTCTTCCTTCCACAGTGAAAGCATCTTTTGACAGTTTGAATTGGAACACCAGACTTTTCTGTCAATTTCTGGTTCTTGTTTCTCTGGTTTCCTCTTACCTGCTGTTGTTTAGGAAACTTTTGAACACCATGCTTTTGGCATGTGCAGATAGAAACAGTTTTACCTCTTTTAGTTCCTTTTGATGAAGATGCAGTGTTACAGTTAGAATGTACAGAAACTTGTGGAGTAGCATTGCATACACTCATCTTCTCTTTTCCTTTCTTACTGGGAGCTTGGACTTCTATGGGTGCACTCTTTGTGTCACAGTCTCTATTTTGACTCTTATCTTCTTTTAATTCAGGACTGTTATCAAGGATAGGATCTACAATAGTCATAGACTCATCTAGTGGTTCATTGACAAGTCTATCAGCAACCTCACTCATTGGATGAATGTACTTGTTATTGTATGGAGGTGGAGTAGCTTTATATCCTATTCCTTCTTTGGGATTGACCTGAGATTTCACTCTATCTTTGAATTGAACTTCCATTAGGTGTTCTAGCTTTTGATTTGCTAACTTGAAGTTTCCTAGATCTATGTTAACAGATTCTAGCTTCTTATTAGCCTCAAACACCTTTTGTTCAGTCTCTTCTACCTTTTTATTTAGAGATTCTATTTTCTTATTTAGCTCCTTTTTCTCCCACTCATGATAGGTTCTATCATAACCCATTTGAATCTCATTGTCCTTATAATCATTGATCTGTTTTTCCAGATCTTCTATGGCTTGCATGTATTCATATCTCCTTTCTTCCATCTTAGCTAGAGTTTTGCACATGCTCTCATTATGATCTCTGTACTTTTTAACCATATTTTTGCATGATTGAGAGCAGAGCTTAGAATTTACCTCAGATGGTAGTTCAGTGGAGGAGACATTTGATGTTTCTGCCATAAGTGCTTGATTTTGAAATTCTTCCTCTGTCTGATCACTCCAGTCAAACACATTGTCTTCTTGAGAGACAAGTGCTGTTGATGATGACGCTTGGATGGGCTGTGAAGTCCTTGATGGCTGTTGACCTTGAGATCTACATTCTCTGGCAAAGTGACCAAGCTTATGGCATTTATAGCATTCCACTTTTGATTTATCAAAAGATGGTTTGCCTTCTGTCTTGGCTTGAAAGTTGGCCCTACCAGTTCTTTTCAGAAATCTTTTGGCCCTCATGGTCAGCATTGCATGTTGCCACTTTAAATCCATCTCTTCAAGATCATCTGGATGAATTTGTTCCAAGTCTTCAACATTTAGAGCAAATAATCCATCATTGGCAACAAAGGCCTCATAGTGAGTTTCAGCAGAGTTGCCATCACCACCTGAGAAAGAATCACAGTTATTAGATTTTTCAGAAGATAGAAGAGCAGTATTGTGATTATAAGAAAAAGATTTTTTTTAGCATCAATCTCAGTCTCAAACACTCTTAAACTGTTATACAGATCATCCAATTCTATATCATCAAGAGTGTCTTTTGTTCTCCATTGTGCAGCATAGACTGTCCATTCTTCTCCAAGAGATCTGAGAAACTTTCTGTTGACTTCATCTTGATCCAGATTGACCTTTGCACTTTCCAGTTCACTTATCAGTTTGTTGAACCTGTCAAAGATTTGAGTGAGGTTTTCATTCTTGCCACCAGAAAAGTTTTCATACTGCTGTTTCAAGAGGTCTTTTTGATTTCTCTTGGTACTGGCATTACCAGCAAACCTCTTCTCTAAGGCATTCCAAAGAGAGTGAGCAGTATAAAACTTTTTGAACTGATGTTGATAAGCATTAGGAATGGCTATTTGTAATAGTGTGAGTGCTTTCACTTCATTCATTCTAGCCTTCCTTTCAAGTTCAGTTTTTGGAGGAGTTTTGACTGGTTTTCCCTCATCATCAAGTTCTGGATCAACTACAGGAGGGAATTCAACAGCTTCCCATATGGCATAATCAATGAATTGAATATGCTGTTGAATCCTGAGTTTCCACATCTCAAACTCAGTGGGCTTGAGCATAGGCACTTTGAGTCCTTGCCCAGATCCACTGCTGCTATTTTCAAATTCCATTGTAAAAAAAATAAAAAAAAAAGTTTTTGACTTTGAAAAAACAAAGAGTAACCTGGTTTGAAAAACCTGATTTGAATAACCTGGTTTGACTAACCTGTCTCTGACACCACTTGACAGGATCTAAAATATGAATTACCAAGACTAACTGATTTGAATTTATCAGAGTATAAATCAATAATCTTGCTTTGAATCAAAGTTTAATCAAGATTTTTGCGGAATAACACTTAATTATTTTAACAAAAACTTTCAGAATCAATAATAAATAAACACACAGGAATTAATCAAGACTGTTTGTATTGCTGAATTCATCAATTACAATCACCTCTAATCTGTTTGATTAGACGAAGAACACAGACTGTTCTTAGGGTTTTACAACCTTAGAGGCTTAAGAAAACTTAATCAACAAAGCAATTACAGACTCAAAATATGCAGAAACTCCAACACAATAGAACGACCTATTCTCTGTATTTATATTGCTTCTTGATATGTTTCCTTGACGAACTATGACTTCTCTGATAGTAGATATGCTGGAATCTTCATGTAGATATCGTTTCCTGAAAATCAGCACTTTCTGTTTCTGAAACTGTTGAGCAGCTTGAATCTCTTGACAGCATGAACTGAGCAGCTTGAGTTGTTTTGCTCTGGCAGCTTGAACTTTTACACTGGCAGCTCGAGTTTCTTCAACTAGCAGCATGAACTTTGTATTTACATGTAAAATCTACTAACAGTCTGAGAAGTCTACACTAACAGCTTGAATGGACTTAAACTATTTCCCAACACAGCCGCCATTTCATCATTCTCCCAAGATTCTCTTTGTTTCTCATCATTACACAATTATTGAGACTTTATTCTTCTTGTGTTTGATAAAAGAAACATTTATGTGCTGATTTCTACTGGGAATACATTACAACACTAAGAGTGTCATACCAGGCATTAGGGGCTTGTTTTAGACGATAGAGAGCTTTGTCCAACTTATAGACAAAACCTGGATGTTGTTCACTTTGAAAACCTAGAGGCTGCTTGTCATATACTTCTTCCTGCAGGTTACCATTCAAAAATGCACTCTTGACATCCATTTGAAATACCTTCATGCTCTTGTGGGCAGCATAGGCTAGAACCAAAAGAATTGCTTCCAACCTGGCCACTGGAGCAAATGTGTCATCATAGTCAATGCCTTCTTCTTGCCTATAGCCTTGAGCAACCAGTCTTGCTTTATTTCTAATAACATGACCTTGCTTATCCATCTTGTTTCTGAAAACCCATTTGATGCTAATTATAGTTTTACCTTTAGGAACAGGGACCAACTTCCATACCTTGTTTCTCTCAAACTGATTTAGCTCTTCTTGCATGACTGTGATCCAATTGGAATCTTTCAGTGCATCATCCACTTTCTTTGGCTCCATTAGGGACACAAAACTAGAAAACATACAGAAGTTTCCTAAGCTGTCCCATCTTGTTTGTACCCCTTTGTTGAAGTCACCTATTATTTGATCATTAGGGTGACACGTGATCCACTTAGGATCATGATTCAATGAAGATTCTCCTGAATCATTTTCCATCAGGTCTTGCAGAATAGCCTTCAAGATTTTCGGACACACTGTTATCTTGAGCCTGTTCACATATTGAACATGAATCTCTATTGTTGAACACATCAGCAGATGATTCAGGGAAATTAGCATTGATTGGCTCTGGACATGGTGCATTAACAATGTCAGTACACTTATTCACACAGGGGGTACCAACATAGTCATTATCATGACCATTGTGGTTAACAGGTTCCACTCTGGGTGAAGTGGAAGCTTTTGAGTCCTTCTCCTCATTAATGGAATGCATAAGATCATCAAAACTGAACTCTCCTGAAACTGATTCAGGACAACTTTGGTGGAGGCATTCCTGGACTCCTCAAAGGTGACATTGATAGATTCATCTATCACCCTTCTTTTGTAGTTATATACTCTGTAGGCTTTAGACACAACAGAATATCCAACAAGCACACCTTCATCAACTTTGGGTTCAAATTTTGCCAGCTGATCCCTTTGATTCAAAATGAATCAGGGACATCCAAACACATGGAAATAGCTTATATTTGGCCTTATCCCTTTAATTAACTCATAGGGAGTCTTGTTGAACCTTTTCACTAAGGATCTGTTTTGAGTGAAGCAAGCAGTGTTGACAGCTTCAGCCCTAAATGATGAATGCAAACCTGATGCACACAGCATGGTTCTAGCAACTTTAATGAGGGTTCCATTCCTCATTTCAGCAACTCCATTTTGTTGTGGAGTTCTTACAGTTGAAAAGTTTTGTGAGATCCCTCTTTCTTCACAGAAGTCCTCAAGAGTACTGTTTCTGAATTCAGTACCATGGTCACTTCTAAGCTGCCTGACTTGAGCAGAGTTTAAAACCTCCATCTTTTTTATAAATCCAGTTATTTCTCTGGCAGCCTCTCCTTTGGTCTTTAGGAAGATCACCCATGTAAACCTGGAGAACTCATCAACCATTACTAGAGTGTATCTTCTACCTCCTAGACTTGGGACACTGATAGGTTCAAACAAGTTCATGTGGATTAAGAAGAGAGGAGTATCAATAGAAAAATTATGTTTGGATTTAAAAGATGTTTTTCTCTGCTTGCCTTTCTTACAAGTTGTGCAGAGTTTATCCTTAACAAAGGTTATAGAGGGCAAACCTATTACCAACTCTTTCTCACAGAGTTTGTTGATATTCTTGTAGTTCATGTGTGATAAGCTTTTGTGCCATAACCAGTTTAGGTCTGCATTGCTCGTTGAAATAAAGAAGGTTTCAGTTGTGGGATCAGCAGATTTCATATCAACAACATATACATCTTTCTTCCTTTGTGCACACAACACAACCTTGCCTTTGGGATATAGTATGTACCCCAGGTGCTCATCAAAGTTAACCTTGTAGCCAGCATCACACAGTTGACTAATGCTAACAAGATTATGTTTTAGCCCAGACACATAGGCTACTCTTTTAAATATTGCAGCACCAGCTTGAAGGGTTCCATATCCTTCTGTGGATCCCTGAACATTATCACCAAATGTGACTTTTGACCCTTTTTCAGGCTTGAGATCACTTAGCAAATCCTTGCAACCTGTCATGTGGCCTGAGCAGCCGCTGTCCAAGTACCAAACCTGGGATGGTTGTTTAACCTGCAGAGTGTCAATGGAAAATATTAGTTCTTTTTAGGGGAACTCATCATAAGGATGAGTTCTCCTTCATCAACATTTGTTGATGGACCACTAAGATCAACACTAGTATTTCAATTTGGATTGTATCAGCCTGGATACTCTCCTTATTAACGATGTTACTTCCAACACTGCTGGTTTTTGCAATATCAGAACTAGCAGAGTCAGCAGGCCTTAGGTCCTCAGTTTCAGGACAATCTTTGGCCATATGAGTATTCTTCCCACATTTATAGCATTTTCTCTTTTTAGACTTTTTGGAAGAAGTACTCCCAGAAACACATTCGGGGATATCTTTGTTGGCCTTGTCAGCAGGTTTAGCAAATTTATTACTATTTTTAGAAGGACCAACCGTTTGAGTGGAAGGGACAATAGCAACAGCTTTACCTGTGTCTTTTTTCCTCTTTTTAGGAGGGCAGATATCAAAAATTGGAAGTTTAATTGGCTTTTGTCCTTCCACAGGTTTGGGAAACTTATTCCCAACTTTCTCAGGTTGAGCAATGGCTTTCACTTTGCCCTTACTGAGATGTGATGAATGCTTGCTATCAACATAATCACTGCTTCTGGTTTTGAAGGACTTACCTTCATTTGTGACCAATTTCCCACTATGATTTAAAAACTTATTTAAAATTACAGCAGATTTGCTTTCAACATGAGACTTACCCCTGTTGAAAGCAGGTTGCTTACCTTTTGAAAACTTTTGCTCAAAATGTTTAGCATCAAAAGGGTTAATAGGTTTCTTCGCATAAGCTTTAGATCTAGAACCTGTCTTGTTAACAGGTTTAGTTTCCAAAGCTGCAGTTTGAACTTGTTTTCCCTTCTTTTGTTTGTGTGAACTAGCTATGCACTTAGCAGGCTGATGTGATGGAGAACACATTCCATTATCAGTCTTTAAAACTTTTTCACACAAACTGTCAGTGTTTTGAGGCCTGACAAACCTATTTGTTGAGATTAGCTTTCCATTGACTCTGCTCGGCTCATTTACATCCCTAATCGTGGTGAACACCACCCCCACCCATTGGTACCTCTATCTTGATGCTGCCTCTGTGTCCTCATGAAAAAGTACTTGGAAGATCACCAAGAGTGGATAAGTCTTTTTCCAGATTATTTATCTCAACAATTGAGGCTGTTGTGTCAAGATACCCTCCAAGATAGGCTTGGATTTGAGCAGAGATTTGTTGACTGATACAATGATTGACTTTCTGTGCGGATTGTCACCAAGAGTCAACAATCTTTTGAAGCTTTGCGTGCATTGAGTCAGTCTCTCCCTCTTTTCTTCTAATAAAATAGTATTGATGTGGTTTACTTCATCAAGTTCAGTTTTCAACTTATGAAAGTTGTCCAGTTCATTAGATTTTGTTTCAAGGTCAGTTTTTAACTTAGAGATCTCATACATCAAAGCATGATACTTCTCAATAGCAGCTTTTAAATCAACAAGTAAATATTCTAACATTTTCACTTTTTCATCAGAACTGTAATCCATAAAATTTTGTACCTTATACATCATAGTTGGGTTCCAGTTCTCCGAGCTGCTGAGAGCTTCAGCTTCAGCTAAGTCCTGTTTGAAGTTGCTTGTTGAGGGGACATCAGTGTTGGCCATCAGACATATTGTTGTCCTCTTCATCAGATGATGAATCAGACTCCTCCCAGTCACAAGTCTCAGCCATAAGTCCCTTCTGCTTGTTGGAAGCCACTGAGTCTTTCAACTTTGTCAGCTTAGTCATGACCATTAGGTAGTTAACCCTGTAGCCATCATTTTTATTTGTCTTGTATGGTTTGGATGAGGAGCCAACAGCTTTAGACACATAGTCAGCAACTATATGGTCTGTTTTGCCACATTTAAAACACTCAACCTTAGTTTTGTAAAATTCTTTCTTTTTTATGGCACCTGACTTCTTTTGCAGCATCTTTCCAACAAACCTCTTGTTATTGAATTTTTTGACAAGCATAGCAATCATTTGCTCATCATCAATTTCAGTAAGATCTTCACAGTCTTCTTCCTCGGACAATTCTTCCATTTCATCATCAGCCTGTTGATCAGCTTGTGTGAAGACATCACACACCTGACTAGCAGGTTGTCTCACGCTGACCACCAATGCATCACCTCTTTTGAACATTTCTAAGGCATTTCTCTTCTATTGCCTTGATTGTTCATCATTTTGTAAGGATCCATACAGATTTACAAGATCCACACCTTTGATGGTTCTTGAGTTTCTGAGGAAAGTAGAGAAATAGTTCCATTCCTTAGGCAGAATGTCCAAAATTTGTTTACCAGAGTTTAACTGTCTTTGGTGATCCCAACAGCTTTGAGATCATTGATTAGAACAGTGAACATGGTATAAGTTTCAGTGAGAGACTCCTTTGGCTTTGCAAAGAATAGTTCATAATGTCTAACAAGATTGTTGATCCTGTTATCTAGTGTGATAGTGTGACCATCATAGACAGTATACAAAGTATCCCACATCTCCTTTGCAGTCTTCATTTTCTCAACCTGTTTGAACATATCATCAGGTTGAGAAATAACCAGGTTGTTCCTAGACTTTGCATCAAGAGCAACCAGCCTTTTGTCTTCATCAGACCATTGAGCCTTAGCCTTTTCAAATGTCCTAATTTCAGGATCAGCTCCTTCAGCATTAGAAGTGATAGTAGTAACAGAGGTTGGCACATAGGGACCTTCCATTACTATCTCTGGTAGTTGTACGTCCAGATACTCTAAATAGAGCATCATTCTACACTTCCAGCCATATAAGTTCTGATGATTAAACTTGGGAGGTTTTTCCATAGAGCCATTGTCATAGTAAGAGGAAGAGTTGGCAGCACTGTTGTCCATAGTGGGAAATAGGGAGATGATAGAGATCTTAGAGTTAACACACACTTTAACTGCTTTGATACCAGTTGTAGGTCCCAAAAGGTTTCCCTAGTATGTTGCTCTAACAACAGAGACTACTAATCTAAGACTCACTCAAACTAGTTACAATGAATACACTCACAAAGATGAACTCACTGAAAATTACAAGACAGATAGACAGAGAGCTTGGACAAGAACAGCTTGGACACACTTTACTGTTTTATACAAGCAGACTTTGCATGTATGAAAACACACTTCTTTGCATGTTCTGAATATCACACTCTTGGTTGTCTCACATTCCTTAGAAGCTTCCTTTTATACTCATACTGAGAATCCCAGTGAAGCTTCCTCATTGGACATAGAGATAGTGGATAGTCTTTTCCAAAAAGACAAGAATACTTTTCTGCACATTCTGACAAAGCAGTATTGTCTTTACATTGCAAAATCTTTGTCTTTTCCTTTTTGTCTCTGTTGCAGAAGGCTTTAACCAAAAGAGGAATATCAACTTTAAACCTTTCATATTCTGGAATGGCCATTTTGATATAAGAAATGGTCTGTCACCCATTTCAAATATCCACTTTGTCTTCATGTAACAGAACAGCGTAGGCAGTCTTTGCAGCTTCTGTTTTTCCATTTTGTCTTCGACTTTGTAAACTGATCTTGTAGTCCAAGACAATACATGAGGACATGGAAACATATTCCACAAAGTGTTTAGCCTTTTCACAAAGAACAGGTTCTGTTCATAAAAAACAGAACACTTAGAATTTGTCCAAACTGCTCAACAGGTTAGAGCAGAGTAGACAGTTTATGTCCAGTCTGTTCAACAGAATGAAACAGCTTGGACAATCTGCCTTAGTTTCAACGAATGCAACAGGGTAAACAGCTTAGACTAAATTCGCAAATCACATATCAGGTTTCAATAAGGCATTAACAGGCCTTAAATTATACCTTCAAGTGCATCAAACATGTTTGATTATTAATCTCCCCCTAAGATGTACAACAGGTTTGACTAAGGCCTTTTTGTGCCTAACAGTTCATCAAGACAATAATATATTGAATCCATGTTTTGTAGTCACTAAAGAATGTTATACAACAACTAATCTTTAAAACACATATCCCTTTAGATATACCTTTTTAACTTTGCAATGATTTGTTTCGTCATCATTTGGCTAAAACAAAATAAAACATTCCTTATCAACTTTGCAAGTAGACAACCCAAAAGTGTTGAAGCCAAACGTCAACGATATTGTCCAACTCAATCGACCGAAAAGGCTTTATGCTTTTCCAAGGAAGCCATATATACAAGTTAAAGTTATTAATTGATTTGAACAGATGATATAGTTTACCCCTAAAGACAAGACTTGAAAAAATCAATTACTTACAGTTTTGGGAAAATCATATTGTCCATGAAACATGAATTCATGAATCCAACGCATCACGTAATAACCACACTCCCCACCGGCCGTTTGTTGGTTGCACTACAATTTAACGTAATTTTATAATTTATACATATGTTAGACTCTAATCAATTTTAGTATATACAAGATGAAGTGATTAAAATGATTTACATTGACTAATGTCCATCTCATATCAATATTGCCCGGTTCTTCTTTATAAGATTCAAGTGCCCTACAAAGAAAGTAACCAATAAGAGGTTAATAGTTTTGGTAACAAATGTGAATCCAATACCAATTTAGTAACATTTATAACAACTAATAAGGTTTCACCTCTCAATATGTGATGTAAGTTGATACGTAGACGTTGTCTTGTTGCCTTTCATGGAATCCAAAATGAACCCCTATTTGTATCGAGAGACAATAATGTACAATATACAATGATCACTGAGGTAAAATTTAAGAATAGTTTATTATATATGATGAACATATAAATCATATAACAATGAAGATAATACTATTTAAGTACCCTTGCCAAAACGGTGCAAGAAACAATGATTTTGTTTTTTGATATCTCATTATTTCAAGCAAGTAACTTTGGACACCATCTGGATTATCATTACACTCGGTTGATTGAACACTAGCTGGGTTAAAAAAGCGCATTTATTTTTATTAGGTTGTTGTCCCGCCATTATATCATCCAATGCCCTACGAACATACAATATATATATAATAAATAAATAAAATTGAATAGAATGATGTGCTTACGAAAATACAAGAAGCAATAAAAAAAACTTACCTTAAGAGCCATATTATGATGGTAATATCGACCCATCCCCCGTCACTAAATCCAATATGTCAACCGGCAAGAGAGTGAATTCATACCCATTCTTTCCAAAGACCTCTGACTCTACAATGGCATCAAACCATTCGGTAGGGTCCCTCCGTGACATAATCTTCTTATATGTTGCTTGAGTAAGAGACGACTTCTTTGAAATGATATTATATTTACTCTTCAAGAACATCAAAGTTTCCACTTTCAATCTCTTTTCCTGGGCATACTCTTGTATATTTTTAGTTTTATCAAGAGTTTTTTAATATTGAATCATATATCAAGTAAAATGTTTTAGTTTTTACCTTTTCATTAGAAATTCTTCCCAATGGTGTTGAAACTATTGGTTGAGCATGTGTGTCTATACTCTTAGAGACCTATTAACAAATTACATATATATGTATGTAATTACGCATTACTAAAAGACTATATTGTGAAAAAGTCTCAAGATGTACCTTAGACAAATCGATTTTATCACGTGGCCACTGAATAAAAGAGTGCAATGTCTGATGTAGTGTGGAAAATTCTTCGGTTGGCACCGGAAGAGGCAACTCTTTATATGTAGATATCACTCGATCTACTTGAACCTTGACATAACTTTTACCAACAGAAACACCACGTACTACTCCATCTCTTGTCGGATACACCATTCCCATTGCACAAATGATTTTCTTTTGACCATCAGGAAGCAACATTGAGCATTTGGTAGGCTCCTATAGTTTAAATTAGCATTATAAATATGTAAAACATGCATCATATAAATAATAATAAACACAATTACCTGAATCTCACTAAAATCATCAAAATCATCATGGTTGTGAGTTGAGCCAACACTACTTCTTCTCATGCCAGGGCTCCCAACAGGAATGTCCTCTTGACGTGTGTACCCTTGCTTTAGATCGTCTATTTGCTCCTGCAAGTCCCTGATGTAATCCATCGTGTCCTTTAAATTTGCACGGGGCTTCCTCTTTTTTTCTTTAATACTTAGTATGCCCACTTTTAGTCCAATTGTGTGTCCGACCGCTCTTGTGCGACCCGAATGCTCTGGCCCAATCACTAATGTTATAAGATCATCACCCGGTACTTGCACATCTCCTTGGGATATCTGTAAGTCTTTCTCAATCTGTTCAAGCATGCAACAATATAAGTTCAGAAATGGATTTCATAAACCAATAACCAATTTCTTTTAAAATAAAAAATTCTAAAAAGGATAAGCTTGGTTCCAACTGCTCTGCCATGTCTTGAAGTTCATCCGGCAACCTAAGTTGTCCTTGTTTGTCCACTTTCCTCCTACCCAATATATAATGTCTCGCACACTCATGATCAATCTTGTGGATATCTGTACATAATGATGGATCCTGCCTTTCTCTTTTCCAATCAGGTATGTGTCCACGATATCCTTTTGGACCTAACCGAGGTGGATTCTTATTCAACTTTGTTGATTCCTTCCTTTTTGACGTTTTGCCTTTACATTAAAACATAAACTTAGTAAAACCAACTAATTTTAAGCAGAAAGTGTAAGCATGAACCCTCACTATTTTCTACATTTACTTAAAATTACGTGGTTAATTCAAGTGATTCAACATGGTAGCATAACACTAAATTTAGTAAAATCAACTAATTTTAAGCATTCGAATGTTGATTATAAGTATAGTTGAACAAGTTGAGATACTTAATTTTACCACTGGTGTATATATATGACTTAACAAACACGTTGCCAAAAAATATCTTATTGATGAATTCAATCTTCTTTTCCCTTCGTCTAAAGAAAAATAATATGCAACTCAACAAACACGTTGCCAAATGAAAAATAAAATTTTGTCACCGCCGCTTTGCGCGGGTACACTACTAGTGACTTAATAAACACTATTCATTATCAACTACCACTAAGTTTTAACACATTATAACCAACTAGGCACCATTCACAACCAACTAGTATTAGTTAAGACCATATGTAACACATTACAACTAATTAATAAAACATGAACATACCTTAACTTCCTCAGTATTTTGCATTTGAACGAACTCTTCCCATTCTTTTTGTGATATGTATGGGTAGTCTCCACATGGATTTAGTTCTTTATCCATGTAGCTTTTACGAAGTGTCTTCCTTAAACCCTTCCAAGCTTCGTTACACTGTTTCAATACTTGACCTTTTGGTGTATCATCTTCAATGTGCCAATGTTCCTTTAATTTTCAAAGGAAGCTTACTAAATGTTCATACATATGATAAATAAATTAAAACACAACTAACTTATACATATTATACCTTAATATATAACCATAACTCGTCTTTTTCTTTCGCTTCCACTTCATCCCAACTAGGATTAGTAATTGAAATTCTTGACTTTGTTGTAACTCCTATATGGTTACCAAACTTAATTTGGTTTTTGCCAACAGCTTGATTCATTTCGTTGAATTGAATTGTACATATTTGATCTTTTTTAGCTTCACCCTTCAATAATGTGATGCCTCTTTTCTTCCGTCGTGGTCATTCTTGTCTTTCTGGGGGATCCATACCACTACATAAAAACACACATACACACAAAGCTAGTAACTCTCCTGTTTGAACCCGTGACTTAGAATGAAAATTGAAGATTTAAAACAAATAACTTTATTACAAAGCTAGTATAAAAACAAATCGTCCAAGAAATTAACTATAAGAAATAAATTGAAGAGGTGCTCATGTGTGCATAAATAAATTGTCTCCTCTATCTCAAACAAGAAATTAACTCATTGAAACATAAAATTGGGAGATGTGAATGAATATTGATAGGAAACAAGTTCTTGATTAAAACCCACTGTCAAGAAAACAATAAAATTTCAATTTCCAAATTAATAAAGTTTTATCTTTCAACATTAAGAAACTTGTGTAAGCACACTAAGCTATGTTCTGACAATGGTATGTTCTGGAATGAAATCAAGAAGCATAACACACGAAAATTGTAATAACTTTGATTAGTATGTTTTGGAATGTCATCAGTGCTGTCATTCTCTTTATAAACATGAATTAGTTTAACTATTGTTTATTGAATAACTATTGTTTGTTGAATAAGTGACTACTCTTTAGTCCTTAATTCCTTGTTTCCATGAATTTTAACATGCTAAATAACAAAACATATAAGTATTGAACCTGGAATTCCTATAACTAATATAATTGAATTACCTTGTTATAATTCAAGACATCAAGTAACACACTAAGAATAATTTTTTGAGAAGCTAAGACACATAACAATTCCTAAATTTGGTACTAGCAGTTCATGGCCAAATTAATTAGCCGAACAACCATGAAATGGAGAACCACAGAGGAGAGCACAGAGGAACCCACAAACCCATAAACCCACAAACTCATAAACCCATAAATTGTGAGTACCAGATAGAGAACCACTAAGGAGAGCACAGAGGAGAACACATAAACGAAACCCATAAACCCTATGAGGAGATCGAACACAGAGGGGTTTCCATCGAAACAAAAAAAAATGAAATTAAATAAAAAAGAAAGCTTACATGATCGATTGTGTATCAGCAAAGAAGGAGCAGCATCGATTGAGAGTCCTAAAGTGGAGAAGCAGAGAAGCACCGATCGATTGTGTATTAGCAGAGAAGGAGCAGTGTCGTATGTGTAACCTAAGTGGAGAATAGGTAGTCGAGACCTAAGGAGGGAGACGAAATCTTAAGCGGGAAAAGAATAAAACTTCTAACCTAAAGTTTAAATATGATTTTATGCAACAATCTTTCAATTTTTGATGTAAAAAATAAGTAAACAAAAAACTTTAATAATATTAGTATTATTTAAAACTAATAATTTTTTTTTATCAATGTATGATTTTATGCTACAATCTTTCAATTTAAAATGTTCAAAACTAATAAAATTTATGCAAAAATTATATATAAACTTAATATTAAATTATATATAAACATAATTTTTTTCCTAAAAAAAATACAAAAATACTAATATTATTTAAAACTAATAATTTTGTATCTACTTTTTTTTAAACTGAATGTGATTTTATGCAACAATCTTCCAATTTAAAATGTTTAAAACTAATAAACTTTATGCAAAACTTATATATAAACTTAATATTAAAATATATATAAATATTATTTTTATCCTAAAAAATACAAGAATAGTAATATTATTTAAAATCATTCAATTTAAAATTTTTAAAACTAATAAATTATAACTAATTTTAATTGCTTATAATTTACAAACAAATGGTGAAATGTTGACTTACTTTCATAAAGCATGACATCCAGGAATCCATAATCCTTCATTGTGATCGAATCTTAAATAAGCAGTATCAATCGTCTTCATTCGTAGATGGAATCCCAATAGAAAATGGAGGAAGCTCATCAAACTTGTCATATTCGTCTCATCGATAACATTCTCGACACCAATTATACGTCGTTTACTGTGGAGGACAATATGCCATCTTGAATCATTAGGATCCTTGACAAAAATACCTAGGTGGCTTGTTTTGCTAGAATGAAAGCTTCAGATGCATATCCGTTTGTAGAAAGGTTGACGATCATAAAACCATCACTATCCACTTTAACACCTCGTTCGTTCTCGACCCATTTACACTTGAACAATGGTATTGTGAACGATTCATAATGCAATTCCCAGATTTCATGAATGACCCCATTATACGAGGATTTGGCAATCCTTTCCATCTCATCATGATTCCCTCTCGAGACCTCTGTCGTTGCAGCGATTAACGTAACCCTGCTATTTTGCAATGTACTTCTCTCATCTTGTTTTTTGGGTAAAATGTATATCCGTTAATATCATAGCCTTGGTATTTTGTCACAACATATTGTGGCCCATACCCCAATTGTTGTACGGTTCTGCCAACATTATTTTCTACAAGCTCTGATCTCACCTTATCTTTCAACCAATTTGAAAAAGTCTTATTATGCTCATTTGCCACCGTTTTCTCAGTCCACTATGTTTCTTGCCTTTAACAATGTCATGTGCTCATGTATATATGGAGCAATGACCGTCATATGTTGTAAGACTGTAAATTGTGCTTGATTGAAATCTGCTAGTATTGGGGTCTCTACATTTTTTCCAATCGTTCCAACCCGTTGTAGTCGACCCTCATGTCGAGCTTGCGGAACACCGGCATTTGGGACACCTTTCATGTAATCTATACAAAAACCAATCACCTCTTCTGAGGAATACCCTCTAATGATACAGCCCTCTGGTCGATATCAGTTCCCTACATACCCTTTTAAGAAACCCATATACCTCTCAAATGGATACATATATCGTTAAAAAAACAGGCACGCAAGCTTTGATTTCTCCCACGATATGTGATGTAAGGTGAACCATAACATTAGAAAAAGAAAGTGGAAAGTACATCTCTAGCTGGCAGAGAGTCATGATGACATCACGTTTCCAAGAATCCAACATTTCAGGATCAATCACTTTAGAATGAATCATGTTGAAAAACAAGCAGAGTTTAGTTATTGTGTGTCGGATGCGGTCTCACAATATTCCACGAATTGCAATAGGAATCATTTGTGTCATTAAAACATGGCAGTCGTGAGACTTCATTCCAAGCAATTTCAAATCTTTCATCGACACTGGTTTTATAATGTTAGCAGAATAGCCTGATGGAACCTTCACGCCATGCAAGCACCGACAAAATTGACTTTTCTTGTTTTTTGACAGGGTATAACATGCTGCAGGTAGAAATGTACGCCTTCCATCATTCTCAACAGGAGCAAGCTCGGGTCGAATTCCTATCTCAATCATGTCCTTTCTAGCATTAACCTCGTCCTTTGTTTTGCCTGGAATATTTAACAATAAACCTATCAAACTGTCACATACATTTTTCTCGATATGCATAACATCAAGACAATGTCGGACTTCTAAATGCTTCCAGTACGGAAAATCCCAAAAAATTGATCTCTTCTTCCATATATTCTTGGGAGGACTTGTACCATGTTATGCTAACACAATGCTTAAATTTGCAACTCGGGAAAAGGTAGTCTCTCCGTCCAATGGTGGCCTTATCACATCAAGCTCATTTTTACCGTCAAATACCTTCTTCTGTCTGCGATATGGATGATTTCTTGGAAGTGATCTTCGATGTCCCATGTACACCATTTTTCGGCAATTTTTCAACCGCAAGGAACATGTATCATCTTCCCAAACAGGGAATGCTTTTCCTCTTTTCGTGCCATATCCTGACAGATTTCCATATGCTGGGAAATCACTTATAGTGCAAAAAATCAAGGCACGCATTTGAAAAGTCTCCTTTTTGTATGCATCATACACTTCAACACTCGGACTCCATAGCCTTTTCATGTTGTCAATTAATGGAGCGAAATACACATCAATGTCATTGTCGGGTTGTTTTGGACCTTGAATTAGTAATGACATCATGATATATTTCCGTTTCATGCATAACCAAGGCGGTAGATTGTAGATGCACAAAAGAACCTGCCATGTACTGTGACGGCTGCTCATGTTTCCAAACGGATTAATTCCATCTGAACTAAGTCCCACTCGTATATTTCTCAATTCGTCACCGAATTCTTCAAAATCAGCATCGATATTCCTCCACTGAGGAGAATCAGCAACATGTCTTAGCTTTCCTTCATTTTTACGTTCTTCTTTATGCCAACGCAACAATTTCGCTTCTTTGGCATTTGCAAATAATCGTTTCAATCTTGGCACGATGGGCAAATACCACGACACTTTAGTTGGGGGTCCATTCTTCGTCACATTATTGTTTTCTTTTATTTGTTTATTATGTTTGTACCTAGATGCACTACATATGACACATTCATCTAGGTTTTCATATCCGTTTCTGTACAATATACAATCATTTGGGCATGCATGTATTCTTTCAATTTCCAATCCCATTGGGCTCATCATTTTCTTCGCTTGGTATAATGAAACTGGCAGTTCGTTATCTTCTGGAAGCATGTCATGCACGATCTTTAACAGACTTGTGAAACTTTTATCACTCGAACTATTGTTACCTTTTAAATTGAACAATTTGGAAACAGCAGAAAGTTTGGTGAACTTCGTACAACCAATGTACAAGGGGTTTTTCTGAGTCGTCAAATAATTGTTGAAATTTATCATGATTTTTCTCAGCAACATCATCCTCCAAATCATGTAAGATGTCATCTAAACGGTCATGATCATCATCATTGATCAAATCAACATCATTAACATCATTAAATTCACGATCTACAACTGAGATACTTGTAGATAATAATTTACCATGTCGTGACTAACAAATATCCGTTCCATAAATCCATGAACTATCAAATGTCCTCTAACATCAATAGAATCTTCAAACAAACAAAAATTTTTACAAACTTGACAAGGACACTAAATTCCACTCGTTCCTTTATTGAGCCGATCATCTTCAGCAAATTCTATAAAACCAGACAGACATTTCAAATATTCGGCTGAAGCACGTTCGATATCGTACATCCATCTGCTACGATCCATCTGAATTTAGAAAAAAACATTACTCAATATGTTGTATGCATGCATGATATGAGTACATATGAATTGGTTGCGGGTGGTCAATTCTAACCCACTTTTTGAATATTCTGCCTCATATGTGAATGCGTATTAACAAATTGAGTATTTAAGAAACAATCGGCAACATTTCCCCATAACTCCACAAGTATGCGCATATAAACGCAACCCGTAGGAGTAAAGGGAAATCTGTACCGATTATTTTCCTAAATACTCAATCTGTTATTACGCGTTCACATCCTAAATGAGACAAAGTATTCAAAAAGCAGTCCTAAAATGGGGATAATCCAAAATTAATCTCTACTAGATTATATTTGGATGGGTATACATCTATTAATGACATATGAAATCCTATGTTTGCCCAACAATGGGCAACCCATTCTAAATGAATATTATATAAATTAAATTGATATGCAAATTGACAATAAAAACTACCTGAATAACTTCAATAAAAATAGATCCAACAATCAATGTACTGCGCGTAAATGATTTTCCCGATGCGCCTAACAAAAATAAATATTATGTCATTATATATAAAAACACTATACACACACATATAACATATACATATACATATACATATACATATGTGTGTGTGTGTGTGTGTGTATATATATATATATATATATATATATATATATATATATATATATATATATATATATATATATATATATGTGTGTGTGTGTGTGTGTGTATATATATATATATATATATATATATATATATATATATATATATATATATATATATATATATATATATCTGTGTGTGTGTGTGTGTGAGTGTGAGTGGACACACTAAATAAGAAAAAAATCAAATAAAATCAAATACATTTAATCAAGTATTTTGTTTATCTTGACAAACGAAAATATAAAATTAATAAAATTTATGGCATTTATAAAGAAAAATGAGAAGGTTGGGTGGTGTATTAATGGAGGATGTAGAATAAATGAAGAATGCTATTAAGTAAAGAAGAAAGAAATGTTTAAATGAGAGTGAAGATTGTCGTTGAAATATAGGTATTTAACCCCTGTTGTTTTAAAAAAATCGGGGTCTATAGTGTCTGTCTTTATGTCACAACCAACGTAATGAATGACTGTATTTAGTAAGAAACCGGGGTCTAATATCAAAATAAATTTAATGCCTGTCTGCGCACGTTGCTCGACGCTGAAAGAAATTAATTGGTGGACATTTAACCCATGTTTTTTTATTAAGAAACCGGGGTCTATGTGTCTCAACAAAAGTCGTGCAACATCGAGAGGCGGGACATTTAATGGGGCCTTTCAACCCCGGTTGTGTAAAACGGAACCGGGGTCTTTTACCTAAAAAAACACGGGAGACTTTCTATCCCGGTCTTTTAATTGTTTTTAAGTTAACTAGGGTTGATTAGGGGGGGTTGTAGGGGTTTTGTGTCTACTCGGCTTCCCTCTCTTTCGTAGGCTAATTATAAGAATATATTATCGACGAAGCAGAGAGAAGCTCTACTCACGTGACATAATTCTATCTGTTCATAATCAGAAATATTCGCATCTTTGCTCATATGGCACGCACAATCACAGCCGTTGAAAATAAAAACAAAATAAGGATAAAATCACAAAGTTGTTGAAAGTTAGAGATAAGATTAAAATAGTTGGAAAAAGTCATCAAAATAATTTATTAATTGATTATTTTCAAATCTACTTTAAGATAATTTATCATGATTGGTTACATCTAACAAACTTTGAGATAACATATATTATCATCGATTACCAATATATAGATGGATTAATTTTTTTTATATATTCCAAAAATTGAATATAATATTGATAAGTATGATTTTAAATTTTTGCATTGTATTATTTTTATTATAATAAATAAATAATATATAGAGTAAATTACAGAAATGGTCCCTGTGGTTTACATAAAACTTTGGATACAGTCCCTGTAGTTTCAATTTTGCATAAACGGTCCTTATCTTCACTGTTTACTTGCAAAATTGGTCCCTCTGCAGTTAACTTTAACCATGAAATGGTTAAATCTTTTATAATGACCATTTTACCCTTTTCTTTAATAACATTTTGGTCCTTCAAGTTTGTTGTTCATTTTAGTTTTGGTCCCTCAAGTAAATTTTTTTATTTAACTCTATTTTACTAATTATTATTATTATTATTATTATTATTATTATTATTGTAACGATTATTATTATTATTGTAACGATTATTATTATTATTATTATTATTATTAATTTAACTTTTTACATATTAATTTATTCGTTTATTAAGTTTTTTTTATTTTAATTCATTTTTTAATCTAAATTATAAATTATTTATTTCTTTATTATAAACAATTGTATCAAAATAGAATCCGTTTATTTTATATTTTTCCCGAATGAAAAACTTACAAATATTTTATATTATACTTTTCCAAACCAAAAAATTTTGAACCTTAAACTTTTATTAGTTTTTTCAAACAAAAAAATGTTACAAACCAAAATTTTGAACCTTAAACTTTCATTTTCTAAACTTAAAAATATGAAAAAGAAACCGTTTTTTTATTTTTATTTTTACACTAAAACCCATTCTAATTTTTTGTTTTGAGAAACGAAAAGAAATACAAACCATTCTGTTGTTACTTTTTGCAAACGAAAAAAACTACGAATAATTCTAATTTCCAGTTTTTCCAGACAAAAAAAATCATTCTATTTTTCTAGTTTTTTGAATGAAACCATTTCCTTTTATTTTTTCTCCGAACGGAAAAACTACCAACTATTATGTTTTTAAAGTTTTTCCTAAATACGAAATAGCGTGTTGTCTTTTTGTTCGGAAAAACTAATAAAATGGAATGGTTTGTATTTTTTACGATATGAAAATGTTAAAACTAAAGATTAATAAAAATTAATGGTTCGAAGTTTTTTGTTCGGAAAAACTAAATATTAAAAGGGTTTGTTGTTTTTCATTAAAAAAACTAAATAATGGAATGGTTTGTATTTTTTTATTTTTAGATTATTCTAGCCACTACGTTTTAAATTCTTTCCCATCATAAAAAATACAAACCATTCCGTTTTATTAGTTTTTCCGAACAAAAAGACTACACGTTATTTCGTATTTAGGAAAAACTTTAAAAACATAATAGTTGGTAGTTTTTCCGTTCGGAGAAAAAAATAAAAGGGAATGGTTTCATTCAAAAAACTAGAAAAATAAAAATGAATTTTTTTGTTTGGAAAAACTGGAAATTAGAATTATTCGTAGTTTTCTTCGTTTGCAAAAAGTAACAACAGAATGGTTTGTATTTCTTTTCGTTTCTCAAAACAAAAAATTAGAATGGGTTTTAGTGCAAAAATAAAAATAAAAAAACGGTTTGGTTTTCATATTTTTTACGTTTAGAAAATGAAAGTTTAAGGTTCAAAATTTTGGTTTGTAACATTTTTTTGTTTGAAAAAACTAATAAAAGTTTAAGGTTCAAAATTTTTTGGTTTGGAAAACTATAATATAAAATGTTTATATTTTTTTCATTCGAAAAAAATATAAAATAAATGGATTCTATTTTTGATACAATTGTTTATAATAAAAGATATAAATAATTTATAAGTTAGATTAAAAAGTGAATTAAAATAAAAAAACTTAATAAACAAATTAATTAATATGTAAAAAGTTAAATTAATAATAATAATAATAATAATAATAATAATAATTATAATAATAATAATCGTTACAATAATAATAATAGTAATAATAATAATAATAATAATTAGTAAAATAGAGTTAAATAAAAAAATTTACTTGAGAGACCAAAACTAAAATGAACAACAAACTTGAAGGACCAAAATGTTATTAAAGAAAAGGGTAAAATGGTCATTATAAAAGATTTAACCATTTCATGGTTAAAGTTAACTGCAGAGGGACCAATTTTGCAAGTAAACAGTGAAGATAAGGACCGTTTATGCAAAATTGAAACTACAGGGACTGTATCCAAAGTTTTATGTAAACCACAGGGACCATTTCTGTAATTTACTCTAATATATAATTTATGCTTATTAATTATTTCTATCAATTTTTTTGTGACGGAGTTAAAAATTAAATACATTTTTTTATAAAAATAAAATAGTAACTTAAAACAATAAATATAAATATATGACTACATTTTTCATAAAAGACTAAACATTATTAACACTAAATTATAATAACCTAAATAGATTTAAAATGATAATAATATATATAAAAATTGAAATAATACGGTTACCATTTGAATATATATATATAGATTCAGGTTCAAAAAGGTACCTCTCGAAATCAAGTGCACCTGAAGGTACCAACCTTAAAAAACTTTTTTCTAATTTTTTTCTCATAACCATGTTTAAATTAATGTTATACACATGATATATGAATTTCACATACATTCACACTTTCTGTGTCCTTAAAAATTATGTGAATGCTCAATGCATATTTATGTAAATGGTCATCCATGTGAATGGTTATTTCACATCATGTGAATGGTGTGAATGACCATTCACATGATCTTTTTTTACCATTCACAAGATTTATGATGTTGCTCCTTTTGAAAAAAAGTCTTATAATGTTGTCTTATACATGTCTATTTAAAAAAAATATATGTGAATGATCATTCACATTAGGGTACGCTGGGTACGCTGGAATCTCATAGGTACGCTGATGAACCTGATTCTATATATATATATATATATATATATATATATATATATATATATATATATATATATATATATATATATATCAATTAACTAAGAATAAAAAATTTAGAGACTGAAAAATACGTTGTTTTGATTTTTTTTTTTTTTGAAAATGTGATAACATTTATATCGAAATATAGATAAATATAACATCATATACCTATTCGGTTTTCTACAAAACATTATATATTAAAAGTTATGAATGAAAAAAGAAAGGGATATTTATAGAAAAAAACCCTAAAGTTTGACCATTTTTGTAATTAGAATCTCTAATCATTTTTCATTGCACAAAAAACCCCCAACTGATTAAAACTTATTAAAATGACCTTTTTTTCAAAAACAATGACTCGCAACCTGAGGAATTAATTACAATTTGCTGACCAACAATTCGTCTTCGACAAATCTTTTTTCCAACGAATTCACTTTTCTATGTTTTATGATTCAAATTTGTCTTGTTGATTTGTTTATTCAAATTTCTGTTTTTTTTTTTTGTAGGAATTTAGTTTTTTGACGAAATTTCGATTGTCACGATGCCTTGTCGACGGTGGCCTATGACTTTCAGTCGGTTACAACCAGTAATATCTCAATTCAATAATATTTTGCCGGTTTGAGGTTTTTTGTACAATAAAAAATGGTTGGGGGGTTTTAATCACAAAAATGGTTCAACTTGAGGGTTTTTTGCACAACTATGCCAAAAAATAAACTATATAAAACTGATGATATATTATATTAGATATATAAAAAAAATTGAACATTTAGATAAAACTAAACAGAATATAAATAATTGAGGCATGTGATACTATTTGTTTAGAACTAAAAGTATTTGTTATTTCATATATAAATACATACATAAAGTGAATAATCTATTTTTATTATTTTTATCGTTTTTCAGTCTGCCATATAAAATTAAAGATTTACGCTAATATTAAATATATCTATAAACAAATATGATAACACAATGATTTCAATGGATTTCCAATTAGTGAAATATGGGGGTGCATGATTTAATGATTACATATCTACAATATGATTTTATTAAGACTTTTTAAGTTCTTAATAACGAATTCTTTTATTTGAATACATATTTATAATTTTTTAGCTTATAAAAATTATTATTATATAATTACGTATTTCAAATACTGTACTTAAAGGTTTGCATGTAGACATTTGCGTATTACAGAGAGTGAATTGATATATTTCAAAATTATCGTGTAGAATACTGATTTTTTTTAACCATAAATTTCATTTTAATCACCACTTTTTAAATTATATATTAGTCTCCCAAACAATACACGTATATTATAACAAGTGTTAGTTGATATTCAGTAATTAAACGACCACAATTAAGATCAAACTATTAAGAACAGTCAAGATCAACACTAACCGAATGATTATATTGCATTGTTGAGAGAATTACAATACGAAGACCTTGAAAGCACAATTCCCAATGACCTAGCCGTACAATTACAAAATAATTAGTGCTAAATGAATGTGTACTGATACGTACATCTACTGTACTACAGTCACCTATTATATATATATATATATATATATATATATATATATATATATATATATATATATATATATATATATATATATATATATATATATATATATATATATATATATATATATATACACACATTTACCAAGATAAAATTCACTATTCATAATCTATTCATTTTATTTCTTTTTGATTTTTTGATTTTTTTGATTTTTTGATTTTGATTTTAAAGTTTTCTTATATAATTTATTTATTAATTTGTTTTAATAAAATAAAAAATAATATTATACTATATCTTACTTATTACTAATTTAATATGATATTTAAATATTGTAGTTTTACATTTAATACAAATTTGAATTCAAAGTCATTTTTTAAATATTGTTACTTTTTTTAATCCAATTTTAAATTTACTTATTATTATTTATTATTGCTTTGAAATTTTTTTTCTTATTTTTTATGTTTTGATTTCTTTCTATTTTTATAGCTTTTTAAAAAATAAATAAGATTACACATAAGTTTTAATACATTAGTATAGTGAAATTTTTTCTTTTTAAATATGAATCATCAAATTTATTTCTATATAAAGGAAAAATAGTCGTTATCATCATAGAACATAATGTATATTATCAATCTTTTTTTGAATAGAAAAATACACACATCCCTATTCTTACTTTTAAATTTACACATTTATATATCATCCAATATTAGTAACTATACTTAATTTGTTTGATAGATAGATAACACTATTCATAAATCAAATAGATAACATTATATGTATTATTTATTAAATTATTTTATTATTGTAATTGTTGTTAAAATAGTATCATCATTATTGTTAAATTATCTATATATATAAACTTAGAATCAAATGAGATGCTAAATCTATCTCTAGAAATGTTAAAATCATTGTGATTCATTTTTACATATTGATTCACAATTTTTTTATTGTATAAATAATGAATCATAAATTCTAAGTTAAGTGAATCAACTTCACAATGTTTTGAGATAATTTATTAATTTATAAATATGAATCATAAATTCAAAATAATTGAATTAATGTACAAAATTAACGAATCATAGTACTTCTCACATTTCTCAATATATATTCGCCTTCTCACGATAACCTAAACACACACACACTCACTCACATATTAAATTTTCTTGATATTTTGTTTGTATTATTATCATTATAAAATTTAGCAAAATGAATGTATATAGTATATTTAAAATTTGTTTTAGAAAATATAAAAATAGCAAATGACCCTTTTAAATAATAATAACATTAATTTTATATGTGATTATAGATGTTATTAATTTTGACTAAAAATATATTTTAAATTCATTATATATTTCAGCTTTAATTATTTGCTAATGATTCTTATACCCGCCGCAAAGCGCGGGGTGTTTCACTCGTTTATATACAAAACACAAACTATTAAAATATTAGAAAGTGACCCTTGGACTTATAATATTCATAAACAAAAACAATTCCCAACAATCTCCCCCTTTTATGAATGATTATTAGTCTTTAGTCTTTAGGCCCCAATTTCATCTCGAACCTCCTGAGCTTTTTCTGTTCATTAGCCTCATTTCAATCTTCGCAACAAAATCTACCATCATCTTTCTATCACCAGGACTTAAGCCTCCTTTCTTCTATTTATGCTTTGCATCGTAAGCCAGTTTTCCTTTCAGTCCTGTCATGACTTTCTGAAGTGTCCTATCACAATACTTATTCAATTCAACAATCCGTATGGCTCTCTTCTTCTGATCTTTATCTTTGTAAATCACCACCGGATGCTTGGCCATAACAACTTGATACTCTTTCAGCATATCCATATGTTTGATAAATCTATATGGAGCGGTGATATTTATTCTTCACATTCCTCTTTCAACCCCAATCTGCAGATCTTGTGTATTGACATGAGTACCAACTTTGTATGCAAAAAAATGAAATAGAGCTTTAAGAGCAAATCTACAATATTCTTCTCTCTTATTTCGGCACGACTCATCAAACAAGTCTTCTACATCCACCAAGTTGATATTAAACAAGTCAGCTTCACTGAAAACATATGTCTTTCCATCTTCTCTAGTTACTGTGAACGTAGGATAGAAAATATTCACAATCTATCCTTCTCGATGCTAACCATCTCATCAATCCTGTGTTCACTTCTGATATCTTCAATCCGCTGAGTTTTATTTTGCAGGAAATGAGTATAATTCACAAGATTTGGCATATTCGGCTCGGTTACTCTAAACAGCTTCAAGAATGAACATGTAGCACGTTTCTTGCAAAATATCTTCTTCTCTAAGTGATCTTCCAAAAATGGAAGTTTGTTTCTTTTCTTTATGAAGTCTTCATTCAACTTTCCAGAAAGATTTAACTTCTTAACCTTCTTCTTCTTATCTCATCCTCATTCAACAAAGTCAGCATATCATTAATTTCTTTCTGAACTTCTTCTAGAACAACATATCTCAAGTGATGCTGTCTTTCAGACTCATCAGCCAAAATATAACCCTTAAAGAATTTATCCATTAATTCAACTTCATTCAACACTTTAACAGATTCAGGCACCACATTATCAATCGGAAATGGATCAAACTCTTCCTTAACTGTAATCGTCACCTCAAGCTTTTCAACCATTGGTGTTGGCATTTCATCTTTTAAAATTTCTTAAACTAACTCATCCTCATTTAATATCCTTTCATCTCTCAGAGTGGCATCAGACAATTCAAATACTTCATCTTCAGACACATCAATTTCTTTTTCAACATCTTCAATTCTTAACACTTCTTCTTTTTCATCAATATCTGAATCATCATAATCTTCAAAGTTATAAATTCCAGATTGAATACTCACAGGAACTGGAACATCTTCATAAAGAATCAATTCCAACTCACTCTAAGCATCAACCGGTTTTTCTTTTGAGCCTCCCGCTTCACTCACACCTTTATCTCCAGTCTCTTTCTCTTTGTATACAACCATTTGAAGTTCAGCGTCTCCAAGCTTTCTCCTCTTCTCCCCCTCATGAGGAGCATCATCGGAGTCGTCATCATGATCCTCATGTTTTCTTTTAGGCCCCGAAGCTTGAGACTTACACGTTTGCTCAATTATAGACAATATTTCTAATAACGATCCAAGAGCACTTACAACCGTGTTTTATATACCCAACATTCTCTCTCTCATCTCATCAAACTGTTCAAAACAGTAGTCCGGCAGCTCATTATTTGAAATTTGAGTCTCTTCATCTACTGCAACCGCTGCTGTAGCTTTACCTTTTAACAACCTTTGAATGTTTGAAATCTGATTCATCATCTCCATATATTGACTTGTCATCTGATCAGTAACTCTAGTAATGGATTCATTCAGTCGTGTTTCAGATACAAAGGGTAACGTGCTCACACCAAGGTTACTAAGACTTCCAGTTGTCACGACAGTTGAACTTGTAAAAAGAACATCTGTGTGGCCTACGTTCAGAGTTGGCAATGTTGTATCTCTGGTAGGACTTCCAACTACTTCATGCGACAAAGCAATGAATGCTTCTGACACAATACTTGTTACAGGGACACGTAGTCCTTCTGTACTTGTTTGAACACTTGAAACCGACTCTAGTGTCCTATCGTGTATTGGTTCTATGACCTGTGGACAAAGAAATGTACAGTAGGGCAGAGTTGTACTTGTTTCAATATCTATAGGATCCGAATGATCCCAGGATAGATTATGTGCAAAATCCCTGTGAAGAACTGAAACATCTCCTTCTTGAGAAGGAGATGAGTGGCTGGTGGGGTGTGCAGTCACTAGTGGGATACTGGTTTCTTCAATGTCAACTGTCAAAGGAGAGTTAACAGTAGATGTGGCTACCCGGATTTCTGTGTATTGGGACTCCCTCACACTTACTCTTACCATCTCATCAACTTCATGAATAGGTAGACGTTCAGATTGAGATATTTCAACTCTCTCCCCAGCACCATCAATATCATCACCATTAGTATTATCATCATCATCATCATCATTTTCACCCTCATTTCCCCCTTCTTGAATATTTGATAAAGTTCTTTCAGAGTCAGAATCTCCCTCACCTCCCCTCACAACTCCTTCAACCTCGTCTCTCAGCTCAAGGTTTCCCTGTACATCAACCCCTTGTTGATGTACCTGCTCACCTATATCTCCTTGGGTAGAAAAACTCGATTCTTGAGTTTCCATAGGAGCATGATCTATTCGGTACAGCCTAACACTCTCAGCATTCTCATTAGCATATCTCAACAAAGCTTCGGGAATCGGCATGATATTGGCATTAGGGTCGTCCTGGACTTTATGCATGCTCATCATTACATAGTCTGGGCACTTTTGAGGATTGGATCTCTTTGGAATCTTTTCGTTGGCCCTCAATATGCCTCTGATTAAAATTTGAATAAAACGTTGTAGTGGCACAAACTTCCTTGCTCTATTAGTCGTCTTTGCAAGCATTACTTCTTTTAGATCTTCCCATATACATTGGGCGAAGTCATAGTGCTTGTTGAATGGCACACCATGAAATAAACGTAGACAATGTAAGCTTCATCGGTCTATACCAGTGTTCTTTGAGGTCGTACATCTATTGATAATGCCAAACAGTGTATACCATTCGCCATTCAGACCATTTCAGTAAAACATGGAACTCTTGGTCAATGGTTTAGAATAACCAAGGCTTATAATGTCTCTACAAAGCTGGTCGTCAGATACAAAGTTTTCAAAATCGGCAAGTTCAGGGAAGTTGACTGTATCTATGCGTCTAGGTAAAAACAAGTTATGACGCAATCGGGCAAGTGTGATATTTGATTTGAATTGGTCAATGGTGACCTTGAAGTGATGATCACCTTTAGCAGGCACAAACCTAATTGTGTGGCAAAACTGATGTAATCATTCATATCCTCTTTAAGCTCCGATGGTTTCACAGAAGTCGTCTGTTTAGACTCGGGTCCTGAACTGGTATGTCCAGGAGCCATCACGATGCATCCATCAAATTTAACATTCACGCTTTCATTGACGGTCTTCGTGCTTTTTTTGTAGACTCGGAATGCCACCGATTCTTTTGAGTATCCAGTGAATATGCCTTCATCAGCTTTCTGATTAAATTTTTCCAAGTTGTCTTTATCGTTCAAGATAAAACACCTGCAACCAAAGACATGGAAAAATTTTATATTAGGAACTCTTTTAATTATCAGCTCATATGGTGTTTTTCTGAATCTGTTATTGATTATAGATCTGTTCTGGGTGAAACACGTAGTTGCCACAGTTTCAGCCCAGAGGAACAGCGGCAGATTTGAATATGCGAGCATCGTCCTTGCAGATTCCAAAAGAGTTCGGTTTCATCTTTCAACTACTCCGTTTTGTTATGGGGTACGAGCTACCAAAAATTGACGCGATATTCCAACAGAACTAAGAAATATCTCGAGCGACTTGTTCTTGAATTCTGTACCATTATCAGATCTAATGGTCTGGACAGAAAGCTGCAACCTAACTTGTATTTTGCAATTGAAGTCAATTATTATCTCAGTATCTTCACACTTGGATCTCAGGAAGAACACCATGTGTATCTTGAATAATCATCAACTATCACAAACACATATTTCTTCTTATTGATGCTTTGTACTCGCATAGGCCCGCATAAATCCATATAATAGTAGCTCTAATGGCCTAGTTGAAGAATGTTCAACTTTTAATTTGTGTGAAGCCCTCACCATCTTCCCTTTCTCACATGCGGCACACAACTGCTAGCTCCTTTTGAAATCGGAGAGTCGGTAGACCTTTTACTAAACCACCTTTTGCAAGATTTGTTAGTTCTTTGAAGTTTAGATGAGACAGACGGCGATGCCACAACCAGGATTATTTGGAAGTTGCATTTGACAGTAAACAGACATCTTTCTTCAAATTAATGTTTGCTAAGTATATGGAGTACAAATTTGTTTTCCTAGTTCCAGCTAGGATTTTCTTCCCTTCCCCAGATCTTATACTACACCTATTCACCTTGAAATTGACTTCCAACCCTTTGTCGCACAGTTGGCCAATGCTGAACAGATTGTGGCCAAGACCATCTACATAGAATACCTTCTGAATATTAATTTTATCGTATTCCAGCCTTTCATAGCCTTTGATCGGACAGAACTGATCGTTGTCGAATCTAACCGTCCAACAGAATTTGTCCACAAAATTCATTAGGGTGTCTTGCTGTCCGGTCATGTGCTTGGAACATTCAGAGTCAAGGTACCACACATGATTTACCTACAAGACAAAGTAAAACGTGAGGTACCCACTTATAGTTGGGTACTTTGGATTTTGGTAAATCATGTGGTATTACTTCAGGTAGAGTAACACATAATTTCTTTGTCTTTGGAACCCACTTTTTAACAGTCTTCTTGGGTATCCATTTTATACAGTTCTTTTTGGAACTGATTTTGAAAGTTGTTTCTTTGGATCCCTTTTCTGTTTAAAAATGGGAACCTTGTTCTTTGCTACCCATACAAACATATCAGAATTATGCAATGATTTAACATTCAATGCATGACATTTGGCAAAATTAAACGATAACAGTTCAGTACGAGAGTATTTTGAGTATTGTTTATCAGTTGATTTATTACTAACATAATTCCCTGCACAACTAATCCTAGTTGTAATAATGGAATCTTTATCCCTCCACTCTTTTCTAAAACTCGTCTTTTTTCCTTTCCACTTGCTTCTTTCGCCATATTTGCTTCGATGTTCTTTTCACAGATTTATCTGACATAACAGAAGAACAAAAATTAGTCGATTTAGTATAAGCTTTAATCTGCAAAACTTTCATACCTCTAGACGCATCTGCTGTCTTTGCATTTGTTACCTTAGATGAAGATGATTCACCTTTTTCAAATTTAGGAGTGACAAAAGAAACTTTTATTTTCTCCTTTTTGTGTGAAACAGGTGATGGAACTTATTCAACCTTAGAATCTGTAGGTATTCTTTTCAAAATACTTACTGGTTCATTGGGTCTATTAGTTTGTTTATCATGAAGTGGTTTTATAAATACGTCAATTTGACAAACATTTCTTCCAAAGAATTGAAATCAGAGTTCATATACAGATCAAATTCTTTTTCAAGATTAATAGAATCATGTTGAATTGAAGATACCTGATCTGGTTGAGATGTGATTTCAGGCTGGTTTTTAAGTTTCATTTCCAAATCTTTAATCACAGCCCGAAGTTTTACCTTTTCATTCTCAAAAGTTTTAAGTTTCAATTCAAGATCAGAATTAATCTTCTCAAGAATTGAGTTTGGAATATATGTCTTTTGAGTGGAAGATGTACTTTCAGACAAATCTTTGTCAAAATATGTCTGAATATACTCTTCTGATTTACATGGATTTTGATAACTTTCATTAAGCTTGTTATAATCCAGATTCATTTCCATTTTATCTTTTCTCAACCTTTTCCGATCCTCAGCTGATTCTACTTCATCTGAAGCTTTTAAGAATACCATCTTTAATCCTAAATTCATGTATCTTGTATCATAAAGATTTAGTGAACACAAAATTGCTTTCGTTAGATACTTAGGGTTATCACAACCAATTCCTGATTTTGAATTATAAAAATCGGTGTCTTTTGGTTGTTTCAGATGGATTGTCTGATCTGTTTGACCTCTTTTAAGAAATTCATCTTCTAAGGATTTAATTTTCTCATACAATTTAGTTATTTCAGCAAAGATGGAATTATATTTTACAGAGTAATTCGTTGATTCTAATTCTGCTGGTTTTAGTTTTACTGTTAAGTCAGAAATATTGTTACTCAACTTTTTTATTTTGCAGTTGAATGTCATTGTATTTTTCCTCTATGTTTGACACAGATTGCAATGCAAATGCCTTATCTTTAGAAAAATCTAACACTAAAGCATGTTTGAGTCTTAATTTGTTTTCCAAAGAATGGACATTTTTTTTTATCGGTTTTTAAAGAATTTTCAAATCGTTTTAGCATGTAAGCCATCTGAGCAAGTTTCTGTTCAAGCTCACAGGAGTCATCTTCATCAGAGTCGGGATTAGAATGTACCTTGGGTGTCTCCGATTGGTCTGAGGCATCTGAATCTGACCCATCATCCTCTTGCTCTT
Source organism: Centrapalus pauciflorus (assembly GCA_020465985.1). Classification (NCBI taxonomy): domain Eukaryota; kingdom Viridiplantae; phylum Streptophyta; class Magnoliopsida; order Asterales; family Asteraceae; genus Centrapalus; species Centrapalus pauciflorus. The sequence goes on along the minus strand of JAANYP010007751.1, from coordinate 187,763 downwards.
TGCTCCATCCAGCTGCTCCTATAGCCATTAATGTCATATCTTCTCTCTGTTCAATCTCGAAATCAGAATCCTTTTTCTCTTCTTCTTCATCATCAGTCAAACCAACCCATACTTCATCTTCAGCCAGCATAGCAGATTCACTTATCACAGATTCATTCAAAATTTATGACTTAAGGCATATATGGGCATCTTCATCCAGAATATCTTCGTCATCAGACAGTTGAAGCCAGTGATCATCCTCAGCCATTAAAGTCTTTCCAGCTTCTTTTTTTTAGCCAGTAGAGCCTTCCGAGTATAGTAATCTGAATTCTTGACAACTGGCTATCTACATTAACTCACAAAGTGGCCTGGCTCACCACAGTTGTAACACTTCTTCCCAGCTTCTTTCTTGGTAGACTTCTCATATTTTTCAAGCTTCTTACCACTGCATTCTCCAGATTTTTCATATTTGTCTCTCTTCTCATATTTTCTGGATCCTGTCTTGTATCACATCTTGTTATTTGTTGGTTTGCGATAGAATTTCTTCTAGAAAGCCTTCGTCAGGAGTGTCATATGCTTCTTCATTTCCTCAATCTCTGAGTCTGCTAACGAATCTGTTAACTTTAATTCAGATGAACTACTAATGATAACAACTCTCTTCTCATTTTTCAGTTTGTATTTGTACTTTTTATCTGCAAGAAGAGCCAGTGGATCAATCGTTGCTTTCTCAGCTTGCTTTTTACCAGATACCTTTCTTAAAACAACTTCTTGATAGTTGTTTATATTCTCAAGCACCGTATGAAAATCCATGTCATCTATTCCTTTGTTTGTTGGAATATCATGGTGTATTTGTCCCATTCCGGGTTGAGAACATTCATGAATTTGACGTTAATGTCCATATTAGACTTTGTTACCCCGATTCTCTTCATTTCACTTACGAGGTTAACAAATTTGAGATATGTGTTCTCTAATAGCTCCCCTTCTCTAGCTCTGAAGTTCTCAAATGTCATCAAGCTGTTTCATGCTCTATTTGTGGCTGCTTTGTCTGACCCTCTCATCAGCTTACACACCTCATCCGAGATGGATTTGGTTGTGCTTGTATTTGTTAGACTTATGTAGATGTCATTTGGAATTGAGATAAGCAAACGTTTTTGAGCTGTTTTATCCCCTAGTTTTCTTCTCTTTCGAGCTTCAGTTAGATTTGCAGTTGTGACCTCTTCTATTCTCTCAAATATCGGAGGATTTCCGTTTGGAACTGCTGGGATTGTTACAAAAAATTTGGTTGGGCCTTCCGTCAGTGAAGCCAGCATCTCCTCAAATAAGTCGTGAAAGCTAATGAACTCTAAAAATCGTTCCCTCCATTGCACATACTCTCCTTTGTAAAGAATTGGAGGCTTGGTTTCGGATCCCATGGCTAGTGCGTCTTTGGACATTGTGAATTGATAATACTGAATCTTCCAAGATCTTTTTATGAAATAAAGAATGATTTCTGAGTGAACACTGAAAACAAACTCTAATGATAAAAGACCAAACTCGAAATAAGAATGGTCAAACTCGGTCAATGAAGAGTAAAACTAGATGTATGAAGAGTGAAACTCGAAGTATTAAGTGTAAAACTCGATCAAAGAATGGTAAAACTCGATCAAAGAATGGTAAAACTCGATCAAAGAATGATCAAACTCGAATTACAAAGTATCAAACTCTATTGAAACAAAATGAAACTCGAATGAAGCTTGGTTCAACTCGAATGAAAAATGAATGAACTGGAATGCTTCTGATCAAACTCGAATCTACTGTGAACAAACTCGAAGAATTATTAATCACAATCTAAGTACAAGTATTTCAACTCGAAAATAGGTTTTTTCAAACTCGAATTAAGTTTGATGAAACTCGAATTAAGTTTGATTAAACTCGAATTAAGTTTGATTAAACTCGAATGAAGTTTAATCAAACTCGATCAGTTCAAAAAGAAAGTTTATCAAACTTGAACCTCTCTTGAACAAACTCGATCAAAGAGTGATCAAACTCGGTCAAAACACTTATCAAACTCGATCAGTGCTTGTTAAAACTCGGTGAACACTAAAAGCTTAGTTTTGTCCGAGTTTTAACAGTAAGTTTCAAAATTCAAGTTCAAAAACTCAATTTTCAACGAAAAGTCCTCTAAATGAATCCAAATTGAAATCGAATATGTGGTTTTCACATACAAACACTTTTTGACTCAACACTTTGCCTAAATTCAGATCACAACCCCAAAATTTGGCAAAATCAGTGAAGAACACATAAAAACTGAAAAATCAGTAAACTTCAAATTACTTTTTGTGTGTTTGGAGTTGAAATCTTAAACTTATATCAATCATTTCGTCTTTTAAATTCACTCCTTCGATCCAAAAATCAATTTAAAAAAACCACAGAATCAAAAACCCTGGATGATTAAATGAATTTTGAAAAAAATATGAATGTAACAGTGTTCTTGAAAAAACTTTTTCAGATTCAAAAATCAAACAATTTCAGCTAATTAGGCTCTGATACTAGATGATATTCAGTAATTAAACAACCACAATTAAGATCAAACTATTAAGAAAAATCAAGATCAACACTAAGCGAATGATTATATTGCACTTGTTGAGAGAATTACAATACGAAGACCTTGAAAGCACAATTCCCAATAACCTAGCCGTACAATTACAAAATAATCCGTGCCAAATGAATGTGTTCTGATACGTACATCTACAGTACTACATTCACCTATTTATATACAAAACACAAACTATTGAAATATTACAAGTGACCCCTAAACTTATAATATTCATAAACAAAAACAATTCCCAACATTAGTAGACCTCAAACATAAATACACGTAAGAGTATTGATGGTAAAATGATGTTCTATTTATCTCAAGACATATATTTTTCTCTTATAAGAAATAATATATGATAGATAATTGCTAAATTAGAAAATTATTTTAGAAATAAACATCCCGAGCAACACACGGTTATGTCACTAGTTATACAGTGGTGTTTGTAAATAGGATAAAGTAAGTTGTTTGATTAAAGGGAAATTTGCTCAAAAACTTATAAGTTGGATCATTTTTGCGAGTAAAAACCCAAATCATTTTTCATTGCACAAAAATCTCCAACTGACTAAATTTATCAAAATGATGTTGTTAGGCACAAAAAGGCCTCAGTCAAACCTGTTCTGCATCTGAGGGGGAGATTTTTTAATCAAACCTGTTGATGCATTTGAAGGTCGAATTTAAGGCCTGTTATATGCCTTATTGAAACCTGAAAATGATTTGCAATATCAGTCTAAAGCTGTTCTATATGTTGCATGTGTTGCAACTAAGACAGTTTGTCCAAGCTGTTCAGTCTGCTGAACAGGCTGGACATAAACTGTCTACGCTGCTCTACACTGTTGAGCAGCTTGGGCATTTTTAAAGTGTTCTGTTCTTTGTGAACAGAACCTGTTCTTTGTGAACAGGGTAAACACTTTATGGAATTTGTTTCCAAGTCATCATGTATTGTTTTTGACTACAAGATCAGTTTACACAGTCGAAGACAAAGTGGAAAACAGAACTGCTCAGCCTGCCCACGCTGTTCTGTAACATGAAGACAAAAGGATATTTGAAAAAGGGTGACAGACCTTTTTCTTATATCAAAATAGGCCTTTACAAGGAAGAAAGACGCAAAGTTGACATTCCTAAAATGGTTAAAGGCAATGCAACAGTAGACAAAGTAAAAAGACAAAAGTTCTGCACATGTGAAGTCAAGTCTGCTTTTCAGAAAAGTGCAGAAAAGGTTATGTTGTCTTTTCAACAAGACTTCTTCTTTTTCATTCCGTCCAATGAAGATGTTTCTCTTAGATCCTCTAAGTGAGTATAAAAGGAAGCTTCTAAGGTCAGAAAGAAGTGTGAAGAAAGCTAAGTGCTAAAACCAAGAGTGAACGTGCAAGTGTGATCTTCATGCATGCAAGTCTTCTGTAAACCAGCATCTGTGTGTCTAAGCTGTTTTACCTAAGCTGTTCCTTAAAAGTCTTGTAAACACATTGAGTGCATCTTAGTGAGTGTATTCAGTGTATACTAGTTCGAGTCTGTCTTAGACTAGTAAACATACTGTTGTATCTGTCATCTCAGCTTGAACCATTCCGCATTCAAGCTTGTTTGTAATTAACAAATTGTTGATAATACATACAAACATTGAGAAAAGAGTGTGTAGTTTTTAAATTGCTGTATTCACCCCCCCTCTACAGCTTATAACTATATACTTTGGGAACCTCTCGGGACCTACAACTGGTATCAGAGCAGTTTAGAGTGTGTGTCATTCTAGATCTCTCATTCTCCCAAGTTTCCATGGACAACAGTGCTGCAAATTCTTCTTACTATGACAATGGCTCTATGGGCAAGCCTCCAAAATTTAATCATCAAAACTTCTCTGGTTGGAAGTGCAGAATGATGCTCTACTTAGAGAATCTGGATGTACAACTGCCAGAGATAGTGATGGAGGGTCCCTATGTGCCAACCTCTGTTACTACTATAACTCCAGCGGTTGAAGGAGCTGCCCCTGAAATCAGGACCTTTGAGAAAGCCAAAGCTCAATGGTCTGATGAAGACAAGAGATTGGTGGCTCTGGATGCAAAGGCCAGAAACAACCTGGTCATTTCTCTCCCTGATGATGTGTTCAAGCAGGTGGAGAAAATGAAGACAGCAAAGGAGATGTGGGATACTTTGTGTACCGTCTATGATGGACCCACAATCACACTGGACAACAGGATCAACAATCTTGTTAGACAGTATGAACTCTTCTTTGCTAAACCAAAGGAGACTCTCACTGAAACCTACACCAGGTTCACTGCTCTAGTGAATGATCTCAAAGCTGTTGGGATCACCAAGGACAGCCTTACCCTGGTGAACAAATTTCTGGACATTTTACCTGAAGAATGGAACTACTTTTCAACAATTCTAAGGAACTCAGGTACCATCAGAAGTATGGATCTGGTCAATCTATATGGATCTTTACTGAATGATGAACAGTCAAGGCAACAAAAGAGAAATGCCTTGGAAATGTCCAGAAGAGGTGCAGCCTTTGTGGCTAGTGTGAGACAGCCTGTTAATCAGGTGAATGATGTGTTCATTCAACCTAATCAACAGGATGATGAAAAGGAGGAGGTGTCAGAAGAAGAAGATGCTGCAGATCTTGCTGAACAAGATGATGAGCAAATGATAGCCATGCTTGTCAAAAGGTTCAACAAGAAAAGGTTTGGAAGAAACATGCTGCAAGGAGGTTCAAGTGCTGGCAAAAAGAAGGCATTTGACAAATCCAAAGCTGAGTGCTTCAAGTGTGGCAAAACTGGTCACATAGTTGCTGACTGTGTGTCAAAAGCTGTTGGTCAGTCATCTAAACCTAACAAGACTAACAAGGATGATGGCTATAGGGTTAAGTACCTTATGGCCATGGCTAAGCTGAGGAAATTGGAAAACTCTGTGTCTTCCAATCGCCAAAAGGGACTCATGGCAGAGACATGTGACTGGGAGGAATCTGATTCATCATCTGATGAAGAAGATAATCAATGTCTGATGGCCAACACTGATGTCCCATCAACAAGCAGTTTCAAACAGGATATGGCTGAAGCTGAAGCATTCAGCAGCTTGGAGAACTGGAATCCTACAATGATGTATAAGGTACAAAATTTTATGGCTTACAGTTCTGAAGAAAAAGTTAAAATGTTTGAATATATGCTTGTTGATCTCAAAGCTGCTGTTGAGAAGCATGATGCTTTATTATCTGAAATCTCTAAGCTTAAAGCTGATCTTAAAACTAAATCCAGTAAACTGGACAGTTTCCATAAGTTGGAAACTGAGCTTGATGAATTAAAACACGTCAACTCCATTTTACTGGAAGAAAAGAGAGAAACAGATATAAAGCATGCCAAGCTTCAAAAGATAGTTGACTCTTGGTGCCAATCTGCACAAAAAGTCAGCCATTGTATCAGTCAACAGATTCCTGCTCAAATCCAAGCCTATCTTGGAGGGGATCTTGACACAGCAGCTTCCATTGTTGAAATAAGTAATTTGAAAGAAGACTTGTCCACTCTTGGTGAACTTCCAAATACATTCATCCAAAATGTGAATGGTAAACTTATTTCAACAAACAGGTTTGTCAGGCCTCAAAATACTGACAGCTTGTGTGAACTCAGCTCAAAAGCTGATGTTGGAGTTTGTTCTCCAAAACAGCCTGCTAAGTGCTCTGCTAGCTCACACAAGCAAAAGAAAGGAAAACATGTTCAAACTGAAGCTGTGGATGCTAAACCTGTTGACAAAACAGGTTCTGAGTCCAAAGCTGTTGGTAAAAAGCATGTTAATCCTTTTGATGCTAGACATTTTGAAAATAAGTTTTCAAAAAGTAAGCAGCATGTTTTCAACAAGGGTAAGTCTCATGTTGAAAACAAAACTGCTGTGATTTCAAATAAGTTTTCAAATCATAGTGGTAAAATGGTTTTAAATGAAAATAAGTTTTTCAAAACCAAACACAGTGAGCATGCTGATAGGCAGCATAAATCACAGTCCAGTAGGGGCAAAGGCAAAGCTATTGCTCAAACTGAGACAAATGGGAATAAGTTTCCCAAACCTGTGGAAGTTCAAAAGCCAATCAAGCTTCCTGTCTTTGACATATGTCCTCCCAAAAAGAGGAAAGAAGAGACAGTCAAAGCTGTGGCTATTGAACTCCCCACACAAGCTGTTGATTCATCAAAGAATGCTAAACCTGCTAAAGGAATCAACAAAAACAGTTCAGAATGTGTTTCTGAAGGATCTTCTTCCAAAAATGCTAAAAAGAGAAAGTGTTATAAATGTGGGAAGAAGACACATCTGGCCAAGGACTGTCCTGAATCTGAGGACATGAGGCCTGTTGACTCTGCTGTTTCCCTCACAGCTGTCACAAGCAGTGGTGGAAATGTCACAGTCATGGAGGATGGTATACAAGCTGATACCATCCAGATAGGGAATATTAGTGTGGACATTCCAAATCCATCAACAAATGTTGATAAAGTAGGAGAACTCATCTCTGTGATGAGTTCCCCTAAAAATGACTAATAATTCTCTTTTCACTCTGCAGGAAAAACAACCTTCCCAGGTTTGGTACTTGGACAGTGGCTGCTCAGGGCACATGACAGGTTGTAAAGAATTGCTGAGTGAACTCAGGCCTGAAAAATGGCCAAAAGTCACCTTGGTGACATGTGCAGGGATCCACTGAGGGATATGGAACTCTTAAAGCTGGTGCTGCAGTGTTCAAAAGGGTAGCCTATGTGGTTGGGCTAAAAACATAACCTTGTTAGCATAAGCCAACTGTGTGATGCTGGCTACAAGGTTAATTTTGATGAGCACCTGGGTTACATATTGGGATTCCCAAGGCAAAGTTGTGCTGTGTGCTCAACGAAAGAAAGGTGTATATGTTGTGGATATGCATTCTGCTGACCCCACAACTGAAACCTGTTTCCTCACAAGAACAAATGCTGATCTAAACTGGTTATGGCACAGAAGACTGTCACATCTGAACTTCAAGAACATCAACAAACTCTGTAAGAAAGAGTTGGTGACAGGTTTGCCTTCTATGACCTTTGCCAAAGATAGATTATGCACAGCTTGTGAGAAAGGCAAGCAGAGAAAAACATCTTTTAAATCCAAACACAATTTCTCTATTGATACTCCACTCTTCTTGATCCATATGGACTTGTTTGGACCTGTTAATGTCCCCAAGTCTAGGAGGAAGAAGATACACTCTTGTAATGGTTGATGAGTTCTCCAGGTACACATGGGTGATCTTTCTGAAGAGCAAAGGAGAGGCTGCTAGAGAGATTATTGGATTTGTCAAAAAGATGGAAATGCTAAACTCTGCCCAAGTAAAGCAGCTTAGAAGTGATCATGGTACTGAATTCAGAAACAGTACTCTTGAAGACTTCTGTGAAGAGAAAGGTATCACTCAAAACTTTTCAGCTGTAAGAACTCCTCAACAAAATGGAGTTGCTGAAAGGAGAAACCGAACTCTCATTGAAGCTGCCAGAACCATGCTGTGTGCATCAGGTTTACCTTCATCATTTTAGGCTGAAGCTGTTAACACTGCCTGCTTCACCCAAAACAGATCCTTAGTGGTGAAAAGGTTCAACAAGACTCCCTATGAGCTGCTCAAAGGGAGAAAGCCAAATGTCAGTTATTTCCATGTGTTTGGATGTCCCTGTTTCATTCTGAATCAAAGGGACCAGCTGTCGAAATTTGAACCTAAAGCTGATGAAGGTGTGTTTGTTGGCTACTCTACGATATCAAAAGCCTACAGAGTATACAACAACAAAAGAAAGGTGATAGATGAATCTATCAATGTCACCTTTGAAGAGTCCAAGAATGCCTCCACCAAAGCTGTTCCTGAATCAGTTTCAGGAGAACTTAACTTTGATGATCTGATGCATTCAATCAATGAAGAGGACTCAAAAGCTTCCACTACACCCAGTGTGGAACCTGTTAATCATGATGGACATGATGATGATTATGTCAATACACCCTGTGTGAATAAATGTACTGACTTAATTACAACTGCATGTCCAGAACCTATCAATGCTGATTTTCCCAGTTCCTCTGCTGATATGTTCAACAGTGGTCAGACATGTTCAACAAGTGAACAGGCTCAAGACAACAGTGTGTCTGAAAATCTTGAGAGCTGTTCAACAGGACCTGCTGAAGATGTTAACAACTCAGGTAAATCATCATTGAAAAATGATCCTAAGTGGATCAGGTGTCACCCCAATGATCAAATAATTGGTGACATCAATAAAGGGATACAAACTCGGTGGGACAGCTTAGGGAATTTTTGTATGTTCTCTAGCTTTGTTTCACTGATGGAGCCAAAGAAGGTGGATGAAGCACTAAAAGATGCCAATTGGATCACTGCCATGCAAGAAGAACTCAATCAGTTTGAGAGAAACAAAGTATGGAAGCTGGTCCCTGCTCCTAAAGGAAAAACTATAATTGGCACAAAATGGGTTTTCAGGAACAAGATGGACGAGCAAGGTCATGTCATTAGAAATAAGGCAAGACTGGTTGCTCAGGGCTACAGACAGGAGGAAAGCATTGACTATGATGAAACATTTGCTCCTGTGGCCAGGCTAGAAGCAATTCGTTTGTATCTAGCCTACGCTGCTCATAAGAGCATAAAGGTATTTCAAATGGATGTGAAGAGTGCATTTTTGAATGGGAAGCTGCAAGAAGAAGTATATGTCAAGCAGCCTCCAGGTTTTGAAAATGAACAACACCCAGGTTTTGTCTATAAGTTGGACAAAGCTCTCTATGGTCTCAAACAAGCCCCTAGAGCCTGGTATGACACTCTTACTGAATTCCTTATGAGCAATGGGTACTCCAGAGGTAAAGTGGATACCACATTGTTCATAAAGAAGGTGAAGTCTGATATTATGCTTGTTCAAATCTATGTGGATGACATAATATTTGGTTCTACTAATGAGCAACTATGCAAGAATTTTTCATTACTCATGAAATCTAAGTATGAAATGAGTATGATGGGAGAACTAACTTTCTTTTTAGGATTACAGGTTAAACAAACCTCAACTGGAATTTTCATAAATCAAAGAAAGTACACTTTAGATCTGTTGAAAAAGTTCAAATTTGATCAAAGTTCTCCTATTAAAACCCCAATGGCAACTAATGTAAAATTGGATGCTGATGCCAGTGGCAAAGCTGTTTCAGTTACAGCTTACAGAGGCATGATTGGGAGCTTGCTATACTTGACTGCTAGTAGACCTGATATTATGTTTGCCACCTGTTTATGTGCTAGGTTCCAAGCTGATCCAAAGGAATCACATCTAGCAGCTGTTAAAAGAATCTTCAGATACCTGAAGGGTACTCCAGGTTTGGGTCTTTGGTATCCCAAAGACTCAAATCTTGAACTAACAGGCTATTCAGATTCTGATTTTGCAGGCTGCAGGTTAGATAGGAAAAGCACAACAGGCGGATGTCAACTCCTTGGTGGAAAGTTGATCAGTTGGAGTAGCAAGAAGCAGAACTCAGTGTCCACTTCTACTGCTGAAGCTGAATACATTGCTGCTGGAAGCTGCTGTGGGCAGATTCTGTGGATGCAGCATCAGCTTGAAGACTATGGGCTTGTGTATAGGAAAACTCCTATTCTGTGTGATAACACAAGTGACATAGCCATAGCCATCTCCAACAATCCAGTATTTCACTCAAGAACAAAGCATATTGAAGTCAGACATCACTTCATCAGGGATCACATTCAAAAAGGTAATGTGGAGGTAAGTTTTATTTCCACAAATGAACAGCTTGCAGACATTTTCACCAAACCTCTGGATGAACAAGGTTTAATTACCTTGTCAGCAAGCTGGGCATGTTAAACAAGAGTGACTAAGTGTCTCTCAAAGGTCTAATAATTTGTATGTTTCACACTGCTCAAGTTTCTCTGAACAGCTTAGACAGAACAGGATATACATGTTCTGTACTTAGTCATTTGTCTGAAAAACTTGAACAGCTTGAGCATACAACAGGCTGAACAAAAACAGTTTAACCTGTTTATTCGTCCAGCCTGCTCTGATGGTTCAGTCTTCAACCTGTTCACTTCTTCACACTGAAACCTGTTCATCTATTGAACACAACCTGTTCTCACAAAGGAGAGCAGGCTGAAGGCACAGTTTGAAGGGAGAACAGCTTGAAGACTGAGAACCTTGTTGACCCTGATTATCACAGGTTTGACCATCAGCGTAGACCAGCAGTTTAATTACCTTTCTTCATAATTAAGTTTCTTAAATTATGTTTTATTTAACTTAATTACTGCGGATAATGTTTGTTATGTGTGTTATTGATTAAAAAGGTCAAGTGGTCTGACAAATGTTTCTGACATGGACAACCGTTCCGTTTTTCCGTCAACTAACATTTCAAATCAAACCGCCCAAACCTTTTCTCTCTCATACACACGAACATTCAAATCCTATAAATACCAACATACTGTTTCATCTTCGTCTTCCTCATCATTTCCAGAAATCCTCAAGAACCCTAAAATCGACTAAGTGTCTTTTGCTTCCCCAAACCTTCAAAATTCCCAAATGGCTCACAGACCAAATCCCCTTCTACCAGTCTTCGTTGGTGAGGATGTTGTTAAACATCCTTCTGTCACCACGATGCTGACCCTCAAGCCCACCAACTACATTGCAAATCTCACTATCCCCAAAAACTATGTGGGGAAGGGTTACGACCGAATGGTGGAATTTCTGCAAGTTCATCCGTTGAACTATGCACTGACTGCATCTCCTGGTGTCCTGTACCAGGAGATGGTATACGAGTTCTGGTATACCTGCTCCTACAATCCAAACACTCAGGTTATCAAAGGTACTATTCTCAATGGGACTCAAACCATTTAGATTACAGTCGATCTTCTGAGGGAGGTTCTTCATCTTCCAGTTGCTGAGAACTATGATCTCCCTCAGCCTGAAAATGAGCAAATGGGCAATCTGCTACGCTTCTGTGGTGTGGCAGAACCCAAGGTTGGAGCTACTCTGTACAGGAAGGAGCTGTCACCCACTTACAGCTTCTTATTTGCCTCTGTGGTAATGTCATTCAGCAGCAAGGTTGGTTCCTTTGACCAACTTAGTAGAGATGAAGTGCCTATAGTCCTTCAGCTGGTGGATGGGACTACACTTGACATGGCCAAATGGATCTTCTTGCATATGAGAAACCTGGTGCAGCAAGAGACAAGACCAGCTGCTGTCCTATATCCCAGGTTCCTGAGTCTCATCTTCTGCCATGTCTGTGGTGAGCATCTGTATCATTCTCAACCTCTACTTAAAACTGCTGCCTTCCCTGTCATAGGGAATAGAGTTTTTCATACTCCTGTACTGGCAAATGAGCCTCCTCTATCAACACCTATGAGGAGGCTGTTGGGTTTAGTGGAAGGACCCTCTGCTGTGAGGGTGGATCCAGTCATTGCTGCTCCCACTGCAAAATCCAAAGCCAGGTCCAAGCTTGTGAAAAGGACCCTGGCAGCTGAAGCTGGGCCTGCTAAAAAGAAGGCCAAAACAGCTCAGGCTGAGTCTGCTCCCTTAGCCTCTGTGGCTGAGGAGGAGCAGATTCCTCACCCTGGCTCATCTGTTGAGCCTGAAGCCTTTGTGGCTGGTGCCTCTGTGGCACAAGAGACTATGGAACAGTCCAGCCCCACTGTTCCTGACCCAGTCTCACATCCAGTCCAAACAGATCCTCTCTCCTCTCCACAATCACCCACATCATCCATCCATTACCAAAGAAAATCAATAGCCAAAAAGAAACCAGCCCAGAAAACCACCTCCTCTGTTCCCTCTCAACAGGGTTCAGTTGTAAAAGAAGCAACCCCAGCTGCCTCTCCTATTTTGGGAGAAGGTTCAGCTCATTTGGAGCCTGCTTCACTCCAACCTGAGTCACCCTTGAGTCAGCCTAGACCCTCTGGTTCCTCCCAACAGGAACCAGTTGTACAAATGGAGATACCCACATCCACTATCCCAGCCTCCCAACAGGCTGAGGATATTGAAAGACAGGAGTCCTCTCCACTCCATACTGTGTCCACACTGTCCCCCACTCATATCTCCTTACACCCTGAGTCTGCACGAGGTGCCCACGCTGCTGATATAGACCAAACAGCAGCTCAGCCTCAAACTTCTGTTCCCCATGATTCAGCTGTTCAACACCAAACAGCTGCTGAGGGACCAACAACCCAAGCTGATGAACCTCAGGGATCATACCATCCCTCTGGTGAGGCTGCTCCCTCAATGCAAATTCCATCAGCAGGTTTCACCACTGCTGATGTTGAAATGCATATCCCATCTCCCCATGATGAGGTGCCTTTAGACCAAGGCACTGCAGAGGGAACCACCACTGGTCTTCATGAGGGTGCTGCAACACAAGCAGCATCTGAGAGGCCCCAAACATCATCCCCTTCTCCTAATGATGCAGCTACAGCCGCTGCTGAAGGACCCCTTGATCCCTCTAACCTGGGCCATCTTACTTTTGCCCAGGCTATGGAACTACTGTCCAAAGTTTCCCGTCCTTCTCCATCTCATCCTCAAACACCAGCCTCATCATCATCCTCTCCATCCACTCACTCCAAACAGTCTACCCATACACCTCCATCTCCCAAAGACCTGCCTTTGAAGGATCAGCTTTCATTGCTGACCAACAAAGTTGGTTCTTTGGAAAATACCATGCACTCTCTACCATCCATCATCTCAGACTCTGTGTCTGAGCAGCTCAAAGGATTCTTTGATACGTTTAAAGAATCCTTCCCAGTTACTCCCCAAACTGACCACTCTCCACAGCTGCTTGCACTCACTGCACAGCTGCAAAATGTATCAAACTCTCTCTCCTCTATCCTCTCCTTACAACAGGACTCCGTGTCCTCTATGACAGCCATTTCTCAACAGCTGTCCTCTCTTCTCACTTCTTGCAATACTACCCTTCCTTCAACATTGGCCAGCCTGAACACTCTTATGGGCTCTCTATCAAATTCTGTGTCATCAAACCTTGCTGATGTGCAAGATTCTCTTGAACTTCATCTTGCACAGCTCCAAAGTTTGTTGTTCACAGCTTCTGATAGAGACAACATTCTTAAGCTGACCACTTTTGCTGATTCCCAAGCTTCTTCTCTTCAAAACTGTCTTTCCCAACTTGGTGAGGTGAAGGATAACTTGGCTTACTTAGTGAACAGCCTTGTTGGTCCTAAACCTTCCAAACCTGCTGGCAAGCCTGCTGACTTTGTGTCTTCAGGCAGACCAGGGGTTGAAGTCGCTGCCTCATCTCCTTCAAAGGGGGAGAAATCATCTGCCTCGAAGACTAAGTCTAAGGGGGAGAAGATTCCTTCTCCTGATCAACCAGCAGAAACAGGTGCAGCTGAAGGTGTTTCTCAAGCTGCTATGCCTACTCAGGCTGTCTCTCCAAACCCTGTTCAGTCTAAGGGGGAGGAAGTCATTCCAGAGGACAGGCCTAGCAGCAAAAGGAGGCACCTTATCCTAGCAGAAGAAGAAGAAGAAGAAGAAGAAGAAACTTCTGAAGGCAAAGAAAAGGCAGCTGAGGATCCTATTGAGCAGAAACAGGCAGATACACAGTTTCACAAAGCCAGAGCCAAAGAGATGGGCCTCCCTATGCACAAATACTTTGAGTTTAGGGATGAACAGCTTCAAGCTCTGAAGGAATTAAGAAAAGAAGAAGAATCTGCCAAAGCTGCTAAGTCTTTTGCCCTCCAAGAAGCAAAGAAAAAAATGTCTACCTTGGAGGTGCAAAAGAAAATAATGGAAGCTGCCAGGAAATCAGCAGGAGAAAAAGAGAAGGAAGTAGAGAAAGGTATTCAGGTCTCTGTGACCAAATCAACAGTACCTTCTGCCAGAGCCAAATTCCACTTTGACAACTTGGCTAGAAAGAAATTTCATGATGTTGCTACCAGAAGGCTTGCCAAGGAAGCAATTGTCAAAGCTGTTCCCATTGCAAGAAAAGGCACACAGTGGAAACTTCAGATCACCAGGATGGGTGCAACAGGCCCTGAAATGGAATCATATGATCACACTGATGTTGCAAAAATGGGTTACAGGGAATGGGTGGAACTGGCAGTTGCCCTGAGCCAGTCTAAGTCAGAAACGGCTAAGACTATCAGGGCATACATCAAGAAGCTGATGGAAAGAGTAAAGGAGCTGGGCCTGATTCCAAAAGAAATAAGTGAAGGTGTCTCTGTGACACATCCAAAGATAAAGGCCAGGAGAACAAAGAGGGATACAGAGCTGGAAGAACTCCTTATGATGATTGAACAAGGAGATTATGCTGTGGAAATTAAAGGAGTTGACCACAGCCTGCCTGAAGGAGTTGAATTTGAAGATGGCAAAGTGATTGAAGAGCCTGAGTTAGGGGCATTTTTTGTAGATCCCCTATCTCAGAAGAAATGTTTTCAAAGAGCTTCAGACCTACACAAAGTTGGTCTTAAGCAGCTTGCAGCCTTCAGAATTGCCACCTCCTTCAGTCAGTCCAGCCTATGGAGAGCAGCTATCTGGGAAGAGCTGAAAGGTTTTTATGACAGAGGTGAACTTCAAAGTTCTAACTTTATGTTTCTTACAGCTGAAATTGAAGAACACGAAGAAACAAGGGAAGAACTTGTAAAAAGATTCAAAGAAGGGATACCACCTCCTGTCGAATGAAGTCCACCTGCCATCTGAGTAGGTGAAGAATGGAAGCTGTCCATCAGTTGGACAGGCTTGCCATTATTTGCTCCCAAATCAAACAGTCCAAACATTTTGTACATTAGTTGTACATTTTGTACATTAGTTGTACATTCTGTACATTAGTTGTACATTCTGTACATTAGTTGTACATTATTACATAAGTTGTAATTTCTGCTTTTACATTAGTTGTAAAATACATTAGCACATTAGTTGTACTTTTGTAAGAACATGTGTTGTTTAGTATAGTCAAGAATCAGTGTATATATAAACTGATCTTTTACTTTACTGTAATGTTGTAATTTTATTTCAGCAAATGTACTGTAAAAATATATAGTGATTTTTGACAGGACCAGCTTGGACTGGTTATTGCAAATAGGGGGAGATTGTTAGGCACAAAAAGGCCTCAGTCAAACCTGTTCTACATCTGAGGGGGAGATTTTATAATCAAACCTGTTGATACATTTGAAGGTTGAATTTAAGGCCTGTTATATGCCTTATTGAAACCTGAAAATGATTTGCAATATCAGTCTAAAGTTGTTCTATATGTTGCATGTGTTGCAACCAAGACAGTTTGTCCAAACTGCTCAGTCTGCTGATCAGGCTGGACATAAACTGTCTTCGCTGCTCTACACTGTTGAGCAGCTTGGGCATTTTTAAAGTGTTCTGTTCTTTGTGAACAGAACCTGTTCTTTGTGAACAGGCTAAACACTTTATGGAATTTGTTTCCAAGTCATCATGTATTGTTTTTGACTACAAGATCAGTTTACAAGTCGAACACAAAGTGGAAAGCAGAACCGCTCAGCCTGTCCAAGCTGTTCTGTTACATGAAGACAAAAGGTTATTTGAAAAAGGGTGACAGACCTTTTTCTTATATCAAAATAGGCCTTTACAAGGAAGAAAGACGCAAAGTTGACATTCCTAAATTAGTTAAAGGCAATGCAACAGTAGACAAAGTAAAAAGACAAAAGTTCTGCAAGTCTGCTTTTCAGAAAAGTGCAGAAAAGTTATATTGTCTTTTCAAACAAGACTTCTCCTTTTTCATTCCGTCCAATGAAGATGTTTCTCTTAGATCCTTTAAGTGAGTATAAAAGGAAGCTTCCAAGGTCAGAAAGAAGCGTGAAGAAAGCTAAGTGCTTAAAACCAAGAGTGAACGTGCAAGTGTGATCTTCATGCATGCAAGTCTTCTGTAAAACAGCATCTGTGTGTCTAAGCTGTTTTACCTAAGCTGTTCCTTAAGTCTTGTAAAACACAGTGAGTGCATCTTAGTGAGTGTATTCATTGTATACTAGTTCGAGTCTGTCTTAGACTAGTAAGCATACTGTTGTATCTGTCATCTCAGCTTGAACCATTCCGCATTCAAGCTTGTTTGTAATTAACAATTGTTGATAATACATACAAACATTGAGAAAAAGAGTGTGTAGTTTTTAAAGTGCTGTATTCACCCCCTCTCTACAGCTTATAACTATATACTTTGGGAACCTTTCGGGACCTACAGTTTTTAATAATATACACTAGGGAAACCTTTTGGGACCTACAACAAGCAAATATTCAAACATTTTAACTTTTTCATCAGAACTGTAATCCATAAAAATTTGTACCTTATACATCATTCTTGGGTTCCAGTTCTCCAAGCTGCTGAGAGCCTCAGTTTCAGCCAGGTCTTGTTTGAAGTTGCTTGTTGATTGGACATCACTGTTGGCCATCAGACAATTGTTGTCTTCTTCATCTGATGATGATACAGATTCCTCCCAGTCACATGTCTCAGCCATGAGTCCCTTTTGCTTGTTGGAAGCCACTGAGTCCTCCAACTTTCTCAGCTTAGCCATGGTCATTAGGTACTTAACCCTTTAGCCATCGTCCTTGTTTGTCTTGTATGGTTTGGATGATGAGCCAGCAGCATTAGACACACAGTCAGCAGCTATATGGCCTGTTTTGCCACATTTAAAGCACCCAACCTTAGTTTTGTCAAATGCTTTCTTTTTTATGGCACCTGACTTCTTTTGCAGCATTTTTCCACCAAACCTCTTCTTATTGAATTTTCTGACAAGCATTGCAATCATTTGCTCATCATCTAATTCAGTATGATCTTCACAGACTTCTTCCTCGGACAATTCTTCCATTTCATCATCTGCCTGTTGATCAGCTTGTGTGATCACATCACATACCTGACCAACAGGTTGTCTCATGCTGCCACTAAGGCAGCACCTCTTTTGGACATCTCCAAGGCATTTCTTTTCTGTTGCCTTGATTGTTCATCATTTAGTAAGGACCCATACAGATTTACAAGATCCATACCTTTGATGGTGCCTAGATTTCTTAGGATAGTAGAGAAATAATTCCATTCCTCAGGCAGAATGTCCAAAAACTTGTTTACCAGAGTTAAGCTGTCCTTGGTGATCCCAACAGCTTTGAGATCATTGATTAGAGGAGTGAATCTGATATAGGTTTCAGTGAGAGACTCCTTTGGCTTTGCAAAGAAGAGTTCATACTGTCTAACAAGATTGTTGATCATGTTATCCAGTGTGATAGTGGGACCATCCTAGACGGTACACAAAGTATCCCACATCTCCTTTGCAGTCTTCATTTTCTCAACCTGTTTGAACACATCATCAGGAAGAGAAATAACCAGGTTGTTCCTGGCCTTTGCATCAAGAGCAACCAGCCTTTTGCCTTCATCAGACCATTGAGCTTTTGCCTTTTCAAAGGTTCAGATCTCAGGAACAGCTCCTTCAGCAGCAGGAGTGATAGTAGTAACAGAAGTTAGCACATAGGTACCTTCCATTACTATCTCTGGCAGTTGTAAATCTAGATTCTCTAAGTAAAGCATCATTCTGCACTTCCAACCAGAGAAGTTCTAATGATTGAACTTGGGGGGTTTTTGCCATTGACCCATTGTCATAGTAAGAGGAAGAGCTGGCAGCACTGTTGTCCATGGGGAAATAGGGAGAATGAGAGATCTAGAGTTAACACACACTCTATCTACTTTGATACCAGTTGTAGGTCCCAAAACGTTTCCCTAGTATGTTGCTCTAAGCTGTAGAGGGGGTGGGTGCATACAGCTATTTGAAATTCAACACACTTTTCTCAATGGTTATGTATATTATTTACAAGTGTTAATTACAAACAAGCTTGAACTGCGGAATGGTTCAAGATGAGATGACAGATACAACAGTTGTTTAACTAATCTAAGACACACTCAGACTTAGTACTATGAATACACTCACTGAGATGAACTCACTGTTTACAAGACAGGCAGATGAACAGCTTAAATAAGAACGGCTTGGACACACGCTACTGTTTTATTCTAGCAGACTTGCATGCATGAAAACACACTTCTTTGCACGATCTGAATTTCACACTCTTGGTTATCTCACATTCCTTAGAAGCTTCCTTTTATACTCTCACTGAGAATCCCAGTGAAGCTTCCTCATTGGACATAGAGAAAGTGGGATGCCTTTCCAAAAAGACAAAACAACTTTTCTGCACATTTTGATAAAGTAGACTTGTCTTTACATGGCAGAATCTTTGTCTTTTCCATTTTGTCTCTGTTGCAGAAGGCTTTAACTGAAAGAGGAATGTCAACTCTGAACCTTTCATCTTTTGTTAAGGCCATTTTGATATAAGAAATGGTCTGTCACCCATTTCAAATATCCACATTGTCTTCATGTAACAGAACAGCGTAGGCAGTCTTTGCAGCTTCTGTTTTTCACTTTGTCTTCCACTTTGTAAACTGATCTAGTAGTCTAAAACAATAAATGAGGACATGGAAACATATTCCATTAAGTGTTTAGCCTGTTCACAAAGAACAAGTTATGTTCTCAAAGAACTATTCACTTAGAATTTGTCCAAGCTGCTCAACAGGATAGAGCAGCATAGACAGTTTATGTCCAGCCTTTTCAACAGAATTGAACAGCTTGGACAATCTACCTTAGTTGCAACAAATGCAACAGGGTAAAAAGCTTTGACTAATATTGCAAATCACTTATCAGGTTTCAATAAGGCATTAACAGGCCTTAAATTATACATTCAAGTGCATCAAACAGGTTTGATTAAAAATCTCCCCCTAAGATGTAGAACAGGTTTAACTAAGGTCTTTTTGTACCTAACAATTTCAAAAATCAATTGGAGGCTATCAAACAGGATTAGTATTCGACGTTTTGAGATGAAGCTTGGGTTATCCAACTGAAGACCGATTATATTTCATCAAAGGGGGAGAATGTTGGAATCTATTTTAGTTTATGAAAATAATTAGTCTAGGGGTTGTTTTTGTAATTAATGCATCGATTGGTATTTTTGTATGAATTGTACTTGTTGTTTTGTAAATGGTACGGATCTGATAGTTTACTTTGCACGGAATTATTAGCAATTTTCTAGGGCTACAGTGTACACATTCATTCTCTATGTAATTCCTATTTTGGTGCAAAGAATCATTCGGTTAGTGTTTCCTGTGTTCATAATTGATTGTTTGTGATGATATTTGTGATTGATTAAACTGAATTCACACATAGAAAAACTAAAAATGAATTGATCGGTTTTTTAGTAAATTCTAAACGAAATTGATTGCAAACCATTCAATTTTTAGCTTTCCCGAATGAAAAACTACGACCCAATCATGTTTTAGATTTTTTAAAAAAAAACTATAAATCATTTTGATTTTTCGTACAAAATAAATGCAACTCATTTATTTTTTGTTTTTAACAACGAAAAAAATTAATGAGATTAAAAAAATAATTACTAGATATAGTAGTATTGTAATTAAATAAATCGAAAGATAAATTGAGTTTATTTTGGTGTTTATGAAATCTTAGAAAACATAAAAATTAAAAAAAAAAATTGGTTTAATTTGATATGTTACTGTTATTGATAAAAATATAAAAAGTTGTTACTATTTTTTATAACTGAAAAGTTGTTGGTAACCTGCTAAACAAGTTTGCAGGTCACCAATTACTATTATTGATAGAAAAATTAAAATTTGTTACTATAAATGATAAAAAAATAAATAATGTTACTATTAACGATAAAAATGTCAAAACTTGTTACTATTTTTAGTAATTTGCCCTCAAGTATATATAGGCACACATTAGCAAATCTCATCAATAAATAGTGTTTTATAAAAGTTTTTTCTAGTGCATTTTAGCACAATAAAATATTACTAATACTTATATTTTCCTCTCTAGCACATTTTAGCAAACCCCATTTACAAATTATTTTTCATTGTTGATACGAGATGAACAAAATAGCAAAACACACTTATGAATAGTATTTTTGGACAAATTTTTTTTGCCTAATTTAATCAAACAATAAATCAACACACAAATCAGTGAAAACAAAGAAATGTATGTAAGCTTTAGAAATCGAAATTACAGTGTGTTTGGTATATGGAATGAGATGTAATGAATGCATATGATATGAAGTTTACAAATTGTTTTGTTATGTGTCAAGAGCTTTAATTCTCAATGAAAAGGAGTAGTGAAACATCAATCCTCGATAATTATAACCAACACTTAGGATTAACATTCAAACCATAATTAAACATTAAGCTAAGATCTGAACATACTGAGTTAAACACCATAGTACTGAGTTAAACGGTTAACCGAAAAATCAAAAAAATTCAATTTAATATAGTTTAACGTTTAGCCCTATATATATTAACATTTATCTTAGAGTAAATTACAAAAATGGTCCCATTATTTGGTTTAAAATTATGGAAACAGTCCCTTAACTTTTAAGGCTGCATTGACAGTCTCTCAAACCATTGTTTGTTTTCATAAATGGACCCTCCTATTCTTAATTTTTTTAAATGACTAATATACCCTTTCACCTTTGATCCCTAGCTTGATATTATAATTATTCACTCTTGGTCATTTGGCTAACTTTTTGTATTTTATGTTAAAGGGTTAAGTATCATTTTGACCATTTAACTTTTTAAATTTGTTCCATTTAGCCACTAAACTATTTTTTGTTCTCATTTAGCCACTAAACTTTAGTTTAGTGTCCTATTTTGGGAAAAATGAATAAAACTAGTGGCTAAATCGGTACAAAATATGATAGTTTAGTGGCTAAATCGAGACAATTTTTAGTGATTAAATCGGTAAAAAGAAAGTTTAATGGCTAAATATATATATATATATATATATATATATATATATATATATATATAATATAGTTCAGTGGCTAACTCGGAACAAAAAATAGTTTAATTAGTTTATTTTAGAATTCATTATTTTACTATTTTTTGTTTAATTATAATTAATTGATTAATTGATTACGATTTGATCAAATATAGTTAAAACTAAAAATTATTAATTCTTGATGTTAATTATATTGTCTCTCTATTATTTATATATATATATATATATATATATATATATATATATATATATATATATATATATATATATATATATATATATATATATATACATATTAAATTTTTTATTGGGTTTACTTTTTATATTCAAATTTATATTTTGATTTAGCGAAAGCAATTTGTCTAGAAAGATAACATAAAACACAAATTTTGACGATAAAGTTAATGTGAAAATTTTTAGCTCAAGAAAGATAAAATAAATTACAATTTGAAGAAAGGAGTATTGATTACCAATTAATAATGTATAACTTTAATTTTATGATCCATTTTTTTGGCAAAAAACAACATGTGATCATTCTTTTGTTGGCCTAAAAATTAAAATATCATGTCATTTATCGCCTAAAATAAATTTAACGGTATCTTTATTATCAAATTTTTCATTTTTTATTACCTTTCTTGGTAATCTTTTCTTTTAGCAATACTTATTCTTCTCTTTTTGTTTTTAAATTTAATAACATATGCCATGCCAAACTTGGTTACGTGTGTGTATAGAGGGAGGTTCAATTGAGAACTTTTATACATCGAGGTACAAAAGAACCTATATCATCTATTAGATCAAAAAATTGTATGGTTTATATTAATGACAAAAGGGAAAATAACTGGATAATTTTATGCATATTGGGTGCATTATAGAAACAAACAAGGAAAGACATTTTGGGAAATGTGCACACTTCATTAAATTTTATATTTTCAACAAATAATCAAATAATAAATGCTAAATAAATTCAATTGATACATTTCCAAATTTAACAAAAATTACACAAATTCAAAAAAGATGATGGAGATCTCATCGTTAATTGTAAGGTCTACCACTACGAGATCTATCTAGACGCGGAACCGTCAGCGAGTGCGGAATCCTCGTTAACGGGTAGACGGTAACAACACTCACCGGAACACGGAGACTATCAACGAGCTGTACGAACTACACAAGAACGCACCTACTAGAAGATTCCCTCCGAAACAATGCTAACACTGATGATAAACTCGAAATCGCTCTTTGCTTAATCACTCTCGAACTCTGCCAAAAGTCTCATAATTATTCGAGTCTATCCCTAATTATAGAGGCTGATTCGAGTCTGCCATGGGCCAAACTCGAATCAGGCCCAAGGCCCATTCGAGTTTGTCCCCACTGACACTCTCGAATCTGCCAAAGTGAGCTCATTCGAATCTACCTAGGATCAGATTCGAATCTGTCAAAGATTCGAATGCCAATCCTTATAGAATTCGAATCTGACTAACTTGTATTTGAAACTTATGTTTTTAACTTATGTTTGATTTTATCTTTGATCTTTATGTTTGAACTTCTTGTAATACGTTACATCAAGTTCAAACATACAAACAATAACTATCAAACATATATAAACATATATATCAACCACTCGTTAAAACTCAATACTTTGAATATTACTTAAACCAAAATGTTCGATCACTTAGACTGCTATCGTCACACAGGGTGTACCAACAGACTCCCCATTGACGATAGCTTCTAACTATTTACATCTTGATTAAGTACTAGAACTATATATACTACTACCTGCGTATAAACCTGTCACACCCTGCTACCCCGGTTGGCAGCGAGGCGTGACGAGTGCGGAAGCGTAACCATAATCATAATTAACGACCACTATATGGACGTTTTCAAAAATACATTGATATGACTTTAAAAGGTAGAAATGTTTTACATAACCCGTAAATGATAAAGAGTAGTTCGCAAGGTACAGAGATTTAAATACATAATTAAATTATCCAAAATAATGCAAATAAATCTCCGACGGTTTGAAAAAGAATGCGACTCCTTAAGTGCGGAAGCTTGAAAGTAGATACTTCTGAAGGCATACTTGCCTTAATTTCCTGAAAATACCCGCTAAAATACGTCAACAAAATTGTTGGTGAGCTCATAGGTTTACACGTAAATCTGACTTGTATGGACAACAATAATAGAGTTTGAATTTATAAAATCATAAATTCCATGTTATGTATTACATATAAACCATCATGCAACCGAAGCTTAATTATAAATGAGTTTGCCCTGTGCAGTATTCCCATACGTAATACCGTGTGTTAAATATATATGCACTCGCTGTTAGCCAATCCGAGCTAACCCGAATGGGGGACATGACTCCCGATAGATCTATCCACAATATATTCACGCTTACAAATAAATGCAATTAACGGTTCATGATATAAGGGCGGATGGAACCACATGTGTAATACATAATAGAAATGATGTTGTTGTTGCGTCCATATAAAAACGAAGCATGTATTTCATCCCCAAAACATAACATTGTGAAAAATAGGGGCTATGAGGACTCACCGTGAGTGCGATGACAAATACAAGCGAAAAATGCAAATTTGCGTAGATTGATGGGTGACGAAGTCGGATGTGCTTAATCGAGTCCTAAATGATAATATGGAATTAATATCTCTATTATATGATAATATGTATATTTATAGATTTTTATGTCTTAAATCACCCAACATTACAAGTTTATAAATAAAATGCGCTTAAAACGTCAAGTTTATATATATATAATTTTCCAGCTTTTTCGGAGGTTTTTCGGCCTACTTTGAGGCTGTTTTTAACCAAGCTCCAAAATGTTTTAGACTTTGATTTTCTAGGACATTCAACTACTATATACAAAGGATTTTTAGAATCAAGAACGGCCATTTTTTGAGATGTTTAGCTTGGTGAAAAAGCTCGTTAAAAACGCTATGTTGGCCATTTTTGAGCTGTCAAACTTTCGGTTTCCCAAATAATTTCTGGAGGTCTTAAACTCCAAAATAAATTATGAAAAATTGCAGATCTATAGTTAAGACATAGATCTAACTTTTGAGACAAGAATCAACTCATTTCGTTGAGTTATGAATTAGTTATGATTTTTCAAAGTCGATATAACTTTTCTGCCGAAAATCCGTAGTTTATAAACTTACAACAACTTATGATTCTTGTTGTTTATTCAAAGACTATTTGTATAAAAGCCATAATAGTTATAAAAACACATATATATCACATTTTTTCATAATATTAACACTTTTATAATGTGTTTACATATTCATAAACATATTTAAAGAAACAACTTAAAACAAAAACTAGAAATTTATAAACTTGAGTTTTTATGAAACTTGTTGTTGTAGGTGATTATATATATTATGCAAGACTTATATAAACATAAATGTAAGATGTAATAGGTTAGTATTTACTTACTTTGATGTTTTTAGAAGAATAAAAATGAGTAGAAGGTTGGATCTTCAAAAGTTTCACCAAGAACACTTCAAAAATATGAAGAACACTTGAATGAACACTTTGTGTGTTATTGAGGGCTTGAGGGCCGGTTTCTAGAGGGAGAGAAAGGAGAGATTTTGATTTGAAGGTGTGAGGAAAATGCAAGGAATTAGGGTCTTATTTATAGAGGTGAAAAGGTGGTGAAATGATGAAAGGAGTTGTAAAATCTTGGGTGAAAGGAAAGAGGAGGATTTGATGTAGAAAGGTTGAGTAAAAAAAATGTTTCTTAGGTCCTTTTGGTCCTTTGTTGTGGCCGGCCTATATGGTATATTTATGTGTATTTTTCTTTTTTTTTTGTATTAAACTATTTAGAAATGTATTCTTGTATTTCCCTTTTCTTGTAAATTCATAAATACTTTTGGATGCATTGTTTTAATGACTTGTTTTAGTCTTGCATAATTAATGTTAAGTAATTGTATTAGTGTATGATTAGTGTCACTAATCATGATTTAATTATGTACTTAGTTGAATTAATCCTTCATGTCGTAAATTGATCGGATTAATTGATTTCCTGATTCATCGCACCGATGAATTTGATTCTAATTGAGTTGAATTTTCTAATAAACCTTGTTAATCACTTGATTAATTTCTAATGACCATTGATTAGGCTATAATTGACTATTAAATGTGGATTAGGGCTTTGTTGCTAACCTGGTTCAGTGCCGGATGTTACAGTCTCCCCCTGTTAAGGGAATTTCGTCCCGAAATTAGCTCGTGTTCTCCACTTCTTGAGTACTTGAGAACAGGTGAGGATATATTACCCGGAACTGATCTTCTCGTTCCCACGTAAACTCAGGACCTCGCTTAGAGTTCCATCTGAATTTTATTATTGGGATCCGACTGTGCTTGAGTTTCTTGACTTCTCGGTCCATTATTTCTACAGGTTGCTCAATGAAGTTCAACTTATCGTCTAACTCCAACTCGTCCATGGGTATAACGAGTGATTCATCAGCCAGACACTTCTTAAGATTGGACACGTGGAAGGTATTATGAACGTTATTAAGCTCTGGGGGCAGGTCGAGTCGGTAAGCTAACGGGCCAATTCTTTTGGTGATCTGGAATGGTCCGATATAACGAGGATTGAGTTTTACCCGTTTCCCAAAACGGATTACGCCTTTCCAAGGCGAGACTTTCAACATTACTTGATCTCCCTCTTGGAATTCTAAATCCTTCCGTCGAATGTCTGCATAACTCTTCTGTCGATCCCGCGCGATCTTTAATCGGTTACGAATCTGGGCTATCTTTTCTGTAGTCTCTTGGACGATCTCAGGTCCAGTGATCTGACTATCTCCTACTTCAGCCCAACAAAGAGGTGATCGACACTTTCGCCCGTAAAGTGCCTCGAATGGGGCGGTCTTAATGCTCGAGTGGTAGCTGTTGTTATAGGAAAACTCGACTAATGGCAGGTGTCTGTCCCAACTTTTGCCAAAATCGATGACACATACCCTTAACATGTCTTCCAACGTCTAAATTGTCCTTTCACTCTGACCATCCGTTTGCGGGTGATAGGCTGTGCTCATATCTAAGCGTGTACCCAGTGCTTCTTGCAATGACTGCCAAAATCTTGATGTGAACCGGCTGTCCCTGTCTGATATAATCGATACTGGCACTCCATGCCTTGAGACGACTTCTTTAAGATAGATTCGTGTTAACTTATCCATCTTATCAGTCTTCTTGATTGGAAGGAAATGTGCGGTTTTGGTAAGTCGATCCACAATCACCCAAATAGTGTCATAACCTCCAGAAGTTTTTGGCAACTTGGTGATGAAATCCATGGTGATGTTTTCCCACTTCCACTGGGGTATTTCTGGTTGAACTAGCAATCCTGATGGTTTTTGGTGCTCAGCTTTAACCTTCAAACATGTTAAGCACTTGCTGACGTAGGTAGCAATGTCAGCCTTCATATTTGGCCACCAGTACATTCCTTTCAAGTCGTGACACATTTTATCTGACCCTGGATGGATAGCATATCTTGTCTTATGCCCTTCATCCATGACCAGCTTCCTTACTCCTCCGAGTTTTGGTAGCCAAATTCTGCCCATGAAGTATCGACATCCATCTGACTTGATTTCAAACTGCTTATCCATACCTCTCAAGGCTTCATCCAGTAGATTACCCTCCTTGACTGCTTCTTCTTGTGCCTTGCGGACTTGAGAGTTTAGGTTTGACTGTATAGTCATGACCAAAGCTCGGACTCTTAATGGTTTAACCCGTTCCTTTCGGCTTAGGGCATCAGCCACGACATTCGCCTTCCCCGGATGATAACGAATCTCGCAGTCATAATCGCTAAGTAGTTCAACCCAACGACGCTGCCTCATATTTAACTCTTTCTGGTTCAGAATATGCTGAAGACTCTTATGGTCTGTGAACACCGTGCACTTAGTTCCATACAGGTAGTGCCTCCATATTTTTAGAGCAAACACCACTGCTCCAAGCTCTAAGTCGTGAGTCGTATAATTCACCTCGTGAATTTTGAGTTGCCGTGATGCGTAAGCAATGACTTTATCCCTTTGCATGAGCACACAACCTAATCCATTGTGTGAGGCATCACAGTAGACCACAAAATTTTCAGTCCCTTCAGGTAAGGAAAGAATTGGTGCACTACACAATCTTTGCTTTAACTGCTGAAACGCCATTTCTTGCTCTTCACCCCAGATATACTTCACATCCTTCCGAGTCAATTCTGTTAAGGAACCTGCTATCTTTGAGAAGTTTTCGATAAATCGCCTATAATAACCGGCAAGTCCTAGAAATTGGCGGATTTCCATGGGGTTTCTAGGAGTCGCCCAGTTCTTTATGGCCTCGATTTTTGATGGATCAACTTGGATTCCCTGGCTGTTGATCACATGTCAAAGGAATTTAACTTCTCGCAACCAAAATTCACATTTCGAAAATTTGGCGTATAGCTGTTCCTTCTCTAACAACTCCAATATCAGCTTGAGGTGGTGTTCATGCTCCTCCTTATTTCTGGAATAGATGAGAATATCGTCTATGAACACTATTACAAATTTGTCCAGATATGGTTTACACACTCGATTCGTGAGGTCCATGAATACGGCTGGTGCGTTAGTCAAACCGAATGGCATTACCTGGAATTCGTAATGTCCATAACGAGTTCTGAATGCTGTCTTGGGTATGTCTTCTTTCCGCACCTTTACTTGATGATAACCGGACCGCAGATCAATCTTAGAGTAGAAGCTAGATCCCTGTAGTTGGTCAAACAGGTCATCAATTCTGGGGAGAGGGTAGCGGTTCTTTATCGTTAACTTGTTTAGCTCTCGGTAGTCTATGCACATTCTGAAGGATCCGTCTTTCTTTTTCACGAACAAGACCGGAGCTCCCCAAGGTGAGGAACTTGGTCGAATGAATCCTTTATCCATCAACTCTTGTAATTGATTGGATAGCTCTTGCATCTCGGAAGGGGCGAGTCTATATGGGGCCCTTGCGACCGGTGCAGCTCCCGGCACCAAATCGATTTGGAACTCTACTTCCCTAGTTGGCGGAAGTCCAGGCAAATCTTCCGGGAAGACCTTCGGATAGTCACAAACCACGGGAATATCCTCGAGTCGCTTCTCCTCCGACTCTTTTTCTACAATTTGCACCAGTACTGCATGACAGCCTTTCCTAAGGCACTTTAATGTTCTTAGGCCGGATATGACATTCAACTGTCGGTTCTTTCTTTCTCCTTGGACTGTCAGGAACTTATTCTTGTGGAATGGTATCCGTACCACTTTCTTACCACACAAAATCTCGGCATGATTGTGTGACAACCAATCCATAGCAACTACTACGTCAAAACTTCCGAGTTCTATAGGCATCAAGTCTATATTAAAGGGATGATCTGCCAGCTTCAGTGTGCATTCCTTAATGATACTACTTGCCTCTATTATTTTACCGTCAGCCAGTTCTATAGTATAAGAGTTGTCTAAGGGAAAAGGAGCGGCATTCAATTGCTTACTAAACTTATCAGATATAAAGCTCCTATCAGCCCCAGTATCAAAGAGTACGTAAGCATAAATGTCATTTAAAAGAAACGAACCTGATACTACGTGGGGATCTTGACGAGCGTCACCTGCTCCTAACACAAAAGCTCTCCCCTGAGCTCCTCCACCATTCCTCAGCTTCGGGCACTCACTCTTGAAGTGCCCAGTAACTCCACATTCAAAGCAGCCTTTTTGATTGCTGCCACTGGTTCCCGGGGCTCCAGATTTACAGTCTTTGGCCATATGCCCCAAATGTTTGCATTTTCCACAGTGGGTGGACAGGGACCCTGGTTGTGATGGAAGGTGCATTTAGTGCAGAAAGGCTTGGTACCGGTATAACCTCTTCTTGGCTCAGCTCCCGCTGCGTAAGCCTTAATGGCTTCGGGCTTTTTGGATTGTGAACCCGCATTCTTCCCGGTCTTGTCTTCCCACTTTCTCTTGTTTTCCCCGGCCTTGGCTTCATTTCTCCGGGATACTTGGTCCATAAGATTATTGGTCATCCTGATGGCATCCTGTAGGGTGGATGGGTTTGAGGCAGTGACATTACCTTGAATTTGAGGAGCGAGTCCCCAAATGTAGCGTTCAATCTTTTTGTACTCCGGGGTCACCATCTGAGGGCACAGAATGCTCAGTTCATGAAATCGGTTGGTGTACCCCGTCACATCCGTTTCCTTCATCGACAGCTTCCAGGACTCCGATTCCATCTTCTGGAGTTCGTTCCTCAGACAGTACTCGTCCGTCATCATTTGTTTCAATGCGGACCATGTGAGCTGGTAGGCTTCATCAATACTTACAGACTGGACATAGGAATTCCACCATGTGAGGGCGCTATCTTGTAGAGTGTGAGTAGCAAACTTCACCTTATCTCCCTCAGTACATCCACTGACACGAAAGACAGATTCTATTTCTCAAACCACCGTATCAAGCCAACGGCTCCTTCGGTTCCGTTGAAGTACCGGGGTTTGCAACTTAAAAATCCTTTAATTCCACAACCTTTTGCGTGGATTTCAGTTCCTCCCGTGGTGCGGCTAGCACCACCATCTGAGCTATTCCTATTTGCCTCATATGTGGCTATAGCGGCAGCCACTCTTTGTGCGACTAGCTCTTCAATGTCAGCAGCGTTCATTGCTCGTTTCGGCGGCATTATCTTAAAATTTTAAAGAAAAAGCATAGTGTAAGAAGTTGAATCTTAAAGAGATAAATTTTCCTTAAAGCACAATACTATAATCATCAAACACAATTTCACAAATAACTTGCAATTTTTCATTCATTAATCATTCGAAATTTCCTTACATTAGGGGCGGGTTATTACCCGAAAATTTTGTCCTATGCTATTACATGATATTTTCCTACCATTACAAAGATAGATAGAAGTGCACTAAGTGTGGGAGTGATCGGGGGTCTCTCCCTTTTCCATCGCGTTGAGGCGCTGAGTCAACTCCTCGATCCGAGCTTGGCTTTCGGCTAGTTGCTGTCGAAGCTCATTCAGACCATCTTGTTGGATGGTGAGAGCATGCTGGTTAGCCCAGTAGATGTTGGAGTTTTGTAACTCCTCCCGCTCTAGACGAGCGGTCATCCCACCGATATCTAGGTTAAGTGATCGGATTTGGTGGTCATGTCTGGTCGACCGTGCTATCAGAAGTGGTATGGTTTGCTCGGTAGGCTCTTGGGTGAGGGTCGGGACAGGTGCGGAGGATGGTCCTCCTATCTCGAAGTTGGGAGGATTTCCTCCATCTGCCTCCATTCGCGGAGGGTCTCCGGTATCCAGGTCCATCGCCGGGCGTCTACCCGTCGGTGTGGTGGTGGGGGATTGGGCTGGAGAGTCGGGACATGAATAGACTCCCCTCTTGGTGGGTTCACCCGCTTTCGGGGTGTGTACAGCATTTTGGGGCCGTTAAGGTAAGGCCTATACGGCTTATATAACGGTTCGGCTGGATGATATGGAACGCGAGTCGGGACCGTTGGGGGCAATGGATCTTCTTCCTCCATCGGCTCTTCTTCCGTCTCCCACATCGGATCTTCCGAGGGGTCCTCTTCTTCCGATGTGTCTTCCTCGTGGAAAATCTCAGTGGCTGTGGGGCTAGCAGGAGTGTACTCCTCCTCTGAATCCGATATGATGATGGTTTCCGGATGGGACATGATTTCTGCTATCAAGGTCCATTCATAGTCTTTTAGTTAGTTACAAAAATATGTTTAAATTCAGTAAATTTTATGTGCAGTTATAGTCTAGGGTACTAATGCAACCTAGTTCACTATAACTATGGCTCTGATACCAATCTGTCACACCCTGCTACCCCGGTTGGCAGCGAGGCGTGACGAGTGCGGAAGCGTAACCATAATCATAATGAACGACCACTATATGGACATTTTCAAAAATACATTGATATGACTTTAAAAGGTAGAAATGTTTTACATAACCCGTAAATGATAAAGAGTAGTTCGCAAGGTACAGAGATTTAAATACATAATTAAATTATCCAAAATAATGCAAATAAATCTCCGACGGTTTGAAAAAGAATGCGACTCCTTAAGTGCGGAAGCTTGAAAGTAGATACTTCTGAAGGCATACTTGCCTTAATTTCCTGAAAATACACGCTAAAATACGTCAACAAAATTGTTGGTGAGCACATAGGTTTACACGTAAATCTGACTTGTATGGACAACAATAATAGAGTTTGAATTTATAAAATCATAAATTCCATGTTATGTATTACATATAAACCATCATGCAACCGAAGCTTTATTATAAATGAGTTTGCCCTGTGCAGTATTCCCATTCGTAATACCGTGTGTTAAATATATATGCACTCGCTGTTAGCCGATCCGAGCTAACCCGAATGGGGGACATGACTCCCGATAGATCTATCCACAATATATTCACGCTTACAAATAAATGCAATTAACGGTTCATGATATAAGGGCGGATGGAACCACATGTGTAATACATAATAGAAATGATGTTGTTGTTGCGTCCATATAAAAACGAAGCATGTATTTCATCCCCAAAACATAACATTGTGAAAAATAGGGGCTATGAGGACTCACCGTGAGTGCGATGACAAATACAAGCGAAAAATGCAAATTTGCGTAGATTGATGGGTGACGAAGCCGGATGTGCTTAATCGAGTCCTAAATGATAATATGGACTTAATATCTCTATTATATGATAATATGTATATTTATAGATTTTTATGTCTTAAATCACCCAACATTACAAGTTTATAAATAAAATGCGCTTAAAACGTCAAGTTTATATATATAATTTTCCAGCTTTTTCGGAGGTTTTTCGGCCTACTTTGAGGCTGTTTTTAACCAAGCTCCAAAATGTTTTAGACTTTGGTTTTCTAGGACATTCAACTAATATATACAAAGGATTTTTAGAATCAAGAACGGCCATTTTTCGAGATGTTTAGGTTGGTGAAAAAGCTCGTTAAAAACGCTATGTTGGCCATTTTTGAGCTGTCAAACTTTCGGTTTCCCAAATAATTTCTGGAGGTCTTAAACTCCAAAATAAATTATGAAAAATTGCAGATCTATAGTTAAGACATAGATCTAACTTTTGAGACAAGAATCAACTCATTTCGTTGAGTTATGAATTAGTTATGATTTTTCAAAGTTGATATAAGTTTTCTGCCGAAAATCTGTAGTTTATAAACTTACAACAACTTATGATTCTTGTTGTTTATTCAAAGACTATTTGTATAAAAGCCATAATAGTTATAAAAACACATATATATCACCTGTTTTCATAATATTAACACTTTTATAATGTGTTTACATATTCATAAACATATTTAAAGAAACAACTTAAAACAAAAACTAGAAATTTATAAACTTGAGTTTTTATGAAACTTGTTGTTGTAGGTGATTATATATATTATGCAAGACTTATATAAACATAAATGTAAGATGTAATAGGTTAGTATTTACTTACTTTGATGTTTTTAGAAGAATAAAAATGAGTAGAAGGTTGGATCTTCAAAAGTTTCACCTAGAACACTTCAAAAATATGAAGAACACTTGAATGAACACTTTGTGTGTTCTTGAGGGCTTGAGGGCCGGTTTCTAGAGGGAGAGAAAGGAGAGATTTTGCTTTGAAGGTGTGAGGAAAATGCAAGGAATTAGGATCTTATTTATAGAGGTGAAAAGGTGGTGAAATGATGAAAGGAGTTGTAAAATCTTGGGTGAAAGGAAAGAGGGGGATTTGATGTAGAAAGGTTGAGTAAAAAAAATGTTTCTTAGGTCCTTTTGGTCCTTTGTTGTGGCCGGCCTATATGGTATATTTATGTGTATTTTTCTTTTTTTTTGTATAAAAGTATTTAGAAATGTATTCTTGTATTTCCCTTTTCTTGTAAATTCATAAATACTTTTGGATGCATTGTTTTAATGACTTGTTTTAGTCTTGCATAATTAATGTTAAGTAATTGTATTAGTGTATGATTAGTGTCACTAATCATGATTTAGTTATGTACTTAGTTGAATTAATCCTTCATGTCGTAAATTGATCGGATTAATTGATTTCCCGATTCATCGCACCGATGAATTTGATTCTAATTGAGTTGAATTTTCTAATAAACCTTGTTAATCACTTGATTAATTTCTAATGACCATTGATTAGGCTATAATTGACTATTAAATGTGGATTAGGGCTTTGTTGCTAACCTGGTTCAGTGCCGGATGTTAGAAAACCTGCATCTATACATACTTTTACTACCTTCTGGTACTTTCTGGTATCAGACCTCCATCCTTCGTGAAAGAAGATAGGTAGATCATTCAGCTTATTCAGGTCGTCATTCGATAGATTTATTAAGTGCAGTGGATCATACACTCTCAAAATCACTTTGTCCTGTGTATCTTCCATGACTGCTTCAGCTCTGTCATTATCGACGTACCACTATTTCATGTTGCCTAGAACATCTTGTGGCATTGATTTCATTGGTACTTTCTTCAGACACCTCACAGGTTTGTATACCATCCTGGCCCATGGCCTACCTGTATGAGGATCTGTTCTCGACTGATCCTCGACCCTCTTTCCAGTCCTTGGCTTGAGTCGCTCAAATTTGCCTGATCGACCTTCTTTCCTTATAATTCTTTCAATCACTTTTGCATACTTATCAACTCCAATATTAATCAGCTCCTTCCAGGCTAACTCTTTAACTTCAATCTTGGGCAGTGTATTGAATGCTTTCAGTGTTCTCCTCAAGTATTGAAGGCCATCTCTCCTTTTTAAAATAAATAGCTGCAGTTCTCGGTCAAAGAACCAGCTTATAATTCCTCCTGAGAGATCTCCAGCACCCGGAATTCTCATTCTTTTCTTCATCTTTGGCTTTGTCTTCTTTTCTTCCTTGCGGAACCAAAGCTTCATCAACTCAGCCCTAGATGGCTCCTTCTCTGCTTCTTCAAGTTGTGAGTCTTCGACTGAGGCTATCTTGATGTCATCGATGTCAATCACATTGTGATTATTGTGCAAATACAATTCCGTAATAGGTTGTGAATTTATGATCACCTCATTGACGTTATCGTCCTCGTCCTTTATTACTTCGTCGTCGGATCTCCAATCAACAATCTCCTCAGGTACAAATTCCCCTTCCTCCAACTCTTCTATTTCATCTTCAAAATCAAATTCCATTAACTCTTCCTCAATGTCTTCTAGCGCATCTATCATATCGCTTTCCAAAGTCCTTGAGGAAACAGCCTCTCCTCCTTCACCTTCCAACTGACTTGGCTCCCCCTGAGTCTGAGCATCCTGAGCAGCAGAAAAATCTACTGGCTCATTCTGTCCTTGCGTGCTGGGATCATTGTCGTGGTCATCATCATCATCCCTGCGCACTTCTACTAGATCACGGCAGGATGTCTCCCCCTGAGCCTTTATATTTTTCATTAATTGCTCAACTAGGGAGCGCATCGATCTTAGTTCAACTTTATATCCCGTTCTAAGATCTGGATCTGTTGGAAGTCAACTTTATCTTTTAGCTGCAAAAACCTTTGATTTTCTGCGTATGTGGATGAGGTGGATGGAATGGACTGTATTGGAGTTGGAATGATCGGTGATGGGATATACGGTTCAGCATGCGGTGGTGATGGTGGTATGGTGGATTGGGTAGGCGGGGGTTGAGATACTTCAGGCTGTGCTACTGAAGCGGAAGTAGCTCCTTGCATAAAGCGATGACGCTTAGCCCTTTGCCTCGTCACTAATGGAGCGACCTCTTCTTCTTCAAAATCAGAGTCATCAGACTCTCGTGATGCTCGTCGCCTTGAAGCTTCTTCATTCACTACCAATCTTGACCCATAAGTTCCTATCTGAACTGTTGGTTCTGCTGTAGCCGACTCTGGAACTTCAACTTCTATTTCTTCCATATCGTCCGACTCAGTTGCTGACGATGACCCATCATTACCGGTCTGCTCAGGTTGGTATTCCTCAACTTAAAACATCTTCTTCTCCTTCCGGAGGCTCTAGTAATTGATCAACCAGCTCAGCAGTTATTTCTTCATTTGCATGAGGCCCAGAAGCCCATATTTCTTCCAATGTTTTGGCTATCTGCTCAGATTCTGGTGCTGCACTGGAAGGCCCTGCCTCTTGTACCTCTTGCTGTTGACTTGTAGAAGGCCTAGTTGCCTGAGTTTGACTCGCAGTAGCTCTTTGGCGTCTCCTTTGTTGCTGAGCACGCGGTTGTTGCTGCTGTTGTTGTGGCTGTTGAAGCTGAACTTCTTCTTCACCTGCCCAGTTGGCATTATCTGGTGCCACAAACTTACTGTCTATAACTGCCCCAAACAAAGGTCGTTCGACCGGGACTGCTAGCCTTCCTCTGGGCGCAGAGCAGTCAGCAAAAATTCTTTTATCAATGACTGCTACACTTTGAATCTCACTTAGCTACGGTAAATTAGGCAAGAAGTTTCGGATGAGCATCATTATGAAACGAGGATATAGGAGAAATCGTTGCTGCTCTGGAGCCGTGATTTGATGAACGAACTCCGAGAAAAACATCTCTGAAAAGCTGAAACGACGATTATACACTAATGCGATAATCCCGGATGGGATCTTCGATACAATGTAGTCAAAACCTGCTTTCTTGGCCGCGAAGCACACCATGAATACGTGCGCCAAAAATCTCCACTGCCCAATAAGCCCACTCTTCATGTAAGATGTCTTCGTAACATCTAAAATATATATCATCCTCAAAAACGCAGCCTGCCTAATACTTAAAGGAAAGTCAATAGGCCCAGACTCTTCTTCCTGAGATCCTAGCTGCAGAACCTGACGCAGCATATCAGCAGAAAACACCAATGGCTGTCCTGCTATCCTTGTTCTCAGAACTGTTGGAGTGACAGAACAGTCAACTTGCAAGTGCTCGTAAAACTGCCGTACATATGGAATAATGATCTGAATGTTATGGGATAATGCGAACGAAATCCTAGACTCCACTAGGAAGTCCACCATTTGACGAAAACCCTGCGCCTCAGGGATATTATGGTCGGGGGGAATGACCATATTATGCTTAGGCACGAATACTTGATCAGCCATGTCTGCACAATAGATAAAATATTAGAATTATTGAAAATGGATAAACTTGTTTAAATTCAAATTTGTTTTATTTTGAACTTGTGTAAGTACAAAATCCAACACATATGAATATCTACAAGTTTAATTAAAATTAAATTGAATAATTCAAATAAATTGACAAATTCGAACAAGCCGATTCGAAGACACTCTATTTCGAGTTTGATGACAGATTCGAATGTAATGTTCTTCTCGAGTTTACTGACAAACTCGAGAGTGTTCATGAACAGATTCGAAATGTCGGCCCAACTCATCACCAAATTCCATGATTTTAACCATTTTGGACTCAGAAAATCACATTCATTAGCCCTACTAGGTTCTAATCTCAGACATTTGCATTTAATTTGACTCTTTATCGGTCCAAACTTTGTAATTTTGAAAAACACGATTTCGACCCATAAACCTTCAAAAATCGGTGATTTTGGCTTAAATGGTGAATAAGACTACTCAAATCTTGTACAATCCAGTTGTTTGTACCTAGATCTAGAAGTAGAATCGAACCACCAAGCAAGAGACTCGACAAATAGTTGTCTTTAGTGAAATCGGTAGACTCGAGAGAAATAGATTCGAGATCGCCTGATAGACTCGAGAATATAGATTCGAAAACAGATGACTTAATGACATTACTGTTAACCTATTTATACCACCTACCTTCGAGTCTAAGCCCAATTTCGAATCTACTGACAGATTCGAGCTTACCCCAATTCGAGTTTACCCTAAACTCGAATAACCCTGAAACTTTGAAAATTTCGAAAATTTTGAAATAAAATCAACTTTTTCCACCTTATGGTGTAACGGAATAAACTATGCCAAATCTTTTACCCTAAGCACAAGATTTTCACGCAGTGTTTATTTTATTCAACTATGAATGCACCCACAGTAATTTTTGAACTTTTTCCTAAGAAGAATAAAAATAAAAATAAAATAAAATAAAATAAACTAAGGTAAAATAAAATAAAATAAAAATAAGTAAAAATAAAATTTTAAAATTTTGACCAACAATTTAACTTAGACTTAAACTGCATTTATTACAACTTACAGCCTATGCTAAACGCTAAACAAAATATTTTTGATGAGTATGGTCAAAGAAAGGTTCAATCAGATAGCGGTGTCAGATACTCACTTTCAGTACTTAAACTTTCACACTTAGGAATTTTTGATTCCTTTGATTGTTTGACGTGAAATACCCATTTAGCCGATTGTTGATATTTACCCCATTAAACATGCTACATTTCGGAATATC
This sequence comes from Centrapalus pauciflorus, assembly GCA_020465985.1. Taxonomy (NCBI): domain Eukaryota; kingdom Viridiplantae; phylum Streptophyta; class Magnoliopsida; order Asterales; family Asteraceae; genus Centrapalus; species Centrapalus pauciflorus. The sequence continues at coordinate 150,116 of JAANYP010007751.1, read as the reverse complement.
CCTTGGCATTTTAATTTATCATGAAATTATCTTACGTGACTCAGACATAGAAATACTTTTATGATCAAGGAATACAGACAAAGATTCTAACTTGTTGGTATTTGCAAACTTTCTTTAAAAGACAAGCATCGGACACAGGTCTGTATTTTCATACAACAAAGTGTCTTAGTTTGACTTAAGGTTTATTTTTAAAGCTAGCAAGACAGCGGTGACAGGTCTGTACCGACGTACAACAAAGCGACTTATCTTGCTAACCCGAATCAAAACAGAGGCAACAGGTCTGTACTTACGTACAACAGAGTTACATGTTTTTGACTCTAAATTTTATATGATTTTTCTATTTTCTCCATTTTCTGATGTATTTGATGTTACTATACATCCCCAGAAAGTTTGCATACCTCATTTAGACTCAAAGTTTGTATGTCTTGTACATAAAAATTAAGACCGATTGGTCATACATCTAAGTTAGTGACACGTTTGACTTTTTCTTGAATATTTTATTAGCCTTGAGACTCCCTATATGTATTATGCCTACCAACACATCAAACTATAATAAAGTATAACACTTAGAATTTTAGGTGCATTATGTGTGAAAGCCTAAACACTTAGAGTTAGTAACGACTGTGCTAATTTTCGTCACTTTGAACCTATGCATCTAAGACTTAACTCTTTTCCTGATATTCTCTTTTTTTGTATTTTTATGATTTTCTCTCTTTTTTCTTTTGTTTTTCATAAGAAAAAGCAATAAGGAATATAACCTACTAACTTACTAAAAATAGAAACTATCCTAATTTAGCAGACTTGCCATAAAAAGAAAGAAATGCTACATCTATAAAAGGAAATAAACTACTACTAAGGTCAAATTACTCTGGGTTGCGCATTCCATTTAGTTGAATTAAATATTCAAACCGTGACTTATCAAAAGCTTTGGTAAATAAATCAGCATTATTATCATCCGTTGCCACTTTTACCAATTTGATTAAATTCTTTTCAGCACAATCATGTATAAAATGATGCCTTATGTCTATGTGCTTTGTTTTACTGTGTTTAACTGGATTATTTGTTATAGCAATTGTAGATTGGTTATCTATCCTAATAGGAGTTTGAGTGTAAGCCAAACCATAATCCCGCAATTGTTGTTGTATCCACAGAACCTGTGAGCAGCAACTACCAGCAGCAACATACTCGGCCTCGCACGTTGAAACGGCTACCGACGTCTGTTTCTTGCATTGCCAGGATACCAATCTCCCTCCCAGGAATTGACAACCTCCAGTTGTTGATTTGCGCGTCAAGCTGCATCCTCCATAGTCAGAATCCGTGAATGCTACCAACTCTAGATCTCCCTCCGCGTGATACCAAAGTCCCAGCTTCGGTTTCGACTTGAGGTATCGTAGAATCCGCTTCACAGCTTTCATGTGCATCTCCTTCGGATTAGCTTGAAACCTAGCACAAATGCACACAGCAAACATGATGTCAGGTCTTGAAGCAGTTAAATACATAAGTGATCCAATCATGGCCCGATATAATGTCGGATCCACATCGGCATCAATTTCAGTACCCGGTCCGAGATTGTGATTCACTTGAATCGGCATGCTGAAATGGGCAGTCAGTTTTGTTCCTTCCATCCCGAAGCGTTCCAATATGTCATAGACATACTTCGTCTGATGGATAAACATCCCTTCCTTCTTCTGGTCAACTTGTAACCCCAAAAAGAAATTTAACTCTCCCATTGCACTCATCTCGAATTTCGACTTCATCACCTTCTCGAAATCTTTGCACATTTGTTCGTCTGATGATCCAAAAATGATATCATCGACGTACACTTGTACCAAGATGAAGTGTTCTCCCTTCCTCTTAACGAACAAAGTACTATCTATCCTACCCCTTTCAAACCCGTTTTCTAATAAATGGTTGGATAGAGTCTCATACCACGCCCTTGGTGCTTGATGCAATCCATATAGAGCCTTATCTAAACGATATACTCTATCAGGATATTTTGGATCTGTAAATCCGGGCGGCTGTTCTACATACACCAGCTCCTTTACTTTCCCATATAGGAAAGCACTCTTCACATCTAATTGATAGACCTTAAAGCCCTTAAAGGAGGCAAAAGCTAGAAACAACCTAATGGCTTCCAGCCTTGCTACTGGTGCAAACACCTCATTGTAATCGATTCCCTCCTCTTGGTTGAAACCCTTTACAACTAACCTAGCCTTGTTGCGAGTGACTATACCCCGATCGTCTCTTTTACACTTAAAGACCCATTTGATTCCTATGGCAACTTCCCCTCGAGGTAATGGAACTAACTCCCACACTTTTAGTTTCCTAAACTGAGAGAGTTCTTCCTGCATCGCTTCAACCCAAGAGTTATCCTTAAGTGCCATTTGCACATTCTTAGGCTCTACTTGCGATATGAAACAAGAATAGAGACAGGTATGATATGCCTCGGAGTCGTTTATCATTGACAACAACACAGTGTTGTTATTTAAACTACTCCTAGTCCTCACACCCTCATTAGGATTTCCTATGATGCTTTCTATAGGATGGTTCTTGTTGATCCTAGAGGTCTCTATCTCATCAACTCTTAGATTATCTCCTAAGTTAGATCCTATTTCACCTAATGGGGGAACTTCCTCAGATTCAACATTTTCCTCCTCGTGGACATTTTCCTCAGAGTTGGAATTTTTTGTCTGAGTCTGGTTCTCAGTAGAAGGTGCTTCTGGATCAGTGACTTCTGGAGATCCATCTTCAGTTGAAGTAGGCTCGGATGTGGATTGGAATGTAGTCCTCGGAAAGGTATGACCATCGTCATTCAGATGCAACGTCGCCATGTCCTTTTCGATTATACCTGCATTTTCATCCAAAAGAATGTTAAATGACTCAAATAATTTATCATAGTCAAATATCCATTCCGCACCTGTTTGGGGTTCATGTGTATAACTTGTGACTTCAATGTTATACACAATTTCCACTGTACCATTAGTTTTGTTAAAAACCCGTTTGTTTGGTGAGTTCGGCACATAACCTAGGAAGTATCCTTCGTCAGCCTTTTCACCAAACTTAGGTTGATGTTTTGTTCGCAAAAGAGTGCATGGTACCCCAAACGGTTCGAAGCCAGTTAAATTAGGTGGCCGTTTATTCAAAATTTCATAACAGGTTTTCTTCAAAGATTTGACAGTTAGTACCCGGTTTAAAATGTGACATGCGGTATTCACTGCCTCCCCCCAAAACATGGTAGGAAGCTTTGAATCCGAAAGCATAGTCCTAGCTGCCTCAATCAGTGTCATGTTTTTACGTTCGGCCACCCCATTTTGTTGAGGCTCATATGGTGCACTAAATTGATGCACTATGCCCTTAGAGAGGCAATATACACCAATTACAATGTTTTTGAACTCAGTTCCATTATCACTACGTATCCTTTTAACCCTTGTTCCGTAGGTATTCTCCACTTGGTCTAAGAACCCGATGAGCTTGGAAGCCGTCTCGTCCTTTGTACCTAGAAAGAAAACCCAAGAAAATCGTGACTAATCGTCAGTGATAACCAAACAATACCAACTACCTCCTATACTCCTTTTGTTGATTGGTCCGAAGAGATCCATATGCAACAAATCGAACGTAGAGGTTATGGAGTTCTGAGTCTTGGACTTGTGTGTCTTCTTATGTTGTTTGCCCTTCTTGCATGGTAGACACTTGTCCTCGAACTGAAAACTCTTCATAGGCACACCTTGCGCCAATCCATTTTTCGTTATATAGTTCATTTTTTCTTAGGTGCAAGTGAGCCATGCGTCTGTGCCACAACACTGATTCCGTCTCCGAAGCTTTGGATAACAAACAGATTGGCCCCATCGAAGTCTCCGGCTTGTTCATATCAAGCATGTACAAGTCATTCTTCCTTGGTGCCCGCATCAATACCCATTCTTCAGGAATCTTGAATCCCAGTTTTAGCACTAACGCTTCAGTGTCAGTGAACAACACTGAATTCTTACTAACGCTTCAGTGTCAGTGAACAACACTGAATTCTTCTTGTCACTGATTTGAGATACACTAATGAGATTGTGAACCAGTTTATCAACGTGATAAACTTGGTCCAACTTGATCGTCCCATTAGTGACCACTCAAGTACCCATGATGTTTCCTCCTTTATTTCCCGCGAATGATACAAATCCCCGATTCCCACCCTTGAAGTCTGTAAGGAGATTTCTTTCCCCTGTCATGTGCCTGGAGCATCCACTGTCGACGAACATTTGTTGTTTGGACCTGTGGTAATCTCCTGCACATGAAAGAAAATAGGTTAGTTATCACGGGGAACCCAAGCCATAACTGACTTGATTATACCATTCTCGTCCACATACTTAAACTCTTTCAAATACCCATCTCGCCTTTCAGGTGACTTGGGTCGTTGAACAGGAGTTTGTTGTGGTGCCGAGTGATGCAAATTCACTCTCTGCCTTTGAGTAGGCATTTGTTGTGGAGCTCTTGAATAATTCCTATTATATTGCATTTCAGATTGTGATCCCTGAGCTCTAACCGGTGTGTGATGTCTAATAGGAGTGTGTGACCTATCTGGAGTGTATGCTCGGCTAGGTGTTGTGCTCCTATATTGTTGTTGAGGTCCAGACCTAGATTGATTTACGACTCTATTCGGTGAATTAGTCCTAACCACTTCCTTTGGTCCAACCTTTACCGGTATTTGTTTCACAACTTGTTTTTGTGTAGCCTGCACAGTTTTCTCGGTACTCTGAGAACTACTAGTGCTTGCCACACTTGTTGAGGGCTTAACTGGTGTTGGCTTCCCTGTCTTAGGTGTAACTTCAGTTTTCCTAAGCGGACAGTTAGAAGCAACATGCCCCTTTTCATGACATCTAAAGCAGGACATCTTGTCTATGGACTTCTTGTGTGTTCCCTTAGACTTAGGTGTCTCACTAGTGTCTTGGTCCTTTTGAACCTCTATTGCGACTGGTTCATCGTCTTGATCATTAAAATCAATTTTATGTTTTCCTGCAGGTGTTTCACTGGAGGAAGACACAAATTTGACTTTCTTAACCTTGACGGTTGTATCAGTCACCTTAGGTGTATTTTCTTTTACAGGCTCAAATATAGGTGTAGGTATGTCCTCTAAGTCTACTGATTTATCAGTTTTCTCCTGAGGTTGAGGCACGTAGTTTGCATTAAAAGGAGGAGGAATTTCATGAAATCCTAGACCTACAGGCTTTTTAGATTGGCGTTGAGCATCTAAAACTTTCCCTAGGTTAAGACTTGAATTCCTAAACTTTTCTAACTTACTATTAGCCTCTGCTACCTTCACCTTTGTTTCAGCTAGCTCTACTTCTTTTGTCTTAAGATCTTTAGTTAAAGCCTCGACATGCTCATACATCAGTTCTAATCTTAAGCACTGCTCACTCAGCTTGTCCTTTAGAACTATGACATCTTGGGCATCAGCTTTGAGCTTGTCCTTAAGATCTTGCTTAATGTCATTTAGGCTAGCGTTATCAGCTTTTAAAGACTCATTTTGAGCAGTTATGGTTTTATGTGATTCTAAGACTAGATTTAACCTATCGTTAGAAGTAACACACAACATGCATAATTCATGAAAAAGAGAGTAATGCAGACTAACCTTTGTGTTGTCGGATTCCACGTTGGCCATTTGAGCGGCAAACTCCAGAAGCGTCTGATCATTCGTCTTCTCCACCCACATCGGACTGCTGTCCCTTGTGGTCTGCTCTTCCCCATCACATCCATTCTCCGTGACTTCAGCCATAAAAGCCCGAGCATTTGATTCCGGATGTGAACTCCAGTCGTAGGTACCATCTAGCTGTCTGTCTGATGTGACATTTGATAGTAGACCAGCTAGATTGGCTTGACCGGCAGATGAACTAGGAAGGTATCGCTGTTGAGACTGATTCTGAAACTGTCCATGATGCTGGTTCTGCCCTTGGTACGTATCTACCTTCGGTCTCCTTCTCTGGCGAAGTGTCCCAGACCTTGACAGTTGTAGCATTTGACTTTGGACTTATCAAAGCCAATCCCCTTATTATTCATTGTTAAATTCCTCCCAGTCCGTTTGATGAATCTTTTAACCCGTTGGGTTACCATGGCCAGTTGCCATTTAAGATCCATTTCCTCAAGATCGTCAGGGTCGACCTGATCATAGTCTTCATCCCAGAGAGCAGGATCGTTTATCTTCCCCTGAACACAGTTTCCGTACGCAGCCACAAATGATGCAAGCAAGTTCAAATGTTCCTCGGCCGATTTAGCGCTCATGGGCATCTTAGAATAGCCCTGAGATGTTGATGCCTGTGGTGCTTGAGGCTGCTGTTCTTCTGATCTTCCTAATCCTAAGAACGCTCTGTTCAGTCTGTCATCAGTCTCTGCTGGTGACGACGTTTCTCCGGTGAAAAACGTTGTAGCAGTCTTCATATCAGCTGTCGCTGAAGGTTTTGTTGATTTTCCAAAATACATCGCTGGATTATGGACTTGTTCGTAATCCGTTTCGGCCTTCAGTAGCTCGAAATGATAAGCTCGCAACGTTCCCACTATATCCTCCAAAGATTGGGTATAATACTTGTCTTCATTAAGCTTTATCATTGCCACATACATAGCCCATTTGGCTGGTAAGGCATCAAGAAGCTTATTGTTCTTCTCAGTGTCATTATACTCAATCCCGTGACTTTCAAGCTCTGTCAGCAGATGATAAAATCGGGTGATGGTGTCATCCAGCTGTTCATCCTTCAGAGACTTGAAAATTGCAAACTGCTATTTTAACAACTCCATGCGCTTCCTTCGAACCGTAGGATTACCCTCACACCTCTTTTCTAGCGACTCCCAAAGTTCCTTAGATGTCTTTTGAGTCCGGAATGTGTGTAGTATATCCTGAGGCAACGCCATTCGAATTATCGAGAAAGCTCTGTTTTCCGCTTCATACAGTTTCTTATCATCCTCCTTCATCATCTGATATGATAAGACTCTCTGACGGCCTTCAACTTCAGAAATAGGTGGAATGTATCCTTCGTCAATACATACCCACATGCGCATGTCATTGAAACGCACAAAATCGGTAAACCGATCTTTCCAACAATAGTAATCTTCCAGTTTCATCAGCTTAGGCGGAGTATTTGCCTTCCCAACCTCATGATCCATTTCTAGAAACTTTTGATTTGACATCCTTTCAAAAGTAATTGAATTGAACTTAATGAATTTAATTCGAAACTAATTTAATTTAATTCTTTCGACTTTAGATAGATTCGAATATAATTAATTTTAAATCTGTTTGGGATTAAATTCGATTAAGTTTGTTAATTCAATTAAATTCGAAGATGCTGACAGATTCGAAAGTCCCTAAACTCGAAGGTCAAGCAAACTCGAATACCCAGTAGTTTCGAAGTACCCCTGTTCGACTATAGTCCAAACTCGAAGCAAACTCGAATGACAGTAAACTCGAGACTCCTATTCGACTCTAGCACAAACTCGAATTAAACTCGAAACACACTTTATCAAACTCGAAAGTAGCGGATTTTGGTTCGACTCGAGACTAAGTAAAACCCTAATTACTCCTGATAGATTCGAGCGCCGCAAACTCGAAAAACGGCTAACACTTCGATTTCTTTACGTTTTGCAGATTAAATCAATATTTTTACAACGAAAAATATTGATTTCGATCAAAAACGTGAAAAACACGAAGTATTTCCCGGATAACAATTTGCTAAGCTCGAAAAACACGAAAAACACCAAGATGAGAGAAAAACCGTCCAAAAGCGTAAAGAAACCTAGGATGTAACTAGATGAACACGAAGAACACCAAGAACACCCCATAGGCTCTGATACCACTTGTAAGGTCTACCACTACGAGATCTATCTAGACGTGGAACCGTCAACGAGTGCGGAATCCTCGTTAACGGGTAGACGGTAACAACACTCACCAGAACACGGAGACTATCAACGAGCTGTACGAACTACACAAGAACGCACCTACTGGAAGATTCTCTCCGAAACAATGCTAACACTAATGATAAACTCGAAATCGCTCTTTGCTTAATCACTCTCGAACTCTGCAAAAAGTCTCATAATTATTCGAATCTATCCCTAATTATAGAGGCTAATTCGAGTCTGCCATGGGCCAAACTCGAATCAGGCCCAAGGCCCATTCGAGTTTGTCCCCACTGACACTCTCGAATCTGCCTAAGTGAGCTCATTCGAATCTACCTAGGATCATATTCAAATATGTCATAGATTCGAATGCCAATCCTTATAGAATTCGAATCTGACTAACTTGTATTTGAAACTTATGTTTTTAACTTATGTTTGATTTTATCTTTGATCTTTATGTTTGAACTTCTTGTAATACGTTACATCAAGTTCAAACATACAAACAATAACTATCAAACATATATAAACATATATATCAACCACTCGTTAAAACTCAATACTTTGAATATTACTTAAACCAAAATGTTCGATCACTTAGACTGCTATCGTCACACAGGGTGTACCAACATTAATCGTGTTTATCTATGCATCGTCTTCAAAAAAGACGCATTCAACAAAAAAAATACACAAATTCATTTATGCATCGTGCTCAACTTGTTCATCATTCATCTGTGCATCGTGTTCGTCATTCATATTCTTCATTCATCTATGCATCATCGTTGTTCATCATCCATTTATGCATCATCATTTTTCATTGTTCATCGTTCATCATCCATCTATGCATCGTTATTGTTTATTATCCATCTATGCATCATTATCTATGCATTGTGTTCTTCATAATCATCATCGGTTGCATCTCTTGTCATGTTCATCATCATCGTTTTTCATCGTTAATCTTCGTCTCCAAATCATCATCACTATGAAAATAATGAAGAACACGATTAGAGAGAGAGAGAGAGAGAGAAAAATGGGGAGGAAAATGAGGAATGTAGTTAATATGAGATTTTAATTCAAAATGTAACTCCAAAGTATCTTTCAATGATTTTTAAAAATAAATTAATTACCATACCTTTAATTTTCCCTAAATGCCCTTTGTGCGCCCTTGGTAGATTACTCGATGCACAAAAGTTTCTCGAGTTCTCGAAGCATAAAAGTTCTCAATTGAACGTTAATATATATATATATATATATACATATATAGGGGAGTTCAATGGAAAACCACAATGAACCTGAAAACTTGTGAAAACCGCATTGCACCACCACAATTGCATCAAATTCCCCCGTGATGCATCAAAATCCCGTGTGATGCATCAAATTTCCCGCGTGATGCATGAAAATCGCGCGTGATGCATCGCTTTATTTACGATCATGCCACCGTGTTTTTCATGAAATGCACCGAATCGGACGGTATGCGTAGGTTTTCACAGTTTTCCGGTGCATAGTGGTTTTCCATTGAACCCACCCCTATATATATATATATATATATATATATATATATATATATATATATATATATATATATATATATATATATATATAATCATGTTTATCAGCGTACCCTGTTGTGAATGATCATTCACACATACACACACACAAACACACACACACACACACATATATATATATATACACACACACACACACATATATATATATATATATATATATATATATATATATATATTGCATAGACATGTATATTACAACATTATAAGACATTTTATCAAAAGGAATAACATCATAAATTTTGTCAATGGTAAAGAAAATAATGTGAATGGTGTGAATGATCATTCACAGATTATGTGCATGAACATTTACATAATTTTTTAGGACACAGAAAGTATGAATGTATGTGAAATTCATATATCATGTGTATAACGTTAATTTAAACGTGGTTATGTAAAAAAAATTTCAAAAAAGTTTTTTAAGGTTGATACATTCGGGTGCACTTGATTTGAGAGGTATTTGAACTTGAATATATATATATATATATATATATATATATATATATATATATATATATGATGAAAAAGAAAGCAAAATTTTAATAACAAAAATATAAACCAACTTAAACTCGAAAAGCCTATCTTGATTGAAATCAAATGACTTAAATCCAATGATATTAAAATCTAGCGAAATTGATATAAAAAACAGACATGTCTTGATCGAAATTCAATCCAATTATATATGTGAAACATTTTAGTTTTTGAAAATGTTGGTTCAATAAAAGTTATTTCTGAATAAAACCATAAATTAGAATAAACAATTTGTACGATTATTTATTTTACTATTTTTTAATAAAATGAAATGGATATATTGTTTATGTAAGTATATTTTTTTATATTTTTTGGAAAGACAAGTTTTATTTTTTATATCGACCAAATAAACAATTTAAATATTGGGTTCTTAGGTGGCGTTTGGTTCACTGGAATCCGACGGAATTGGAGGGGAAATGAATCCAATTCCAGTCAATTGATGTGTTTGGTTCAACTGTAAAAAGGAATTAGATTCCATCAAAATTGAAATTTTACAATAAATGAAGGAAAATAACATTCCTTCACACTATTGATGGAATTCAATTCCTTTTGAAAATACCAATGTTAAGTTTTCTATTTACCGAATGAAATTTTTTTTTGTAAATTCATCTGTAATTCTTCGATTCCTCGGGGTCGACTTTCAATTAATACTTTTGGAAATCCCATATAGATTATGATTTGGAGAAAGTGGTTGTTCACAAAAATACCCCTTACGCTTAACACACTACACTATACCATAACCTGCCTTACCCCACCCATCCTACTTACCTACCCACCCACCCTACCCTACCCCATCCCACTCTCCTCTAACCCACCTACCCCAACCCTACATATTCTGTCCAACCTACTCTTACCTACTACCCACCATACCTACCTACCTACATACCTACCCACCCATCTATACCCACCCACCCTACTCCATCCTACCGTAGCCCATCCCACCCACCTCTAACCCACATACCCTTACCCTACCCATGTTATCCAACCTAATACCCACCATACCTACCCCTACCCACCTGTCCATCCTTCATCCATCATACATTACCCACCCCACCCAACCCACCTACCCTACCTACGCTATCCAACCTACTCTTACCTACTAACCCCCATGCCCACCCACCACCCTACCCCATCCCACCCACTTCTACCCACCTACCCCTACTTTACCTACGATGTCCAACCTACTCTTACCTACTACCCATCATACCTAATCCTACCCACCTACCCATCCATCATCCATCATACGTTACCCACCGACCCACCTACCCTTACCTTACATTACCTACGCTATCCAACCTACTCTTACGTACTAACCACCATACCTACCCTTACCCACCCATCCCTCTAACACCCTACCCACCCTATCCCACCCACCCTACCCTATCCATCTCATCCTATTCCTACCTTAGAAACTTATCCACCTCTACCCACCCTACCAATGAATAATGAAATTGGATTCCAATTCCATTTTTAGCCAACCAAACATGATTTGGATTACAATTCCAATTCCTGCAAATTCCAATTTCTTTTAAAACATTCTATGAACCAAACGCCACCTTAGTTTTCAAGTAATTTCACTATTTGGAATTAAAGATAAACGACAAATATGTATTATAAAGGTGCAATCTAGAATTCTACATATATGAAAAAAGATTATAAATTTGAGAAATAAATGAAAATTATGACAACACTAGTTATTAATAACGGCATGATAATTTTTAATAATATCAGTAGTATTAATAAAATTGTATATATAGAGAGAGTATATAGTTAATATAATGAATTAAAATGTTAGGTGTAATTATATTTGATCAACTCATAATGAATTAGATAATAACTAAAATTAAAAATGAAATAATAAAATAATAAAGTCTAACAAAAAAAAAAGTAAACATGAAGTACAAAATGTTAGTAGAAGGACTAAAAAGTGAATAACTATAATATTAAGGGACCAAAAGTGAAAGGGTATATTGGTCATTTTTAAAAATTAATAGCATGAGGGACCATTTATAAAAGCAAATAATGGTTTGACGGACTGTCAATGCAACTTTGAAAGTTGAAAGACCGTTTCCATAATTTTAAACAAACCACAGGGACCATATCTGTAATTTACTCTTTACCTTAACAGTAATATAAATATTTAATTCATCTATTAGTCCATGTTAATTTTTAAATCCAAAACAACAAAAAACACAAAAAGAACTTTAATTTAGAAAAGATTATAAAATACATTGTTCAATCATTTAAAGATCTTTTATAGATAATTTGTAGTCTTATCCCTTGCCTTTATTATCTTGGACTTTTGAAATTTTTAGAAACTAATTATTGAAGTTTTTTAATTAAAAAATAATTTATTAAGTAAAAATGGTTAATTGGCTAACCAAATAACCAAACCGAAAAACCGGTTAACCGATACAGATTTTCGGTTTAGGGTTTAGGTTCACAAAATCCTTGAATTGATATATCCGGTTAACCATCCGAAATGCAATTACGATTTTGGTTAACCATCCATGAACACCCCTACCAGCAGGTGTTTTTCCTTTTCCTGTAAAAAGTTAGTCAACAATGGGTAAACGGGTTTCTTAGAGAGTAGATAGATTAATAATTACACATAATTTTCATGCATCAAACAGTAATATCTGAGCAACAAAAGCTCCATCATGTCGTATGCATGGATTCCAAGATGTGTTTCATGATGCTTGTGAGCACGGATCCCAATATACACTTGTATCATCGTGTGGGGAAGCACGAAACCCGATATATGTGTATAACTGTAATGAAACGCCCCGTTCTAAACCACAACCATCAGAGTACGCTAAAATTTAAATGTTGTTATTATAACCAATCCAAGTCTAGGGATCTACCCATCCCAAGTACAAAATATAAATCAGAGTAAATACGGAAGTCTTTCTGATACCATAAACCTCAAACTCTAGATCCTACAGCTGGTGCTTTTCCCTTATCAGTTAAACCTAGAAAGTTATCCCCACAACTGGGGTAAGCCGTCGCCTAGCGAGTAACAGATTTAAAAGCACAGACAATCATAAATAACATGATCAACCTAAATATCTACTCAAATTCAACATGTGCAGCATTACGACTCTCTCATTTTAGCATACATGAATAGGGTGTTGTTACCGGCTCGCCCGATAACAAGTACACGACGTACGACTCGCTTGGTTAGCACGTGTACAAAACCTGCGGCTCGCCCGACATGCAACTCGGAAGCACACAACAACCTCACTTAATCCACATAATACACAATATGCATACTGGGGAAAGGATTCTCAGATATCGACTCATAGCAACAAAATAAATAACAACATTCAAAGCTAAGCAGGATAGTCAAACAAAAATCATGGCAACATAAACGAATGAGATATCCAGTGCAAACATATCATGTATGATCATTTGCGAAATTAAATCAATTACTCACAATGCTCGAAATTCGTAACCCGCCAAGAGATTAACCAAAAATCAGCTGAAAGCACTACTGAGAGCCACACGTCTCAACCGAACCACTAAAGTCCTGATATAAAAGTACATAGCCTATTTATCAAAATTCTTATCTCCGTTGTTTACTAAGTCTGCTACTTATTTAATCAATTTAAAATTCCGGGGCCAATTTGGAAACCAATAATTAATTTGTTAAAGCTTTCTTGACTAATTCAATAATTATTTATTTAGAATTCTCCAAATAAACTCTTTCATAAAAGTTTCTAATTAATTAAAGTAAACTTATTAAGCTTGAATTTGTTAAAAATAGTAATTCTTAGGTCCACGCTACATCAAATCACATAAAAGCCCTTTAGTTAAACAAACAACTTAAATTAATTAATTAAGTTAGTCCATTTTGATTAACATTCACAATCCACTCATTTTATTAGTAACTTAAAATCAATAAAAGAAAGAACTCAAAAGAAAATCTAATTTATTTCAATCCAAAAGAAAATGAATCCACAAATAGGCCCAAAAAGAAAAGAGTAGCCAACCACTCCACTTAACCAAACACCTACTAAACCTAACCAAACACCAAAATAAAAAGACAAAAATAAAACCCTCTCTCTCTCTCTCTCTCTCTCTCTCTCTCTCTCTCTCTCTCTCTCTCTCTCTCTCTCTCTCGGTTGGACAAACAGAGAAAACAAAAGAAACCCAACTTAAACCAAGTTGACCCAATTGGGTCCAACCCAAAAAAAAAGCACAAAACCCCCCCCTCCCCCTTTACTTCTTCACGTAGCCAACACCAAAGAAGAAAGAAAAGAAAAGGAACAGGCTGCAGGGCCTCATCGGAGCCGAGAAAGAAAAGGTGACCAGTCGTCGACGGCGGTGGCGAGTCCGCCGGTGAGTTCCTCTGGTCGACCACCGCTCAGTCTTACAGGAACCCCCCCCCCCCTCGTGCAACCTAGAATAGGCCAATGGCCAGGCAGAACAGGGCAGCGGCGCGGCTGCTGCCGCCGACCGGTGACCACGCCGCCATCTTTAACTCCAGCGATACCTCACACAACCCATACAAAACTGATTCTACTCTCTATTTACTGATTTGATCACATATTTCTTGGTTATTAGGTTGTTCAATAACACCTCAAAAAATCAAAAAATTTATTTGAACTCACTCAAAATCATTAAATCCGAAATTTCATATTCAATAACACTCTAATCAGGTTTCTAAACAAAATTCTGATATTTTTATATAAATAGTTTGGATTCAATAAAGCACTTAATAAAACCGCCATTGTTAAACCTTGAAGCTGTTGTCATGAAAATGTGGATGATGATTCCATTAGCTTTTGGTTGCTCTCCATTCATGGATTAACAACCGCATTTACATTTATGTTATGAACTCTAACATTATTCAAACAAAATACATACGGGAATTGACCATTGATCACATTTTAGAATATTTACCTCAAGGATGCTCAAAAGAGATGATGATTAATATTGATGATGATCTTTGATTCACAAATTTCAACCTAAATCTTCAAGAATTTCATATTTCTATTTAGTGTATTTATTTTCTTATTATTATTTTGATGGAGAATGATGAAGGGGTGATGAAATGATGAATGAAAACAAAACCCGACTTTCTGTTATAACCTCTTTACACCTTTCTTTTCTTTTTATTTCTTTTTATTATTTTTTTAAATCATCTATAAATGTGTATTTATTATTATTTCTTAAAAGCTATGCAACTAAACATTTAAAGATCAACAACCAAATTTGATATTAATCTATATTTTCTTGAATCAAATAATTAAATTAAACGAATCGAAATAAATTAATTAACTCAAAATTAACGGGTGTTACATGTAACATTTGGGAACCAGCAGCAGGTGCGTGGAATTAATTTATTGGCCTTGGTAATTATTTTAATGAGTTGGTGAAATTTAATTGGTCAGTTACGCGTTATTTGGTAAAGAAAATTGCTATTATGTGTGAATTCTAATCGGTTGAGATAATAACAGGTTTGGTAGTAGTTATGGATCTGGGGTTGTTTTAATGAGTTCATTAACATTCTAAACCCGAATTATTAAAATGTAGATCAATTGAGTTAAGGAGCGTTTAACTAATGAATATTGAGTATTATACCCGTTTAAATTGGGTTCGAGACCCAAAACGTGTATATATATATATATATATATATATATATATATATATATATATATATATATATATATATATATATATATATGTTTATTGGTTTACTCCTCTCCTTCATCTTCACAAAGCCAAAGCTCAACGTATACGTGTGTGTGTTTGTCCAGCTGAACAAAAGAGAAAGGGAGAGAGTAAGAAGGGAATTGTGCAGCAATAATAGCAAGGAAGTAACTGATGTCACCGTCTTCACTTGCAAGATCAAATATTAAGTCATACCATTGAGTTGAGGTTAGTAATTGATATGGGAATGAGTTAAACTGTTATGTATAATAGTTGTCGTTGTTTAGGAGTAATTAGCACCCCTGGGTTGCAGAGAAATGGAGGTGGGGATTAAATCCCCATAGCTATGCGAAACAAAGTACAGACTTGTTCTTTTCGTCGCCGCATTGCGGCCGTGCTCCCCTGGTCGTGACCGCGATCAGGGTGAATCGGCTATGGTGGTCGCTGGAAGTAGACACGCAACCGAGATGGTGGTCGTGGGAAGACGATCAAGTCCGCGATGAGAGGAGCGTTACGGGAGGCACCGCGACCGCGAGGACTACCCGCGATAAAGAGATCGCGCCCGCGATCGTGGCCGCGCTCGTGGGACTTGGCCTGTTGATTTAT
Organism: Centrapalus pauciflorus; assembly: GCA_020465985.1. Taxonomy (NCBI): domain Eukaryota; kingdom Viridiplantae; phylum Streptophyta; class Magnoliopsida; order Asterales; family Asteraceae; genus Centrapalus; species Centrapalus pauciflorus. The sequence goes on along the minus strand of JAANYP010007751.1, from coordinate 133,896 downwards.
GTTGAGTCTGTGAGTTCAATAGTAGAGTTGTTATGAATTCGTTAGTTAGTAGTTACATTGTAGTTGTGTTTATTGTTGCCAGGATTTGTAGTTGAGCCTGGGACCTGTCGAGACCGCCGTAGATAGCGGGATAATAATCGTGCTCCAGGTGAGTTACTTACCTTCTTTTCGTAGATGCACTATTGTTGATTACTACGTTTTCAAAGAGGTTTGTTGTTTTTTATCCGGTCCAGTGCGGATCCCTTTTATATGTTGATACTTGTTAGCACACAGCAGAGCTCGTGGATCACGCGTATAGTTGTTGTACGCAGAGTAGAGGCATGTTGGGTCATTCCCAACCCATAGGTCTTGACTTAGCCACTACTTTGTGGAGTGGACTACGCAGGCTATTCTGGGTCGCTCCCGATGAGGCGGCGGGCGGTTGTTGCCGGCCGCATGTAGAGTTGACTATCAATTTTTACATTATGCTAACTGTTTTATAAACTTATTTTAACATTGTTGATTGTAACTCACCAGCTTCCAACTGACAGTTTTTTTATATGTGCATCTCAGGTACGAGACCCGAGGCTAAGGATACTGCGGGCACGAGTCGAGACCCGCCACGTGGATAGTAGATAGTGACTACCTCAGTGAGTAGACTTTATGTTTTGTGGTTTGGCGTATCAGCCAATTATACTTTGGATGACTGTAACCTATAACCTTATTGCGGTTGACAGACTTTATTAATAGGGGTTGGTTCCCGTTTTGTCGTGACCTTATGCTTAGTGTGGATAATTAGTATTAATTCAGTTGTCTACCCTTGATGATGATTGTAATATTTGGAGACGTGGACTATCAATCCTACGTGGTATTAGTAGCAAAAGAGGGTGTTACAGCTTGGTATCAGAGCATTAGTTTAAGGTTTAAGTATCATTAGTGATGTTTAAGCTTTAACCGGTGTCCAGATCTTTTGGCTTGATTTCTGATGAGTAGGTCTAAGAAATTGTAGAATTATGTTACTGTTATTATAGTAATATTGTTTATATTATGCAGAGATTCTATGGTAGACAAGCAGAGGCTGGAGGGTCCCACCGGGGGACGTGTTTCAGATGAAGAGTTTGCCAGACGGTTACAAGAGGCTTATGAGAAGGGACGCGTTGAGGTTATGCAGTCCTTGACTCAGGGGACCGGAGGTATGGGAGGTAAGGGTTCAAGAGTCGGGCCATCACGAGAGGTAGGCAAGGGATGTAAGTATAAGGAGTTTCTTGCTGCACATCCACCAGAGTACAACGGAGAGCCCGGGGCCGTTAAGGCCATGTATTGGTTACAGGACATGGAGACGACTTTCCGCATTACAGGGTGTCACCCCGAACAGAAGACGACATTCGCTAGTGCTCAGTTACGGACTAGTGCTCAGCAGTGGTGGATGACCGTCAGGGATATGATGGGAGATGAACCGGCTCACTCGATGACGTGGGACCAGTTTAAGGTCCGTTTTGAGGAGCAGTATTGTCCCGAGCACTGCCGAACTCAGTTGGAGATTGATTTCTTGACACTGTCGCAGGGGCAGAGGTCTGTTGATGAGTATGAGAAGATGTTCATTGATCTGAGTTTGTTTGCTCCGCTTCAGATCAGCACGGAGTCGCAAAAGATTAATAGGTTTATGATGGGGTTGCGCAAGGAGATTTGAGAGTTCATCGATACGGGTTGCATGCCGACATATGCTATGGCGGTAGAGTTGGCTAGAAGGCAGGAGAGTGAGTTATTCCGTAGGGATCCCATAGTGGAGCAGTCGCGACGTGTTCAATCGGCTGGTTATTTTAGTGGCTCTGATCGAGATAGAGACAGGGATAGGGACAGAGACAGTCATTTTTAGCCGACGGGTGATGATCGCAGACGGGTAGAGTCTGAGGGGGCAGATCGACCGCCAGACAGATCTTCCCAGAGGTTTGACCGTAGATCCGATGATAGGGGTAGTCGTTTTAGTGGGTCCGAACAAAGAGGAGGAACATCGAGTTTCAATTCTATCGCTAGAGAGAGGTGGTGTAAGAGATGCCGGCCGAGGCATACCCAGGAGTGTGACCCCCGGCATGTACGTTGTTTTCGATGTGGCCAGCCTGGCCATACTCAGACAGTTTGCACCTCTAGAGACCCAATATGTTTTAATTGCGGGCGGGCCAGACATCAGGCATGAGACTGCACGGCTCCACGTCAGGGGGATCAGAGGCAGGGGGAGTCGAGACCACCTGCACAAGATCAGAGTTTTGAGGGTTCTTCTGCACGTAAAGATATTGTTCCGCCAGCTAGAGGTCGACTCTTCCAGTTGACAGCAGAGGAGGTGCAGGAGACAGCTGATGTAGTTTCGGGTACATTCATTCTGAACGGCCGTAGTGCTCGAGTTCTTTTTGATTCAGGGGCAAATTGGTCATTTGTATCTTTTGCCTTTACTGCTTACTTTACCGTTCCTCCTGTTGAGTTGCCAGAGCTGATGATTATAAAGTTAGCTGATGGCAGTGCCTCTGTAGTTAGACATGTATATTCTCAGTGTTAGAGTTAGATGGCCATTCATTTGGAGTTGGTTTATTACCTATAGAGATTGGTAGCTTTGATGTTATAGTGGTCATGGACTGGTTAGCTTCTCAACATGCCAATATTGCTTATTCTAAGAAGATTATTCGTTTGCCGGTTTTTGAGGACCGTGTCATTACAGTGTACGGAGAGCGTAATAGAGGGAGTGTTGGCCTCATCTCTGCAGTTCAGGCTCGTCGTCATTTAGCCAAGGGTTGTTCCTCCTTCCTTGCATATGTAGTTGATGCGAAGAATATAAGACCTTGCTTTTTATGAGCAATTTGCGTAAAATGATGTAATTCCGAATTTTAGTATAAATAGGAGTCGGGTGTTCCATTTTCTCACTTTTGCAAAATCCATCTAGCTTTTTGGGAGCCCCTCTCTCTAGCCCGAACTTCTCTCTAACTTTTCTCCCAAACCGACCGGCCAAATCTCGAGTTCCATACGTCATCGGAAAGATCTCAAAGAGTACTACATGGATTTGCTATTGCATGTGATATTTGATATGAATTCGAGGTAAGAATTGTCATTTTCGTTTTCTGCATTTTCGGTTTTGAAGCTACGAATTCGAGTTTATCATTCTTAGGTGATTTAAAGCTAATTTCGCATGAGTTTTAACTAGAATATGATAAATTATGTATAATATACTCGAACCTAGGCTTAATACTTAACTTATTCGTGGTTTTGACTTGGAAAATGCATGATTTAAAGCTGTAACTTATGAACAAACTCGAAATGCCAAGAACAAGCTCAAATAGAGCTAAATTCGAATCATAGGTTCGAATTTAACCCCAGATTCGAGATGATGTTCGAGTTTACCCCCATGTTCGAGTTTGATTTCGATTTTAACCCCATATGTTTGAATTTGAGCATCAAATTCGAAACCCTCCTCTACAAATTCGAACGTAATTGATAAAATTCACGGACAACGCATAAATCAACAAAATAAATAGCAAAATATTTAGCTAGAAGTTATGGTTTATAGATGTTGGAATATTGAGCTAGCATTATTAATTTAGCATATGTTCTGTAATATTAAACTTTAGATATTATACATAAGCCGTTTAGCTCAGTTGCGAGTCAAAGCCAGTGCCAGAATATATTAAAGTCTAGATAAGCAAGTGCAAGCGTTTCAAAGCAATTAAAAAGCATAGAAAAGCCAGTGCAAGCATTTTCAGTACAGTGAGTAACAGTTATTCTTGTTTACATGTTTTGTATGAAATTGAGACATAAATTGCTTCTATATAACTTCTTTGGAATTCAATAGACTTTTGTGAGTGAAGGCGAACACTGTGGTACAGGCGATGCCCAGCTTAGCCGGATCTTACATCTAATCTATTAATATGCATATTTATCTGCTATCTGTTTATTGTTCTGCATATTATACATCAAGCTTTGTTTGAGCGTTTCTTTGTGCATTTCATAAGCATTATATTTAGCAAGCACGCAATTCTGATGCTCACCACTTTCCCAAGCATTATGCGGGTAGCTAGCCCCGTATCACCGACTGATCATCGGAAGCGGTAACCCCTAGTGGTGGCATCTCCTTTCTGCGTGGAATGTCTCAATTGTGCACGCATTCTTTCTGGGTATTAAGCAAGCAAGCAAGCATAACAAGCCTTTATAGGCACTTTTGCCTCATATTTTACATGCATTCATGAATACGTGTTCACTCACTAAGCAATTAGCTTACAATTGCTACTCACAATTTTTACAGGAAAAGGTAAAGAGCAAGCTGGACCTTCTGCTTAGGTCTATTTTCTGATCAACCCAGAGGACTTAGCTCACTTTCAGCTTGTGGTATAGCTTTATGGTGCCTTGGGTTTTGGGTAGCTGCTTTTATTTATATTGTGATGTTTTTAGCAACTTAGTACTATAACCTTGTAGCACGTGTAGTGCATGACTCATTGTAATATTTTATTTAGCTTTATGCAAGCGTTATTATTCCTGGGATGAAGCAAGCATGTTTAAAGCAAGGATGTGACAGGATGGTATCAGAGAATTAGTTTGAGGGATTCAAGTGTTAGCAATAACACTTGGACTCAAACTTTTAAGCAAAGATATTAGCTTCGAATATCTAGGATTTAACTTGACCTGAGATAGGCTTTGACTTTGCTTTAGGAATTGGGAAATGGGGTAGAATAGGAGTTATGCCTATTCTTATGCAAGTATTATTTATATAATTTCAGAACATGTCTGGATCTGGTGAAGGAGCTGGAGGTGGACTCACTCCTGAACAGATCATGCAAATTATGCAAACTATGCTTAATGAGAACAACGAGCGTCAAGCTAAGTTCTTGCAAGATCAGTTTCGTGCTCGTGATGAAGCCGAAACTAGACGCAGAGAAGAGCATAGGAAGAAGCAACATGATGATACTGGACGCCACAACGACGACACCGATGAGGAGGAAGCTCCTGTAGTCCCTCCTAAGGGCTGCAACTTCCGTTACTTCAAAGCTTGTGGAGCTCAACCTTTCAAAGGAGCTGCAAATTCAATCGAAGCGCTCGAGTGGATCACTGGCATTGAGCGAATATTTCTCATCAGCGACTGTGCTGAAGAATCCAAGGTCAGCTTTGCTACTACATTGTTCGAGGGTGGCGCTGTTATGTGGTGGAGATCTCTGGAGAACATGCACGGAGCCAACTGGATTATGTCCCTATCTTGGGATGAATTTAAGGTTATTTTCTTTCGTCAGTATTGCCCAGCTGATGAAAAGAAGCGTTTGGAAGAAAAGCTGATGTCTCTTACTCAGGGAACCAAATCGGTGACTGAGTATGAGATTGAATTTACCCGACTAAGCTTGCTGTCTGACTATCAAGTCGCTACTGAAGAGCGAAAGATCGATCGTTTTCTAATGGGTCTGCATCCCGAATATCAGAAGTTTTTGAAGCACCAGAGATACACCAACTATGCTGATTGTGTTGAAGCTGCTCGAATTCTCGAGCAGGATTTTATTCGAGCTGGAGGAGTTCCTGCTTCATCTGTTAACCCGACATGTCCATCACCGCCCAAGAAATCACGCACTGGTAGTTATTCTGGATCTTCATCCAGATATTCTCAGCCACAGCAGTCTCAATACCGGCAGTTTAGCTCACCTCCGGCACAGCAATCTCGATCTTATGCGGTACATTCTGAGCCGAGGCAGTGTCGCCGCTGCCACAAGTCACACATTGGGCGTTGTAATCCCAATGATGTGACGTGCTACGTGTGCAACAACATAGGACATAGCAGTGAAGAATGTCCTAACAAAGTTAAAGTTTGCAACAACTGTTTACGCCCTGGACATAATGAGCATGCATGCACGCATCCGTTCAGCATAATTTACCCGAGTGCAGAGCATCATCCGCGATTGCAGCGGCAGCAACACCGACCTCAGCAACAATATCAACAACAACAGCAAAGACAAAATCAACCGGCCCGACATAACACATCGCGAGGAGGTTCTAGTCGCCGTAACGAGCCAGCTCGGAGTCAGAATCGCGCATTCCAAATAACGGTCGAGCAAGCAAAGGAAATACCAGATGTGGTATCTGGTATGTTTCTCGTTAACTCCGTACCTGCTAGAGTTATTTTTTATTCAGGAGCCAACCGTTCCTTCATATCAAATTCATTTGCATCTAAACTTGGAATTGCACCGACTACCCTACCTGTTATCTTTGATATTGAAACGGCTAGTAATGTAAGTGTGTCTACCGATAAAATTTACCGTGACTGCATCATTCTGCTCGACAACTGTACTTTCCAACTAGACCTTATCCCGATGGACTTTCACGAATTCGACGTCATCGTGGGTATGGATTGGCTTGATTATCATGACGCTAACATTGTCTGCAAGAAGAAGTTAATAAAGCTCACTACACCGGATGGCCGCAATATTTGCATTTACGGTGACAGAAAGACAGATGAAATATGCTTAATTTTTGTAGTCAAAGCTAGGAAACATATAGCTAAGGGTTGCGTGTCATACTTAGCATATGCAATAGATGCTAAGTCTGAAAAAAAAGCTTTAGCCGAGGTACCGATAGCCTCTGAATTTCCTGATGTCTTTCCCGAGGACATCTCTGGACTCCCACCAGACCGTCAGGTGGAGTTCAGAATTGATTTAGTGCCCGGCGCGGCACCAATTGCTCAAGCCCCTTATCGACTTGCACCTGCTGAAATGCAAGAAATGATGAAGCAATTGCAAGAGTTGCTTGACAAGGGACTCATACGACCAAGTTCATCTCCCTGGGGAGCTCCTGTTCTTTTCGTTAAGAAGAAAGATGGGACTCTCCGGATGTGTATTGATTATAGGGAGTTGAACAAGGTAACAATAAAGAACAAATATCCGTTGCCCAGAATAGACGATCTTTTCGACCAGCTTCAGGGAGCCAGTTTTTTCTCGAAGATCGATCTTAGATCTGGGTATCATCAGCTCAAAGTTCATGAAGAAGATGTCCCCAAAACAGCTTTCCGTACTAGATATGGGCATTAAGAGTTTCTTGTTATGCCCTTTGGTCTTACAAACGCTCCTGCGGCGTTCATGGATCTGATGAACCGCGTTTGTACACCAATGCTTGATAATTCTGTTATCGTCTTTATAGACGATATTCTCATATACTCGAAAACCGAAGCTGAGCATGTTGTGCATCTTAGAGAGCTGCTAGAGTTGCTGCGCAAAGAGCGACTTTACGCCAAGTTCTCTAAATGTGAATTTTGGCTGCGACAGGTGCTTACAATCTCGATTTATTCATTTTTTAGCTTACATTTTCTTAAATTTCATGGTCAGCGTTAACTTGCAAGTCTTGTATCTTATCAGATACAATTCCTTGGTCATGTGATATCTGGTGAAGGAATCTCTGTGGATCCTTCTAAGATAGAAGCCATTCAAAATTGGGAAGCTCCCAAATCAGCTACAGAGATCCGAAGTTTCTTGGGATTGGCGGGTTACTACCGTCGATTCATTAAGGACTTCTCAAAATTAGCCATGCCTCTTACATCTCTTACTCGCAAGAATGTTCCCTTTATTTGGGAAGAAGCTCAAGAGACCACCTTCCAAACTTTAAAACAGAAACTCACCGAAGCACCTATTCTGGCCTTACCCGAAGGCAATGAAGAGTTTGTGGTCTTCAGCGATGCTTCATATCAAGGGCTTGGTTGTGTTCTGATGCAAAGAGGCAGAGTCATAGCATATGCTTCTCGCCAACTTAAGGATCATGAAAAGAGTCATCCGACTCATGACCTTGAACTTGCTGTTGTGACTTTTGCATTGAAAACGTGGCGACATTATCTCTACGGCACCAAATGTCAGCTGTATACGGATGACAAGAGCCTTAAGTACATTTTCAGTCAGAAGGAGCTCAACATGCGCCAGCGACGCTCCATGGAACTCATCAAAGACTATGACTGTGATATTCTGTATCACCCTGGCAAAGCGAATGTGGTGGCCGACGCATTGAGTCGTAAATCTTACTATGCTAAATGTCTCTATACCTTGACCCATACTTTGTTTTCATCAACTTTGATCGATGAAATCCTCGTTGCTCAAGCCGAAGCCCTAAAAGAAGAAAACCTCAACTCTGAGGATATGAAAGGGCAACTTCAATTCTTAATTGATAACTCTCGCGGCTTGAAACTTTTCAAAAATCGTGTCTGGGTTCCGAAATTTGGTGATGTTCGACAGATGATTCTTTCCGAAGCTCACTGTTCTAACTTCTCGGTACATCCTGGCAGCACCAAGATGTACAACGATTTAAAAGCCGAGTATTGGCGGCCTGGTATGAAAAGAGACGTAGGCCAATATGTTGATAATTGTGTTACATGCCGATTGGTCAAAGCGGAGCATCAGCAGCCTTATGGCAGTCTACAGCCTCTACCGATTCCTGAGTGGAAGTTCGATCACATAACGATGGACTTTGTGACGAAGCTTCCGACTACGCGAAGACAGCACGGCGTAATTTGGGTCATTGTAGATCGTCTAACCAAAGTCGCTCATTTCATTCCTATTCACGAGAGCTATTCATTGGAGAAGCTGGCTAAGTTGTATATAGACGAGATCGTTACTCGACACGGAGTGCCACTGTCAATTGTTTCAGATCGCGACAGCCGGTTCACTTCGAGGTTCTGGAGTGCATTGCAAGATGGATTAGGCACCAAGATCAGAATGAGCACAGCGTATCATCCGCAGCCTGATGGCCAGAGTGAGCGCACGATCCTTACACTCGAAGACATGTTGCGGGCATGTGTTCTTGAGTTTAGCGGTAATTGGGACGACCACTTGCCGTTAGCAGAGTTTTCTTATAACAATAGTTACCACTCATCCATCAAAGCCGCACCTTTCGAAGCCTTATACGGACGCAAGTGCCGAACGCCTACGTGTTGGCATGAAGCCGGTGAAGCACCAATCGCCGGTCCCGGGCTACTTCAACAGACTAATGAAAAGATCAGAATTATTCGCCAGCGTTTAGAAACTGCTCAATCTCGACAGAAATCGTATCACGACCGACGTCATAAGCCATTGGAATTTCAGAAGGATGATTATGTAGTATTGAAGGTCTCGCTGATGAAGGGTGTGTTTAGATTCGGCAAGCGTGGCAAGTTAGCACCACGATTCGTTGGTCCTTTCAAGATCATCGAACGTGTTGGAACCCAATCATATCTCTTGGATTTGCCGAACGAACTATCAAACATTCACCCCGTGTTTCACGTCTCGCAACTTAGGAAGTGCAATGAAAACGAAAGCGAAAAGTGGGCTGATCATCTGAGTTACAAGATCAACGAGAAGCTGCAATGCGATGAGCCTGAGGTTATTTTGGAGACGAAGATGAAGAAGCTAAGAAATCGAGAAGTGGCAATGGTGTTGGTGCAATGGAGAACTTCTCATGGTATTTCCCAGACCTGGGAATCTGAGCAAGACATGAGAGTTCGATATCCGCATCTGTTTGAGCCTTAGGTACTTCGAGGACGAAGTGCAAGCGTGGTGGGCTCATACTATAACACCTTGCTTTTTATTTGTACTTTTATTTTTAGTCTTTTGAGCAATTTGCGTAAAATGATGTAATTCCGAATTTTAGTATAAATAGGAGCCGGGTGTTCCATTTTCTCACTTTTGCAAAATCCATCTAGCTTTTTGGGAGCCCCTCTCTCTAGCCCGAACTTCTCTCTAACTTTTCTCCCAAATCGACCGGCCAAATCTCGAGTTCTATACGTCATCGGAAAGATCTCGAAGAGTACTACACGGATTTGCTATTGCATGTGAGATTTGATACGAATTCGAGGTAAGAATTGTCATTTTCGTTTTCTGCGTTTTCGGTTTTGAAGCTACGAATTCGAGTTTATCATTCTTAGGTGATTTAAAGCTAATTTCGCATGAGTTTTAACTAGAATATGATAGATTATGTATAATATACTCGAACCTAGGCTTAATACTTAACTTATTCGTGGTTTTGACTTGGAAAATGCATGATTTAAAGCTGTAACTTATGAACAAACTCGAAATGCCAAGAACAAGCTCGAATAGAGCTAAATTCGAATCATAGGTTCGAATTTAACCCCAGATTCGAGATTATGTTCGAGTTTACCCCCCTGTTCGAGTTTGATTTCGATTATAACCCAATATGTTCGAATTTGAGTATCAAATTCGAAACCAACCTCTACAAATTCGAATTTAATTGATAAAATTCACGGAAAACGCATAAATCAACAAAATAAATAGCAAAATATTTAGCTAGAAGTTATGGTTTATAGATGTTGGAATATTGAGCTAGCATTATTAATTTAGCATATGGTCTGTAATATTAAACTTCAGATATTATACATAAGCCGTTTAGCCCAGTTGCGAGTCAAAGCCAGTACCAAAATATATTAAAGTCTAGATAAGCAAGTGCAAGCGTTTCAAAGCAACTAAAAAGCATAGAAAAGCCAGTACAAGCATTTTCAGTACAGTGAGTAACAGTTATTCTTGTTTACATGTCTTATATGAAATTGAGACATAAATTGCTTCTATATGACTTCTTTGGAATTCAATAGACTTTTGTGAGTGAAGGCGAACACTGTGGTACAGGCGATGCCCAGCTTAGCCAGATCTTACATCTGATTTATTAATGTGCATATTTATCTGCTATCTGTTTATTGTTCTGCATATTATACATCAAGCTTTGTTTGAGCGTTTCTTTGTGCATTTCATAAGCATTATATTTAGCAAGCAAGCAATTCTGATGCTCACCACTTTCCCAAGCATTATGCGGGTAGCTAGCCCCGTATCACCGACTGATCATCGGAAGCGGTAACCCCTAGTGGTGGCATCTCCTTTCTGCGTGAAATGTCTCAATTGTGCAAGCATTCTTTCTGGGTATTAAGTAAGCAAGCAAGCATAACAAGCCTTTATAGGCACTTTCGCCTCATATTTTACATGCATTCATGAATACCTGTTCACTCACTAAGCAATTAGCTTACAGTTGTTACTCACAATTTTTACAGGAAAAGGTAAAGAGCAAGCTGGACCTTCTGCTTAGGTCTATTTTCTGATCAACCCAGAGGACTTAGCTCACTTTCAGCTTGTGGTATAGCTTTATGGTGCCTTGGGTTTTGGGTAGCTGCTTTTATTTATATTGTGATGTTTTTAGCAACTTAGTACTGTAACCTTGTAGCACGTGTAGTGCATGACTTATTGTAATATTTTATTTAGCTTTATGCAAGCGTTATTATTCCTGGGATGAAGCAAGCATGTTTAAATCAAGGATGTGACAAAGAAGGAGAAAAGGAGTATAGAGACTGTTGATATTGTTTGAGTTTCCCGATGTATTCCTTGAGGAGCTACCTGAATTGCCACCAGATCGACAAGTAGAGTTTCGTATTGAATTGGTGACAAATGCTACTCTTATTGCGCGTGCACCCTATCGATTAGCTCCTACCGATATGAGAGAGTTGATGAGTCAGCTTCAGGAGTTGCTGGACCGCGAGTTTATCCAACCTAGTTCTTCGCCGTGGGGTGCTCCAGTTCTCTTCGTTAAGAAGAAAGATGGGTCTATGAGGATGTATATATGTTATCGCGAGCTCAATAAGGTAACGGTGAAGAACCATTACCCTTTGTCGCGTATAGACAATCTGTTTGACCAGTTACAGGGGGCCAACATGTTTTCGAAGATTTAGCTGCGCTCAGGGTATCATCAGTTGAAGGTATACGAGCAGGATGTCGCGAAGACAACGTTTAGGACACGATACGGTCACAACGAGTTACTGGTTATGCCTTTCGGCCTAACCAATGCCCCAACAGCTTTTATGGACCTGATAAATAGGGTCTGTCGCCCGTATCTTGGTCAGTTTGTCATAGTGTTTATAGATGACATACTGATATATTCTCGATCAGTAGGGGAGCATGCGGCGCATTTACGAGAGATTCTTGGTGTATTGCGGCGTGATAAGTTGTACGCGAAGTTCTGAAAGTGCGAGTTTTGACTTCCGAAAGTTCAATTTTTAGGGCGTGTAGTCAGCGGCGTGGGTGTATCTGTAGACCCAGCCAAGATTTAGGTCGTATGAGCTGGGAGAGGCTGAGGAATGTGGCAGAGATACGGAGTTTTCTGGGACTAGCGGGTTACCATATTAGATTTATCCAGGATTTCGTGTTGATTGCTGTACTGTTGACCCGTTTGACCCGCCAGTCAGTCCTCTTCGAGTTGACCGAAGACCAGGAGTTTGTATTCCAGGAACTGAAGCGTCGATTATGTCAAGCTCCAGTATTAGCGTTGCCAGAGGGAACGAGTGATCTTGTTGTAAATAGTGATGCATCAGGGACGGGGTTAGGTTGTGTGTTAATTAAGAGGGGCCGAGTAATTGCGTATGCTTCTCGTCAGCTGAAGGATTACGAGAAGAACTATTCGACCCATGACCTGGAGTTGGCCGCTATCGTGTTCGCGCTGAAGATTTGGCGCCATTATTCGTATGGAGTTCCTTTCACGTTGTTTACTTATCATAAGAGTCTCCGGTATTTGTTCAGCCAGCGAGATCTAAACATGAGGCAGAGGCGGGGGCTAGAGTTAATTAAGGAATACGAGTGTGACATCGAGTATCACCCCGGGAAAGCGAATGTGGTAGCAGACGCTCTAAGTCGAAAAGAGCGCGGGTCGACGAGTCGAGCTCGTAACTACCGAGTTGAGGTGACTTTTACATTGATAGAAAGACTCCAAGAGGCCCAAGATATAGAAACGCGTGCAGAGAATCACTGGAGGGAGCATATTATGGGCCTGTTGCAAGAGTTTGAGACTGACTCTCGAGGGTTATATGCGAGGCGGGGACGAGTCTGGGTTCCCAGAGCCGGGGATGTACGCCAGCTGATCTTGGAGGATTCACATAAGTATCACCTTACTATTCATCCTGGTAGTACGAAGATGTATCAGGATTTTCGAGTGCTTTATAGGTGGCCCGATATGAAACGGGACATAGATGAATTCGTGGAACGTTGACCTGCCTACAAATGAAGGCAGAACATCAAAAGTCGCATGGTCGACTACAGCCGCTAGAGATTCCACAATGGAGTTAGGATCATATCACGATGGACTTCGTTACGAAGTTACCGCGGACTCCACGTGGTTATGATACGATATGGGTGATAGTAGATCGGCTTTCGAAGACAGCACACTTTCTGCCGATTCGGGAGACGTATACATGGATCAGCTTGCCTGAGTCTATTTGTATGAGGTCGTTTCTAGGCATGGAGTTCCAGCTTCTATAGATAAAGATGCTCGGTTCACCTCTAATTTTTGGTAGAGTCTACAACGGACGTTGGGTACTAGAGTACAAATGAGTAATGCTTACTGTCCCCAGTCTGATGGACAGTCCGAACGTACGATTCAGACGATGGAAGATATGTTGCGAGCCTGCGTGATGGGTTTCGGTGGTAGTTGGGATTCTCATTTGCCATTGGTCGAGTTTGCTTATAATAACAGCTACCACTCTAGCATTAATATGCCTCCGTTTGAAGTGTTAGACAATCGTAAATGTCGTACTCCAGTATGTTGGACTGAAGTAGGGGAGAGAGAGATTACAGGCCCCGAGATTATCCAGTAGACTAGTGAGAAGATAGCCGTGGTCAGGGAGAGACTGATAGTAGCTCAGAGTCGACAGAAGTGCTATGTTGATAAGAGAACCAAAGAGTTAGAGTTTGATGTAGGCGAGTGGGTACTATTGAAGGTGTCCCCATCGAAGGGTGTGATCTGGTTTCACCGTCGGGGCAAGCTTAGTCCGAGATTCATCGGGTTGGCACTCAGGCCTACAGATTAGAGTTACCTCCATAGTTACGCGGAGTACATTCTACATTTTATGTTAGCTGCCTTCACCGATGTTTAGCACCGCACGAGGAGAATATCCCGATGTCAGAAATCGAAGTCGATTAGCAGCTAAGATATGTAGAGCATCCTGAGGCCATCATAGATTGCAAGGTGAAAAAGTTGTGAAAGAAGGAGATCCCACTAATGTTAGTGAAGTGGTGATACCATAAGGGTTCTGGTGCTACTTGGGAGCCCGAGGCAGACATGCGACAGCGTTACCCTCATCTATTCACCTGAGTTGAGATCCCCATGATGGGATCAATTCTAGAGGGGGAGATTTCAACATCCGGGAACCAGCAGCAGGTGCGTGGAATTTATTTATTGGCCTTAGTAATTATCTTAATGAGTTGGTGAAATTTAATTGGTCAGCTACGCGTGATTTGGTAACGTAAATTGCTATTACGTGTGAATTTTAATCGGTTGAGATAATAACCGGTTTAGTATTAGTTATGGATTTGGGGTTGTTTTAATGAGTTCAATAATATTCTAAACCCGAATTATTAAAATGTAGATCAATTGAGTTAATGGCCGTTTAACTAGTGAATATTGAGTATTATACTCGTTTTAATTGGGTTCGAGACCCAAAACGTATATATATGTTAATTGGTTTACTCATTTCCCTCATCTTCACAAAGCCTCAAGGTATACATGTGTGTATGTTTGTCCAGCTGAACAAAAGAGAAAGGGAGAGAGTAAGAAGGGAATTGTGCAGCAATCATAGCAAGTAAGTAATTGATGTCACTGTCTTCACTTGCAAGCTCAAAGATTAAGCCATACCATTGAGTTGAGGTTAGTAATTGTTTTGGAAATGAATTAAACTGTTATGTATGATAGTTGTCATTGTTTGGGAGTAATTAGCACCCTTGGGTTGCATAGAAATGGAGGTGGGGATTGAAATCCCCATAGCAGTGCAAAACAGAGTACAGACCTATTCTGTTCGTCACCGCATCACGGCCACGCTCCCCTGGTCGCGACCGCGATCAGGGTGAGTCGGCTAAGGTGGTCACTGGTAGTAGAAACACGACCGATATGGGGATCGCGGGCAGACGATCAAGGCCGTGATGAGAGGAGCGGCGCGGGAGGCGCCGCGACCGCGAGAACCATCCGCGATAAAGCGATCGCGCCCGCGATCGTGGCCACCCTCGTGGGACTTGGCATGTTGACTTATGTTGAGTCCGTGAGTTTAGTAGTAGAGTTGTTATGAATTCGTTAGCTAGTAGTTACATTGTAGTTGTATTTATTGTTGCCAGGATTTGTAGTTTAGCCTGGGACCTGGCAGGACCGCCGTAGATAGCGGGATAGTAATCGTGCTCCACGTGAGTTACTTAACTTCTTTTTATAGATGCACTATTGTTGATTACTACGTTTTCAAAGAGGTTTGTTGCGTATTATATGGGTCTAGTGTGGATCCCTTTTATATGTTGATACTTGTTAGCACACAGCAGAGCTCGTGGATCACGCATATAGTTGTTGTACGCAGAGTAGAGGCATGTTGGGTCATTCCCAACCCAGAGATCCTGGCTTAGCCACTACTTTGTGTAGTGGGCTACGCAGGCTATTTTAGGTCGCTCCCGATGAGGTGTCGGGCTTTTGTTGCCGGCCGCATGTAGAGTTGAATATCAGTTGTTACATTGTGCTAACTGTTTTATAAACTTATTTTAACGTTGTTGATTATAACTCACCAGCTTCCAGCTGACAGTTATTTTATATGTGCATCTCAGGTACAAGACCGAGGCTAAGGATACTTCGGGCACGAGTCGAGGCCCGCCACGTGGATAGTAGATGGTGACTACCTCAGTGAGTAGTCTTTATGTTTTGTGGTTTGGCGTATTAGCCAATTATACTTTGGATGACTTTAACCTATAACCTTATTGCGGTTGACAGACTTTGTTAACGGGGGTTGCTTCCCGTTTTGTCGTGACCTTATGCTTACTGTGGATAATTAGTAGTAATTAGCTATTTACCCTTGATGATGATTGTAATATTTGTAGACGTGGACTATCAGTCCTATGTGGTATTAGTAGCAAAAGTAGGGTGTTACAATAATCATGCGAAGATCATGAATCCCAACTTATAATGACAGTTCATGTTTAACCTGACTAGAAATATGTTCCAAGGGATGTATGGACCTTACAAGAACGATTTGCATTTGTACGTCCACTGTTACGGTTAAACCGGAGTTTAGAGATATCATAAAATAATCACGTACAAATGATGCACTTCAAACAAGAACAGACTATCATGTATTAAACATGTCAAGAACGATGGTGCATCAAACAATAAATATAAATGGAACATGCATTTCAATGTAAATTGTATATGTATGCAATGAACACATGCGTAGCAATTATAATCTAATACTCACTGTGGTGTTATTATCAAGGATGACATGTGCTATAATGTGTGGAAACCCTTGAATGGGTGTGTTGTATTCATCTCATATAAATAGATTACATAATTACAATGGAGACCCCTACACTATACATTATTTAACACACCCCCCTCAGTCGCAGCTGGAGGAGGACTAATGCTAAGACTGGACTTAAATTGTAAAAACAGCTGTGTAGGAAGACCTTTAGTAAATATATCTGCTAACTGATGAGATGAGGGCACATGCGACACACGCACTTGCCCCAAAGCAACACGTTCTCTTACAAAGTGTAAGTCAAGTTCCACATGTTTGGTTCTTTGATGCTGTACTGGGTTATTAGCTAAATACATGGCACTTACATTATCACAAAAAACAACTGTGGCACGTGAAAGAGGTAGATGTAACTCAATCAAAAGATTACGAAGCCAGGCAGATTCGGCAACAACGTTAGCAATACCACGATATTCAGCTTCGGCACTTGAACGGGACACAACATGTTGGCGTTTAGAGGACCAAGACACAAGATTGTCACCTAGGAAGATGCAGAACCCAGAGGTGGACCGGCGTGTTTCAGGACAACCGGCCCAATCAGCGTCAGTATAACAGACCAAACGATTAACAGTGGATGGGCGGAGAAAAAGACCATGAGTAAGGGTACCCTTCACATAACGAAGAATGCGTTTGAGGGCATTCAGATGTGGTTGGCGAGGATCGTGCATATACAGACATACTTGCTGTACAGCATAAGCGATTTCCGGACGAGTGATCGTGAGGTACTGTAAAGCACCCGCAAGACTTCGATAGAGAGTCGGATCATCGACTGGTTTGCCAGAGGAGGGTAGTTTTGACTTTGTCTCAGCCGGTGAAGAGCAAGGATGACAAGTGTCCATGCCAGCACGAGAAATGATTTCTTGGGCAAAAACTGTCTGAGACAGGAAAAGGCCCGAAGAGGAGCGTATAGCGGAGACCCCTAGAAAGAAGGAGAGAGCGCCAAGGTCAGTCATTTTGAACTCAGACGAAAGACGAGAGATGACATGATTAACCAGAGATTGGGAAGAAGCTGTCAGAATGATATCGTCTACATACAATAGAAGGTAGATTGTATCACGACCATGATGATAAACAAAGAGAGAACTGTCAGATTTACTGGAATGGAAGCCGAGAGAAGTGATGAAGACAGCGAATCGATGAAACCAGGCGCGGGGAGCCTGTTTGAGACCATACAGGGCTTTTCGAAGGCGACAGACATGCTGTGGGAAGGAGGAATGAACATAACCAGGAGGTTGTTTCATATAGACTTCCTCCGATAATTCACCGTTGAGAAAGGCATTTTTAACATCAAGCTGATGAATCGGCCAGTTTAGGGAGAGAGCAATGCTTAGGACCATTCTGACAGTGACTGGTTTGACAACAGGGCTGAAAGTTTCGTCATAGTCAAATCCAGGCATTTGAGAAAAACCTTGAGCCACCAGACGGCCCTTGTAACGCTCAAGGCGACCCTGACTATCGAACTTATGGCGATATAGCCAACGGCACCCAACAATGTTGACTTTTGGAGGAGGGGGAACAAGATCCCACGTATGATTGGAGAGAAGAGCAGACATTTCAGCGTCCATGGCTGCCTTCCAATTGGGATCACGAATTGCCTGAGCAGCGGACTTGGGAATTGGGGAAAGAGATTCAACAGCTGACAGATTCAAAATTTGGCGAGGTTTGAGACTGCCAGTACGCGATCGGGTCGTCATGGGATGAGTGGAGGTAGGATCCGGAGGTGGTGAAGAAGTGACAGCTTCAGGCGGAATTGATTCCGAAGACCTGTGCGAAGAGTGAGGTTCGACAGACGAATGAGGTGGGTCATCGGCTGTAGGAGCATCACTAGAGGGAATGAGCGAGTCACTCGAGTTGGGTTCAGTAGAAGAATTATCTGAGGGAGTGGTGGATGCAATAGGTGCGTTAGTCATCACAGTGGATGTGGTGACGTCGTCAATGAAAGCATCATACTCAGAGGGAGAGGGTGGGGTATTGAACGAAGGATACGGAAAATGATCTTCATCAAAGATCACATGACGTGAGATAAGAATACGGTGGGTGACTAGGTCATAGCATCGATGACCCCGATGACAAGGGGAAGGCCCGAGGTATACACACGCAGTAGAGCGAGGAGAAAGCTTGTTTGGGGCTGTAGAAGAGAGATTTGGATAGCAGAGGCAACCAAACACACGCAAGTGGGTAAAGACCGGGAACGTGCCGTACAAGATCTCACAGGGAGTTTTGGAGTCCAGAGTAGTAGTGGGAAGAATGTTCAAGAGATGAACCGACATGTTGAGAGCTTCGACCCAGAATTTTGGTGGAAGAGAGTCTTGAAACAAAAGAGTACGGAGCACATTGTTGATTGTGCGAATGGCTCGTTCAGCTTTGCCATTTTGTTGTGACGTGTATGGACAAGAAAAGCGAATTTTAATGCCATGTTTTTGAAAAAGGTCAAGTAATTTACTATTATTGAATTCACGTCCATTATCACACTGAAAAGATTGTATATCTATTTTAAACTGATTTACAACATAAGCGCGAAAGATAGTAAATACTTGGAAAACATCAGATTTTACACGTAATGGAAATACCCATAAAAAATGAGAATAATCATCCAAAAACAGAATATAATATTTGAAACCACTCAAACTGGAAATAGGAGATGTCCACAAATCGGAATGAACCAGTTCAAAAATATGTGAAGTCTTAGTTGTCGATTTTGAAAAAGACAAACGACAATGTTTACCCAATTGACAAGCGTGACACGTAGGTAACATTGCATTGGAACAGGAAATAAATTTACGAGAACGTAAAAAATTAAATGTAGAGCTGCCCGGATGACCAAGACGACGATGCCATACATCAGGAGAGATGGAGACCATAGCCGTGGCAGAGAACACAGAAGGCGGAGAAGGCTCGAGAACAGGATAGAGATCACCAGTACTGTCAGAGCGATGAAGAAGGCGCCCTGTATCAAGATCCTTGATGGAGAAACCAAACGGATCAAATTCAATAGAAACCCAGTTATCAAGAGTGAATTTACGCACAGAAATGAGATTCTTAACCATTTGATCAGAAACAAGTACATTTTTCAGTGCCAAGTTATTTTGTGATAATGGAAGAAATGTATCTCCAATGCAAGAAACCGGGAGTAAAGCACCATTACCAACCATGATTACTTTTGACTTACCACAAGGTTTAAGAGAAAGTAAGTTACCTTGGTTGAATGACATGTGTGAGCTTGCACCAGTATCCATGTAGTAGTTGTTGTCTTGATGCTGTTGTGGTGGCTGAGCGGACATTGAACTGAAGAGAGCTGCAAGATCTGTGAACTGCGGTGGAGCTGTATTGGCAGGAGAGACTGGAGGAGGCGCAGCATAGAGTGCTGATGGAGTGTGAGTCCCGGCATGAGTTGGTGTGGAAGACACCGGCTGACGATAGTTACCTCCAAACTGAGAAGCCTGAGATTGCTGATGTAATGCATTCTGAAGAAGCTGAAGCAGTTGATTGTTGAACGCCGGTGGGGCACTTGATTGACCTGCATCACGAGAATAACCTGTAACAGAAGTTGTGCTGTTAAAAGACCCCCCTCCCGTGTTACCCTTAGATGTAACCCGTCCCGTGTTTCTGTTTCCCCGATTATTTTTATTTTTCCCTTTGCCATTATTATTAGTGCTAGACGAGGAATAAAGGGCAGTGGTAAGGGAAGGTGAAGCTTCAAGGGTAGATTCGGGTTGGTCTTCACGAGACTCATGCAAGAGTAACATGTTTTTGGCTTCAAGAAAAGAGGGAAATGGTTTGGTGTGTGTGATGACATCAATTAAGCTTTGATAGGATGATGGTAAATTCTGTAGAATTTGCAAGACAAGATCCTGATCAGTGATTTTAGTGTCAACATCAGCAAGGGAGTCAGCAATGTCTTTTAAAGTGTGACAGTAATCAGTAATAGAAAGAGCTCCCTTTTTGGTGTTTCGAAAGAGGGTTTGAAGTTGTAGGCTACGGGATAATTTATTGTTCAAGAAATGAGCATCCAAGGCTTCCCAAAGGTCGTGTGCAGTGCAGTTATCTTTTGTGATGAGATTAAGTAAATTTGGTTCACATGTAGAGTAGAACCATGATTTAATGCGAGAATCAATGGCTTCCCAATCCTCATCATCAACACTTGTTGGTTGGGACTTCCCAGTAATATGACCCATGACTTTTGCCCCTTTACATACATCAGTAAAAATACGTCGCCATAGTTTATAGCGAGACCCATCAGTTGTTAATTTGAAACTGAACTGAGGGTAGACATTACCGATAGCAAAAACAAGTTGGGAAGCGGTTGGGTTGTTTGGTGATGGATTATTACCCGTCATGTCTAATAATAATAGTATTCACGAAAAATAAATATAATAATAAAGAAACAAATAAACGGAACGTGCTCACCAAAAAGTAGGCCGAGGAGAGGAGGCTTTTGGCGGCAACAGTGAAGAAGTGGATGGTGGCAGCGGTGGTGACGGCAGCAAGGGCTGCTGGTCGGAGGAACTAGCAATCGGCGGACGTTTTAATAATAGTGGGACACAACTAGCAATTTTATAATAATCAATGTTGTACTATTATAATAATCAATGTTGGACTATTATAATAATAGTATTTGATTATTATAAGAATGATGCTTGATGGTTACACAAAAAGTAGCAGCATATCTAGAACCAATTGGTAAAACCAGAACCAGCGGCCAAGTCAAATCCACCGAGGCAAGCAGGACGACCGGCAGGAGCTTGAGCCGGCAAGCAGCAGCAGGGGTGGCAACCTCAGACGTGTGTGCGGCGCAGGGGACGATCGGCAGGGGCTCAGACGTGTATGCGGCGCAGGGATCTTTGCGGTGGTCGTCGAACAGAAGCAGGGGGGCTGCGGCGGCGACTTCAGCGAAGGGTTGCAGAGGCCGTTTAGGGTTGCAGCAGCAGCGAGGTGTTCGACCAATGGTTTCAGCGGCGGCTGCCTAGGGTTGCAGCGGCGGCTGGGTTGTCGACCAAGAGTGACAACGGCGCAGACGAGGGGTATCACCGGCGCAGACAGCAACAGCAAGGGTTGGGCGACTGTGGGTGGGCGGCTAGGGTTGTAGCCGAAGGAGGAGGGTACCGGTGGAGTTGGGCGGAAGCGTGGCCGCCGGTAAGAGGAGGGGCGGCCGGAGGTTGCAGAACCGAAAAAAACCTAATTTTGTTTGAGAATTAGGGTTAGGCTCGATACCATGCTATAATGTGTGGAAACCCTTGAATGGGTGTGTTGTATTCATCTCATATAAATAGATTACATAATTACAATGGAGACCCCTACACTATACATTATTTAACAACATGAATCAATTACATGGCCTTACGCAATCCAGATATGAGCACCGATATTTCTTAGTTTTATCTTTGCCAATTTATACTTCTTTAGCCTTTACTTTGTCAAATCAATCATTTAGACAATTACCAGTGTGGGTTAATAACACCACAATTAACATGTTAAGTTATTGTATGAAATGTATATCACTACAAGCTTATTTTAATCATTTTTTATAACATTGTACATCTGCTAGCTGAACTTTGGATCCATCATTTGTCAAAAGTTCGGATCACCTATCCAAAGTTCGCACTTCAATCCAAAGTTCAGATCATATAGAGATCTGACTTTGAACACTTTGGATGTAATGATCTTATTTACTAATTATGCCAAGTTCGAATCCCTTAATTCGAATTTTGTGTCCTATAGTAGTCCGAAGTTATTCAAATCCGAAGTTCATGCCTTAAAGTGATTCATATTTCTTTTTAAATCAAAAGTTTGGTCCAACATAATTCGAAGTTTGGATCCCCTTTAGATTTGAAGTTCGGATCCTGCACATATCCGAACTTAGGCAGTTGTAGTTCATAATTTTAACGGATTCCAACATAAATCTGTGTTAACTATTTTCATGCATCATAATCCCTTCATAAAAACTTTATAATTTATACGTAATTTATATCTATCATCAATTTGGCGTTTATCACATATTTGAACCATCAAATGCCAATTATAAGGGTATGTGCATTCTTCTAGTCGCACGCACACACAGTGAAGCTCACACAAAACTTGAATCCTTACATTTACATCGAATATGAACTTGATACTTATTTCAAAAGCTTTGGTATACTTCTAATTCACTTTAAATATGTTAAATCCAACATGCATTCATGCATTCATGATCAATCTATGAATCAGTTCCTTAATAAAACCGAACCCAAAAACCTAATAAAATTCAATTTAAACTTGATCTTAACTCACTATAATCTTTGTAGTATCCTTAGATACTTCATAACTTGATCTCAACAATTTCTTGTTCTAGATTTTGGAGAGAGAGAGCCAAGAGGGATGAGGAAGAGTTGGTTTGGAAGTATATGAGATGAAATTTTAGGTTGCCTTTAGTTAACGAAAACTAGTCATTTTTCAATTTCAGTTTTCAAGTTATAGTTTTTAGGAAAAAACAAGAGTTTCTATGAAAAGTGAAAACTTGTTTAGATGATGAAGTTTTAGTTTTTAGAAAAATAAGATGAGTGATTATAAAATAAAAAAAATAGGATAAGTGATGAAAAAGTAGGAGAGAGAAAGAGAGTATTATAAAGAAATAGTGTAGGTAATAGAAAAGTAAGAAAGAGAATATGAAAATTGGTATTTTAAAAAGTGAAATGAAAATTTATGAAATTGTTGTTAAGTAAACAAGTTTTCATTTTTGTTGAAAAGTGAAACGCACCCTTAATATTTATATACCTTTCTTTGAATATTTGCTCTAGTTACATATTTAACTCCTCAATTTGCATTTAAACTTTTAATAAGTTCTATATTTCATATTTTGACCACCTAATATTCCTTTAAAGTAGTTAAACTTTTTATCATAACAACATACAAACTCTTAATACAACTTGGCCAAAAAAAATTGCATCGTTTCAGGAATTAAACATCTGATTTCACATAAATATAAATACAGATGTTACAAGTAGAGAATGTATTTTAGTATAAATTTCATTTCTCTTATTTCTTTATCAATATGGAGAGAATCAAAAAAATAAAAAAGAAATAAATGTTTGTAATTTTTTATTCATTTTCAATATGATGTCTAACTATCATTGGTTAAAATTTATACATTTCATTTCATTCTATTCCATGGTATATATCAAATGCTATCTAAATTTCTACTTCTCGTAAAGTGATATTGTAAAATTTCATAAAAATCCATAAAATGTGAGAAATTATTTAAAAAAAAAAAAAAAAAAAAAACTCATGATAAATTGCAATATTTTATTAATTTGTTTCACAATTGAGATTGATATAAGGTAGAACTTCTAAATTAGATTCGTTCAGGAGTATACACAAAACATCGTTATCGGTTCAAAAACCGAACAGACATCCATACCATGATCTTACACACAACACATAAGAAAACAAGTTGCAAAATAACCAACAAAAGACAACAAATTCAACGTGTTTTGATTCTAAACAAGTGGGCATTCATAAATTAGGGCCTACTCAATTTGGATTTGGGCACATAGGGTATGCATTTGTGATCTTTTTGTTCCTACATTAGTATATTGTGTCAAGCATGGCAACAAAAATCTGATCATCGTACAAAACAATCCATCGTAAAGGACGAAAGGCGAAAAGGACCTCTTGGTCTATTCGAATGATTTTTCGAAGAAGGGCAAGTGGAATCATTTCAGAAAGATTCTAATAGTAACAAATGGTTGTCATAAAGGCAATTATCCAACGACGGGACGACGAAAAGTTTGAACTGACATTTGATCGAACACCTTGTAGGCATTTAGGCATATAATTGACTGAAATTTTAAACTTCATTGAAAGGTAATTTTTTAATCAAAGTTCACCTATTGTAAATTTTAAAAATAGTTATGAATTTTTTAGGCAATGCTTATTCCTACACCCCCTTTTTTTTTATTATACACCCCCCCCCCCTTAATTACACTTTAATTACCCCAATGATTGTATAATGATTTTGATTTGATATATAATGATTTGACAAAATAACATTTATTTAATAATGATTTGATTTAATGATTTGATTAATGATTTGATGTAAAGATATAAACAATTATTTAATAATATTAAACTTGAATTAAATCACCATTGAACAGTACATGCATTATCACTCAAGTGGTACAACATTAAGATCAATGCTACAATTAAGTTCCTTATAAGCGAGTAAACGATCTTCATACATTTTAACCCATTCGCTTTCTTTTTTTCGGCTTTTTTTTGACCGATTGTAGCCAGAAACCTCTGGCATTGGGTATCCCTCACGTAAGTCAACCTTCACGAAATGGTTGTTATGTACAAATGCGAGTGTAATGACATGATTTTCTTTTGGAGACTGCGGCTTTGACCAAAGAGGAAAATATGTTAAGCAGCGTGCATTTGTTAGATAGTGAAATATACAGTTATACTTATTTGCGATCAGAAGACCAGTGTAAGGCATCCGCATCCAGTTATGAAAAGGTGCATCACGATACTCAAAAAAGTTGAGAGATTCTTCTAAGCGCTTGTATTCACTATCAAAAATGCTTTTATATTGCTTACTATTTTTATTTAGCTCCTCTAGTAGTTCTCGACGTATTGCAAGTCATTCCTCCTCATTTCGACCCATAGCAACAGCAACTGAACGAAACCCGCAGTTTCCATCACCTTTAACATCTTGAATTCCAATGATATAAGGATGAAAACATTTAGGAATTTCGCTAATCAAATGATGATTGTAGCTCTTTGGTTCCTATAAAAAAATAGATTAGTTTATCATATCGACGATGTAAAAAAATTAAGATAATACATTTACCTGGAACTTTGGTTGATGATAATGGTATTCATCTTGTGTTTGTTCTGCGTAAGTGTATCCATATTGTAATGGATTTGCCGGTTCCTAATGTTTTATCATGTAAACCAATGTCATTCAAACCGCCACGTTCGCATTGTAACCATACTTTTCTTAATTCATTTTTTTTTGATAATTTTGAACGTTTTTTAATAATGATAACACCAAGAGATCTTGCGACGTTGTTAACCCAGTTCATTAAATCATCAAAAGTAGGAAAATCCTACAAAAATTATGTACATTAATTAATAAAAACATAGCGTAGCTTTAAATAATAAATATGGAAAATAGTTCATAAAAATACCTCTGTAGCAGTGAAGTCTGTCGTGTTATCAACTACAATATCATCAAACCTTGACATTTTGATTGCAAAAGAAGAGCACTGTAGGTTTATTTCTCCACCTTTCTTTATATGTTTATTTCTCCACCTTGACATTTTGATTGCAAAATAAGATGAGCCTATATATATGTAAAATGTGGGCCCCACCTTGATAAAAAAAACAAAAAAAAAGGTGATATGATAGGAGGGGGGGTGTATGAATAAAGAAAAGTGGGCCCCACCTCAATAAAAAACAAAAAAAAAAAGGTGATGTGATAAGAGGGGGGGTGTATGAATAAAAAAAAAGTGGGTCCCACCATAATAAAAAATCTTGAAAAGTTAGACTTGATTTGACAATATGTGGGTCCCATATAATAATTAGATAATCATTAGGGTAATTAAGAAATTTTTTAATATTAATTAGGGGGGGTGTATGATTAATAAAAATTAGTGAATGGGGGGTGTATATTTAGTATTGCCCATTTTTTATTAAAAGCTAATGTACTATTAGATTTATATATATTTTTTTAAAATCGAGATTTGACCCAGAATTATTTTCATCTCCGTAGGATCGAGATCGCCTCTAAATACTATAACTTATAATTTTATATTATAAACTAAATATATAATATTTTAAAATATATATATGTACTTTGAATTGGGAAACACTGCAAGTTCATGTTTCAAATTGTTTAAAGTCATGCTATATAAAGTCATACGATCCTATGATCTGAAACAACCTGACGATCTTGGAAACGATATTAATGACAAAAATTGGATAAAAGGGCCAAAAGTAGGATTAGATTGTTCTACGGTCATACGATCTCATTAATCCTACGATCTTGACAACGAGTCAACGATCTTATGTTAGTACCGATCTTGCTATGATTCATATAAAAAATCAAAGGCATGATCGTACGATCCTAAGATAAATATCGTGATTTTGATAACTAAACCATAAAAATGAGAAAACACTAACAAAAAATTAAAAAGTATTCTCCTTACCAATTTATAGCTTTTACTTGATTTCTCGTAAAAAAGTAAATGTCATTCATTATCATTCTACCAAAATACCAAATATATCCTACTTTTTTGTTTCAAAACACATCTTTGGGTGACTTTTATGTTATAAGTTGCAAAGTTACACCCAATAAGAATATTTTTTCAAACCTTCATTTGAATGTTCATAAGTTAAACAAATTGATTTATTTAAAGGGTTATGAAAAAAAAAAACTAACATGTTTTTACGATTTTTACATTTTCGAACTTCAATGTTATTTTTTCTAGAAAAGTCCTCAAGTTAAATTTTTTTTTTCTAATTTTGTGAAATTTGACTATTAAAGGTCGATTATAATTGGTAAACTGAGTTTTTAAAAACTGAAAACCGGGTTCCTTAATAGCCAAATTTTACTGAACCAAAAAAGAAAAAAAAATGAATTTGAGGACTTTTATAAAAAAATACATGGATAAAATTTCAAAACTTACAGTTTCTATATCAAATGTTGTTTTAAACTAAATGTACAATCTCCAAATCCAATTTCAGTTATGTTACATTTCATGACAATTATCCTTTATAGTTTATATGTTTATGTTTTTTTTTTATCCTTTATAGTTTATATGTTTATGTTTTATTTTTAATCATTCGACTATATTAGAAACATCTAACTTTCGTTTCTCTATTATGAACTGCCCAACTATCATTTAAGTAGGGATGTCAAGAAAAACCGAGCCCGACGGGGAAAACAGATCTAATTGGGGCGGGTTTCCCCAAACCCGGTTAAGTAAAACGGGGGATGGGACGGGTATGGTATTGATAATACCCGTCCCGTATACCCGATTACATAATACTCTGATTACTTTTTTAACAGCAACATGCTATTTATATTGTGTGTATATTATATGTAAAAGATGAATATTTTTATATATCTTATATGTTATGCATAAAAATGATTATGTATAGTTTAAAGAACTTATTTATTTATATATAATTTATTAAAAGAATGTTTTTTATGTCGTTAAATTTCATATTATTGATTTATAAATGGGTTCCCAGATTCCCCACGGATTTCCCCGCGTACCCGATGGGGATCCCCATTTAATACCCGCGGTTTTTTTAAACGGGGACGAGATTTTCATTCCCCGGCCCGAAAGCGCCTTGTTGCCATCCCTACATTTAAGTCGTGTTTGTTTACCTATTAGTAAAATCATTAAAATGTCATTTACCTTTTAATGAGTTATCAAGAGTCATGTATTATTTTAACCATTCAATTTTTTGATTTTTTTATAGATTTAACCACTAAACTAACTTTCTTTCCAATTTAGCAACTAAACTATTATTGGTGTACATATTTAGCCACTAAACTTTTTCCTTACTCATTTAACAACTGAAAAATATTTCTATTTGGCCACTAGACTATCATATTTTGAATTGATCTAGCAATTAGTTTTATTCATTTATCTCAAAGTAGACACTAAACTAAAGTTTAGTGGCTAAATTAAGATAAAAAAATAATTTAGTGGTTAAATGCGACAAATCTGAAAAAGTAAATGATCATGTTAGTGCATCCTGTGTGACGATAGCAGTCTAAGTATAGACGATATTTTGTAATAGTCATTTTGTTCGTAATTGCATATTAATACGTGTTTGTTATATGTTTGATATATGCTTGATATTGATCGTATATGTGTTTGAACTTGGTTGTAAATGATGTTTTACAATAAGTTCAAACATAAGTTCAAAGATAAGTTCAAACATAAGTTCAAAGATAAGTTCAAACACAAGTTCAAAGATAAGTTCAAACACAAGTTCTAGAATAAGTTCAAAGGACATAGTTCGAACTTATAGTGGACAAGTTCGTGGGCTTGGGTCATCTCGAACTTGTCCAAGGCAAGTTCGAATCAGGGGTTATAATTAAGTGTTAATCCGTTTTAATTAACAACTTTTGCAGAGAATTATAGCAGAGGCAATTACGAACATACAGAGGCGATTTTGTGTGTTCTTGGAGAGAATCATGTGTCGGGTCGTTCTAGTTTGCGTCTATCATCGTGTGTGTCTCTGTGTTTCGTGTGCGTGGTCTATCCGTCAAACCGCTAACGAGGATTCCGCACTCGTTGAAAGGCGTCGCGTCAAGATAGGATCCGTAGGTAGGTGACCTTACAAGTGGTATCAGAGCAATAAGGGTGTTCTTAGTGTTCTTCGTGTTCATAATCAACATATGTGGTTTCTTGGCGTTATGGACGGGAAAAATCGTATTTTTGGTTAGTTTTTCGAGTTACACAAGCAAGATAACGAAGAAAAGTTTACATCGGTTCACCTTTTTGGTCGAAATCAGTATTTTTAGATTTAAAAATATTGGTTTAAACTGAAAACTTGAAAAAATCGAACTTTTGGCCGTTTTTCGAACTTGCGGCGCTCGAACATAGGGGGTATTAGGGTTTGTTCGAATTTGGCTGAAATTTCGAACTTGTCAGAAAATACGCTCCTCACGAACTCGCATTAGGGTTTCATTCGAATTTGGCTGAGATTCGAATTTGCTAGCATTCGAATTTGTCAGACTTCGAACTTGTCATAATTTCGAATTTGTTGAGTTCGAACTTACTAAATTTCGAATTTAATTTCAAACGAATTTATTTTTAAACTAATTCGAACTTACCTAAGTTCGAAAGGGTTTATTATAAATTAATTTTAAATTAAATTACCTAAGTTCGAATACAAAAAAATTTAGAAAGAATGACTAGTTTGCAAAAGTTTATTGAAATGGACCACGAGGTTGGCAAGGCAAATTCTCCACCAAAACTGATGAGGTTGGAAGACTACTACTGGTGGAAGGATAGCTTTGCTGACTTTGCGTGTTTCAATGACATGCGAATGTGGATCTGTATCGATGAGGGATACATTCCACCTACTCAGGAGTTTGAGGGCCGTCAGAGAGTCTTGACATATCAAAAGATGAAGGATGATGACAAGAAATTGTATGAGGCCGAAAACAGAGCATTTCAATTATTCGCATGGCACTACCTCAGGAGATTCTACACACATTCAGGAATCATCGTACAGCTAAAGAGCTATGGGATGCACTCGAGAAATGGTGTGAGGGAAATCCGAGGGTTAGAAAAAGAAGGACCGAGATGCTGAAACAGCAGTTCGCAATTTTCAAAGCATTGAAAAACGTAAAGCTGGAGACTATCACAAGGTTCTACCATCTATTGACAGAGCTGGATAATCACGATGTCGAGTATCGTGAACTTGAGAAAATAGAAAAGCTTCTTGATGCTTTACCGGCGAAGTGGGAGATGTACACAGCGCTTATAAAGCATGATGAGGAAAAATTTGAAACTCTTACTCTCGAGGGAGTTATTGGTACGCTGAGGGCTTACAACTTTCCGTTACTTAAGAAAGCGAGGGAATATAACCAAGTCCAAGATCCAGAGATGTATTTTGGAAAGTCAAAACCTTCAGTCGCAAGTGAACTGAAAACAGCTACAGCTTTCTTCACGGGTGAAGCGTCTATTCCAGCAGAAGTAGAAGAAACCAGCAGTAGGGCTTTCTTAGGGTATTCTAAACCGGAAGATAAACCGACTCACTCAGCATCAACTTCTCAACAGTACACAAAGATGGCTATGAGTGCACAATCAGCCGAAACTCATCTGAATCTTTTGGCTTCGTTTGTTGCAGCATATGGAATTTGTGTACAAGGAAAAATCAACGATCCTGCGTTATGGGAAGAGGACTATGATCAGGTGGATCCTGATGATTTGGAAGAAATGGATCTTCAATGGCAACTGGCCATGGTGACTCAGAGAGTCAAAAGGTTCATAAAACGAAAATGCAGAAATCTTAACGTTAGCAACAATAAAATTGGGTTCGACAAATCCAAGGTTAAGTGTTATAACTGCCAGGGATTAGGACACTTTGCTCGAGAGTGTCAACGCCCCAAAGTTGAAAACTATCAAAATCAATCTCAGGGAAGATATCAATCTGGTAGTTCGGGTAATCAAGCAAACATCGTTGGTCTGTTAACAAACGTATCATCTGACAGACAGCTTGATGGGACATATGATTGGAGTTCACATCCTGAGTCTAATGCTAGAGCCTTCATGGCTGAAGTGACTGAGATTGGGGATGTCGGAGCAGAGGAAGTAACAGAGGACAATGAACAGAGTGATACAAGTCCTGTGTTGGTGGAAAAGTCAGACAATCAGACTATTATGGAGTTTGCCGCACAAATGGCAAACGTGGAATCAGATCACGAGAAGGTAATTCTGAACTTTTCTACATTTCGTGATTTATGTGTTTTATGTGCTACTTCCAATGATAGATTGAATTTAGTCCTAGAAACACATAACAATTTAACTGCTCAAATAGAATCCTTAAAATCAGATAATGCTAGTCTCCTGGATATTAAAGAAGATCTTAGGAATAAGCTGAAAGCAGATTCTCTAGATGTTGTTGTTCTAAAAGACAAATTAAGTGAGAAATGTGTCAGGATATAACTGATGTATGAGCATGTTGAGGCTTTAACCAAAGAACTTACGATTAAAGAGGTCGAGCTAGTTGAATCAAAAGTTAAAGTTGCAGAGGTGAATAGTAAGTTAGAAAAGTTTAGGAACTTTTCACTGAATCTAGGGAAAATCTTAGATGCTCAGCGTCAGTATAAGAAACCAGTAGGTTTAGGTTATAAAGAGAGGCATCCACCTTTCAACGATAATTATGTGCCTCAGCCTCAGGATAAAATTGATAAACCAGTTGAGTCAGAGGTAGCAACTGAAACTGTATCTGAATCTGATAAGGATAAATCAACTAAGGTGACTAATAATAATGCTACGATTAAGAAAGTCAAGTTTGTGCAGTCTTCTAGTGACAAAATTCTAGGAGAAGCTAAACCTGAAGTTAATAATCAGAAAGAGGAAGTAGTCACGGTAGTTGAGAAGAAAGAAACTGACACTAGTGAGACACCAAAGTGAAAGGGCACTCATAAGAAGTCAATTGATAAGATGTCTTGTTTTAGATGTCATGAAAGGGGACATGTTACGTCTAGTTGTCCATATAAGAAGGTAGAATCTACACCTATTGTCGGAAAGCCTGAACATAAGCCCTCACCAAGTGTAGCTAGCACAAGTGGTTCTCAAAACACTGAGAAAATTGTGAATGCCACACCAAAGACTGTTGTTAGACAAGTGTCGGTGTGGGTTAGACCAAATGAAGGGGTTTGGACTAATTCACTGAATAGAGTCCCTAATCAATCTAGGTCAGGACCTCAACAATCTTATAGGATTACAACACCTAGAAGAGCTTACACTCCTGTTAGGTCTCACACTCCTATAAGACATCAGACACCAGGTAGAGCCCAGGGATATCAATCTGAAATGCCTTATAATAGAAATTATTCACGGGCTCCACAGCAAGTGCCTACCCAAAGGCCAATAGTGAACTTAAATCACTCTGCATCACAATGGGTTCTCAATCAAACACCCAAGTCATCTGAAAGGAGAGATGAGTATTTGAAGGAGTTCACGTATGTGGATGAGAATGGTATTACCAAGTCAGTCATGGCTTGGGTTCCCCGTGATAACTAACTTGTTTTCTTTCATGTGCAGGAGCTAACTACAGGTTTAAACAACAAGTGGTTCGTCGACAGTGGTTGCTCTAGGCACATGACTGGGGAAAGGAGTCTGCTCACAGACTTCAAGGGAGGGAACAAGCGATTCGTATCATTCGCTGGGAACAATGGAGGAAATATCACTGGAACAAGAGTGATCACTAATGGGACTATCACACTTGATCAAGTATATCACGTTGATAGACTTGCTCACAATCTCATTAATGTCTCTCAGATCTGTGATAAGAAGAATTCAGTTCTTTTTACTGATACTGAAGCGTTAGTGCTGAAGCCGGGATTCAAAATACCTGAAGAGCGGATTATGATGAGAGCCCCAAGGAAGAATGATTTGTACATGATGGACATGAACATCTCAGATTCGTCAATGGGAACAATCTGTCTGTTGTCTAAAGCTTCAGAGACCGAATCCGTCTTATGGCACAGATGCATGGCACACTTGCACCTAAGGAAAATGAACTACATCACTAAACATGGTCTGGTGCAAGGTGTCCCGATGAAGAGTTTTCAGTTTGAAGACAAGTGTGTACCGTGCAAGAAAGGCAAACAACACAAGAAGTCACACAAGTCTAAGACTCAGAACTCAATAGCTTCCACTTTCGATTTGTTGCATATGGACCTATTCGGACCTATCAACAAAAGGAGTATAGGTGGTAGTTGGTACTGTTTAGTTATCACTGATGATTACTCACGTTTTTCATGGGTTTTCTTTTTAGGTACGAAGGACGAAACAGCTGCAAAGTTGATTGGGTTCTTAGACCAAGTCGAAAACTCCTATGGGACGAGGGTAAAACGTATCAGGAGTGATAATGGAATAGAGTTTAAAAACACAGTAATTGGTGTATATGGCCTATCTAAAGGCAGAAGTGCATCAATTTAGTGCACCATATGAGCCACAACAAAATGGGGTGGCAGAACGGAAAAACAAGACTTTGATTGAGGCAGCAAGGACCATGTTCTCGGATTCAAAGCTTCCTACCATGTTTGGGGGGGAGGCAGTGAATACCGCATGTCACTTTTTAAATCGGGTCCTTTGGTCAAATCACTGAACAAAACCTGTTATGAAGTTCTGAACAAAAGACCACCAAATTTAACTGGCTTCGAACCGTTTGGGGTACCGTGTACATTAATGAAAACAAAACATCAACCTAAGTTTGGTGAAAAGGCTGACGAAGGTTATTTCCTAGGTTATGTGCCTAACTCACCAAACAAAAGGGATTCTAACAAAACAAACGGTACGGTAGAAATTGTGTATAACATTAATGAAACAAGTTATACACATGAACCCCAAACTGGTCCGGAATGGATATTTGATTATGACTCATTGTTTGAATCATTTAACATTCCTTTGGATGGAAATGCAGGTACAATTGAAAATGACTTATCGTCATTAAATCTGAATGACGACGGTCAAGGTTTTCCAAAGACAAGCATTCCATCAACTTTTGAGCCTACAACGACAGAAGATGAGTCTACAGCTGAGAATGATTCTGAAATACCTACAAACGAGAATCAGACTACTACTTCTACTTCCGAAGACAGTGATCATGAGGAAAAAATGTACCGTCTGAGTTCGTTCCCCCGTTAGGTGAAATAGGATCAAACTTAGGAGATAATCTTAGGGTCGATGAGATTGAGACATCGAGGATAAACAAGGTTCATCCGGTTGAGAGCATCATAGGAAATCCGCATTCTGGTGTGAGAACTAGGAGTAGTTTGAATAACAACACATTGTTGTTGTCGATGATTAATGACTCCGAGGCTTTTCACACTTGTCTTTATTCGTGTTTCATCTCACAAGTAGAGCCGAAGAATGTGCAAATGGCACTGAAAGACAATTCTTGGGTTGAAGCGATGCAAGAAGAACTGTCACAATTCAGAAAGCTAGAAGTGTGGGAGTTAGTGCCGCTACCTTGAGGAGAAGTTGCGATAGGAACCAAGTGGGTTTTTAAGTGCAAGAGATATGAGCGGGCTATTGTTACTCGCAACAAGGCAAGACTTGTAGTAAAGGGATTCAACCAAGAAGAGGGAATAGATTACAACGAGGTGTTTGCACCAGTGGCAAGGCATGAGGCAATCCGTTTGTTTCTGGCCTTTGCGTCCGTCAAAGGATTTAAAGTCTATCAACTTGATGTAAAGAGTGCCTTTCTGTATGGAAAGGTGAAGGAATTAGTGTACGTCGAACAATCGCCTG
The DNA here is from genome assembly GCA_020465985.1 of Centrapalus pauciflorus. Classification (NCBI taxonomy): domain Eukaryota; kingdom Viridiplantae; phylum Streptophyta; class Magnoliopsida; order Asterales; family Asteraceae; genus Centrapalus; species Centrapalus pauciflorus. The sequence goes on along the minus strand of JAANYP010007751.1, from coordinate 99,633 downwards.
GATTCACTGATCCGAAGTTTCCCGACAGAGTGTATCGACTTGATAAGGCTCTGTATGGATTGCATCAGGCACCAAGGGCATGGTATGAGACGCTATCAACTCATCTTTTGGACAAGGGTTTGAAAGAAGGAGAATTGATAGTACACTGTTCGTGAAGAGAAAGGGAGAAGACTTTACCTTAGTATAAGTGTACGTGGATGACATCATTTTCGGGTCATCAGACGAGCAGACGTGCAAAGATTTCGAGAAGGTGATGAAGTCAAAGTTTGAGATGAGTGCTATGGGAGAGTTAAACTTCTTTCTGGGTTTGCAAGTTGAACAGAGAAAGGATGGCATGTTTATCCATCAGACGAAGTATGTCTACGATATTCTGGAGCGCTTCGGGATGGAAGGAACAAAGCTGACTGTTCACTTCAGTACTCCGATTCAAGTGAATCACAATCTCGGACCGGGTACAGAAAGTGATACTGATGTGGATCCGACTCTATATCGGGCCATGATCGGATCACTCATGTATTTAACTGCTTCTAGACCTGACATAGCGTTTGTTGTGTGTATTTGTGCTAGGTTTCAAGCCAATCCGAAAGAAATGCATATGAAAGCTGTGAAGCGGATTCTGAGATACCTCAAGTCGAAACCGAAGTTGGGACTTTGGTATCACGCTGATGGTGATCTGGAATTGGAAGCATACACGGATTCAGATTATGGAGCTTGCAGCTTGAACCGGAAATCAACAACTAGAGGTTGTCAGTTCCTTGGAGGGAGGCTCGTATCTTGGCAATGCAAGAAACAGACTTCGGTAGCCGTGTCAACGTGCGAGGCTGAATATGTAGCCGCTGGTAGTTGCTGTTCACAGGTTTTCTGGATGCAACAACAATTGCGGGATTATGGTTTGACTTACACTCATACTCCCATTAGAATAGATAATCAATCTACAATTGCTATAACTAATAATCCAGTTAAGCACAGTAAAACAAAGCACATAAACATAAGACATCATTTTATACGTGATTGTGCTGAAAAGAATTTAATAAAACTGGTAAAAGTGGCAATGGTAGATAATAATGCTGATTTATTCACTAAAGCTTTTGATAAGTCACGCTCTGAGTTGTTAGTTCAACTGAATGGTATGCGTAATCCAGAGTAACTTGACCTTAGTATATTTTCTTTCCTTTTATAGTAAGTTAGTGGTTAAGTAGAATTTATTTCTTTTTATAGTAAGTTAGTAGGTTAATTCATTAGCTTATTTTATAAAAAAAATGAAAAACAAAAGAAAAAAGAGAGAAAACCATAAAAAATTCAAAAAAAAAAGAGAATATTAGAAAATTGAGTCAAGTCTTAGATACATATGTTCAAAAATGACGACAATTAGCACCGTCTAAACAAACTCTAAGTGTTTAGCTTTCACACATAATGCAACTTAAATTCTAAGTGATATACATTTTTCTTGTTTGATGTGGTGGTAGGCATAATATATACACAAAGAAAATTCTAAAAACTAATAAAATATTCAAGAAAAAGTCATATGTGTAACTAACTTAGATGTATGACCAAATGGTCTTAATTTCTATGTTAGAGACATACAGACAATGATTCTAAATGAGGTATGCAAATTTTCTGGGGGATGTATAGCACCATCAAAATACATCTTGAAAGAAGAGAAAAGAAGAGAAAAGAAATTTTTGATAAAAAGGAGAGAGTCAAAACAAGTCGCTTTGTTGTACGTAAGTACAGACCTGTCACCTCTGTTTTGACTCAAGTTAGCAAAATAAGTCGCTTTGTTGTACGTAAGTACAGACCTGTCACTGCTGTCTTGCTAACTTTAAATAAACTCTAAGACAAACTAAAACACTCTGTTGTATGTAAATACAGAACTGTGTCCGACGTTTGCCTTTTAAAGAAAATATGCAATACCAAAAAGTTATAAAAAGGCCAATGTATATTCCAAAGTGTAAAATGTTTAAAGGGAAAATCATACCGACAATCGACTTGAAATGTATATCACGACAACAATCAAAGGAATCAAAAATTCCTAAGTGTGAAAGTGTGATACTGAAAGTGCGTTTGACACCGCTATCTGATTGAACCTTCTTTGACTATCTCGCAAAACTATTCTGTTAGTTTAGGACGTAAATTATTAAAAGTATTTTTGAGTAGTTTAAGTGTTCTTTTTATTCAAATTTTATTTTATTTTATTTTATTTTATTTTATTTTATTTTATTCAAGTAGGAAAAAGGTCAAAGTTACTAGGATGCATTTTTGGTTGAATAAACAAATATTGCGTGAAAATCTATTGCTTAATGTGAACGATTCTGCAAGGTTTGTAAAATTCTGTTACACGAAAAATTTAAAAAAGTTGAACTTTATTCAAGTATTTTCAAAATTTTCACTTAAGTTCGAAATTCAGACAAATTCGAACTTCAATTCGAATTTGTCAGGAAGTTCGAACTTATGCTAAGTTCGAAGGTAGTTGGTATAAATATGTCAATAGTACTTCATTTAAGGCACCTACCCTCGAATTTCTTCATTCGAACTTGTCTCCCGCGATTTCTACTTGTTCTTCAAACTTGTTGCGATTCGAATTTCCCTATTCTTCAAAGTTTTGCTTCCTTTTATCGAACATACTCATATACTTAGGTATAGTAATCAGTATTATACAAAGTATGGGTAGTTTAGGACATTATTATGGCAAAAATCGAGTTTATTTGATGTTTATTTGAGTTGAAACTTTGTGGTTTAAAATCACAAGTTTTGACGGATAAAAGTTTAAATAAATCATATATAACTTCGATTAGAACCCAATAGGACTAGATTATACTTTTTTCAAGTCAAATGGGGTTGAAATCTTGGTTTTTGGTTTGAAAGTGACCGACTTCAAACATGTTCTTCAGGTTCGAACTTGTCAGAAAGTTCGAACTTGTTAAAATATCTACAAGTTCGAAGTTAGTCAAGTTCGAACATATTCCTCGAATTTGTTTAAATTCGAAAGTTTTTAAAATAAATTCGAACTTGTGTAAGTTCTAATGTGTTGGATTTCGAACTTATGTAAGTTCGAAATTATGCAAATTCGAAATAAACAAGTTTCATTTTATTTTTAATTACTAATATAGGTTGATGTTTCTGTGTGCAGATATGGGTGATCAGACATTTTTTAATAAGCATAACATGGTTATGTTTGTGGATAGAGAATTGCCTGAAGCTCAGCCGTACCGCCATATGATCGAGTTCCTGACTCAGTCGCGAGTCTCGTACGCTCTGACTCACAACCTTCAAAAGCATATTGCCTTATGTGCGACAAGTTTGGGAGCATCTTCAAGTTTATTGCTCGGTGACGCCTATCGTACTAAGAACGAGAGTTGGGGGACAACCAATAGTCTTTTCGGCTGATATGTTAAGGCAAATCCTACAGTTAGGATCGGAAGACCCAGAAGCGGGGCCTATAGATTTTCCGGTACATATCATGCAAGCGGCATTTTTAAGAATGGAATATGCCCTAGACATTACAAAGGCTTCATATGTGAAGAGTGTCTTGATTGGCCAATGGCGTTATCTTGTGCACATCATTATGGTTTGTTTTGCGCCGAAGAAGGCGGGATTTGACACTATGGTGTCTAAACTGCAATCGGCTTGATTGCATTGGTGTACAACAGGCGCTTCAGTATTCTGAAATGTTTTGGGGAGTTTGTGCACCAAATCACAGCTCCGGTGAGGGAACGATTTTTGATGTACCCTCGATTTGCGATGATGATTATCCGCCACTTTTTGCCCAATTTGCCACAACTTCCAGATTCAAGAGGCGTGGCCATAATTGATAAGGGGATTTTTGCTGACTGCCAGTCCCATAATGCGAGAAGGGCTGAGCAGGTCAGGCCGCAAGTGGCACCTTTTTTCGGGGTAGTAATCGACCCTGATTTTGCAGCCCCAGAGGGTGATAATTGGACAGGTGAAGTCCCGGAGCAACAACAAAAACTGCAGCCACCACAGCAACAACAACAGCAGAGGCCAAGACGCAGAGCACCGGCAAGCAGAGCTCCGGTAGCTAGACCACCCTCTCGCCGTCAAACAGAATCTACTGCAGCAGGTCCATCAAAGGACGCTACTGGCCCGTCAAGTTCGGCCCCACAATATGATCAAAGGGCGCAAACACTTGAAGAAATTTGGGCTCAAGGAATAGCTGCCGAGCAAGATATTGCGGCAGAATTAGTTCAAGAAAATTTGGAGCCTCCGACTGAGTTCCATGATATTTTTAGAGACATTGATGAATACCAGCCATCTGAAGCTGAGGATATGGACACAGAGGTCCAAGGTGAAGAAGAAGAAGAAGAAAGAATACAGACTGAGGCTAAGGGTCAAGTAGAGACCGCCTCCGAGTCTGACTCCGAGTCTAGTTCTGAGGAGATAGAAGTTGCTGATCCGACTGTCACAATTGGCAGATATGGATCGAGATTAGTGGTCAGTAGAAGAAAAATGACAAGACCAGCAGGTAGGGATGCATAGGCAGAAGACTCTGATTTTGAAGAAGAAGAGGAAGTTCCACTCGTACCTAGGCATAGGGCGAGGAGGCATAGATTTATGCAGGGAGCTCCATCCACCTCAGTTCCTCAGACAGTGTTACCGGCTGCTACATCAACCTCAACAACCCCTCCATCTACATCCACCTCCATTCCATCAACTTCGACTTCTTACACAGACAATCAGCGGTTCACTGAGCTGAAAGGAAAGGTTGACTTCCAAACAGTCCAAATCTTTCAACTTTCAACAGCAGTGAAAGAGCTACAAGAGCATAATGCAAGACTTGATCAAGAGAATGCCGAGTTAAGATCAACAGCGGCTGATCAACGGTCTGAGATGAAGATGATGAAGACACTCCTCGAGCAATTATTGAAAAATCTACAAGCTCAAGGTGAGAGTAGTTGTAAGGAAGATCAAGTGAGGAGGGAAGATGACGATGGCAATGACCCAGATGCTCAAAAAGAAAGTGAGCTAGCAGATCTTTCTCAGAAGACTACTCAGCAAGCACAAATTCAGGGGGAGCATAGTAGTGAGCTAGCAGATCTTTCTCAGAAGACTGCTCAGCAAGCACAAATTCAGTGCGAGCCTAGTCAGTCAGGCATGGGAGAAAGAGGCGAAGCTTCAAAGGTTGTTGAAAAAGAGATGATTGAAGCTTTGATGGATCTTGACGATGAAGATGAGTTTGATTTTGATCAAGAAGATTTGGAGGAAGGGGAATTTGTTCCAGAAGAGATTTTGGACTGGAAGTCTGATGATGAGTTTGTTGAAGATGAAGACGATGATGTTGATGAAGTGATCATCTTAAAGCAGCCTATCACAGAACAATATGTGCATAATGACCAGAATGTGATAGATCTAGACGAGATTAAATTAGCGTCTGTGGATGATTCTGAATCTGACATAGCTGAAAAGGAGCAAACTAGAGAAGAAATGATGAAGCTATGGTTCAGAAAGGAGGAGAAGAAGACAGCCAAGTCCTGGAAAGCTCTCTGGAGGAATCTTAAGCTGGTTCTTTGATAGAGAACTGCAGCTATTCGTGCTCAAGAGAAAAGATGGGCTTCAATACTTAAGGAGAACTTTGAAGGTTTTCAATACATTGCCCTAGTGTGAAGTAAAGGAACTGGTCTGGAAAGAGCTTATCAACTTGGGAGACGACCCCTATGCTGAAGTTATCAGAAAGGAGGGGAGGTCTGGAAAGTTTGAAAGAATAAAGTCAAGGTCAGGGAAAAGAATAGAAATGAGTCAAGAATAGATCCTCACACTGGCAAGCCTTGGGCTAGGATGCTTTACAAGCCAGTCCGGTGTCTGAAGAAAGTGCCGATGAAGTCAATGCCACAGGATTTACTTAGCAACATGAAGTGGTCGTATGTTGACAATGAGACGGCGGAAGCAGTGATGGAGGATCAAGATGACAAAGTAATTTTGAAAGTATACGATCCACTGCATCTGATCAACTTATCCAAGGACGACCTGAGAAAGCTTCATGATCAGCCGATTTTCTTTCACGAAGGCTGGAGATCATAAGGCAGGAAGTTCCAGAAGGTGGTTAGAGTTTGTATAGAGCAGGGATTATATGCTGGGAGTAGTTTGTATAGTTCTAGTACTTAAACAAAATATATATAGTTAGAAGTTATCGTCAAGGGGGAGTCTGTTAGTGCATCCTGTGTGACGATAGCAGTCTAAGTATAGACGATATTTTGTAATAGTCATTTTGTTCGTAATTGAATATTAATACGTGTTTGTTATATGTTGATATATGTTTGATATTGATTGTATATGTGTTTGAAATTGGTTGTAAATGATGTTTTACAATAAGTTCAAACATAAGTTCAAAGATAAGTTCAAACATAAGTTCAAAGATAAGTTCAAACACAAGTTCTAGAAAGTTTAAAGGCCATGGTTCGAACTTATAGTGGACAAGTTCATGGGCATTGGCCATCTCAAACTTGTCCAAGGCAAGTTCGAATCAGGGGTTATAATTAAGTGTTAATCCGTTTTAATTAACAACTTTTGCAGAGAATTATAGCAGAGGCGATTACGAACATACAGAGGCGATTTTGTGTGTTCTTGGAGAACTCACGTGTCGGGGCGTTCTAGTTTGCGTCTATCATCGTGTGTGTCTCCGTGTTTCGTGTGCGTGGTTTATCCGTCAAACCGCTAACGAGGATTCCACACTCGTTGGACGGCGTCGCGTCAAGATAGGATCCGTAGGTAGGTGACCTTACAGATCAGAATGGTAGCTAGCCAAATTCTTAATGATTCCATCAACAAGCTTTAACGCTTTTTTTGTTATGTTAAAAAAACTCATTTTTTTATTTTTGTGATTAAGTTCCTAAACTTTTTTTCTTACTATTTAAGTCCTAATTTTGTCTGATCCAAAAGTGTATAATAAATACTAAACAAGTAACCTTAGTTTCTTTCACTTGATTAATGTTGAATAAAAACCTACCATCTTTTCATTATTTTAGTGATTAAATTTTTGAACTTTTTGTTTTATCAGTTGTATTGGACCGACAAATCTTGTAGATAGTCAAAGATACATACTTATCAATAAGACAAAGGGCTAAGTGTCATTTTGACCATCCAACTTTTAGATTTTTTTCAATTTAGCCGTTAAACTATTTTTTGTCTCGATTTAGCCACTAAACTATTTTTTGTATAGATATTTAGCCACTAAACTATCTTTTTACTGATTTAACCATCGAAAATTGTCTCAGTTTGGCCACTAAACTATTATATTTTGTATTGATTTAGCCATTAGTTTTATTTATTTTTCCTAAAATAGAACATTAAACAAAAGTTTAGTGTTTAAATCAGGACAAAAAATAGTTTAGTGGCTAAATGAGACAAATCTGAAAGTTTGATGGTCAAAATGGTACTTAACCCCAAACACAAACATAATTTTAGACCTGACAATTCGTGTATTCGTGTCGTGTAACAGGTCAGACACGTATTTTACACGACACGAATTTGCCAAACATGTACACGACACGAAATAAAAACGTATTTTACACGACACGAATTTGCCAAACATGTACACGACACGAAATAAAAAAACGTGTCTGATTATGAAACCTGTACACGACACAGAAAAAATTCGTGTTACCTGTGACACGACACGCAATTTAGTCGTGTCACACGAAAACACGAATACACAACCTGTTAACGAATTAGACACGAATTTTTAGCAAAAATATGAACTTATAAATCCAAAATTCTATCTTCCAAAACATCTAATTCCAAGTTTCCAACATCCAAAACATATAAATCCAAGTTCTCACAAAATATATAATTCAAAATCCCAAAACATATAAATCCAAGCATCAAACAACACTTCAAAAGTATTTAAAACTAATCAAGGGCCGTAACCGAAGCCGTGTCTTAGACGTGTCATTCGTGTCACACGTATTTTACACGTGTCTTATACGTGTTTATACAGGTAAATTTGTGTTTGACACGTGTAAGACAGAAAACACGAATTTCAAAAACAGGTCAACCTGTTTTGACACGAAACACGAATTTACCAAACCGGTACACGAAAATTTTGTGTCGTATACGTGTCGTGTCTGTCGTGTCGTGCCCCATATTGCCAGGTCTACATAATTTAGAGGCTTACACAATTAAAAAAAAAAATTAGACTCACTTAAACCAGAACTTCACATCTACGGTGTATATCCATTTTTACCATCTACAATGTATCCTACAACTTTCCAATTAAAAAAACTAAATATTTGTAATTATATATTATATATATACACACACATATTTACCAAATGGAGTAACCCAATAACGTTTTTTTTCTTAAATTAAAATTTTTCATAACACACCTTTATTTTAGCGTTATTTTCATTTAGCCTTTTTTAATAAATTTTTGTGTAATCCTATTTTAACATTTGTTATTACAATATTTTCTTACACTTAAAATTATGATTTTAATTATACTTATGTTTAGAGTTGTCTTTTAAAACTATTATGTTATGTTTAATTGTATGAAAAAGACTTTATTATTCAAATGCATGAAGTAAACCAATGACGTTTTTTCTTTCTTTTTTTATTTTAAATTTAAATTTTTAATAACACACTTATCTTAGCGGTATCTTTTATTTAGCCCTTTTATTTTAATAAATTTTTGTTTAGTCCTATTTTAACATTTATCATTACAACAATTCATTACACACTTAAAATTATGATTTTAATTATACTTATGTATAGAGTTCTCTTTTGAAACTATTATGTTATGTTTAATTGTATGAAAAAGACTTTATTATTCAAATGCACAATACAAAATTCTAATGAATTGTTTTATAATTAAAATGTAACTATTTAATATTAAGATTTTTTTATTAAATATGATATTGACATTTTGCTCATTCATGGAGTTGTATTTAGTACGTCTAAGAAATTTGATTATCCACCGTTAGATAACATTGAACATTGCTATTAACCCGTTGACAAACCTAATCAATGTATTAGAGACATTACCGTTCTAAATATATATGATTTGATCGTAAAACCAACAAATTAAATTGACGATTAAATTTAACAAATGTCAAATTTTCAAATTATGGTTATGATTATTTAATCAATTAATTCTGGTTCCGATCCAATTTAATAAGACATTGTAGTTTTAACATCACAAAATCTAGAAACTCAATGATAAGAACCAACTAACAGTATCATTTGTCTTGCTTATTGAATCTATATCAGCTTTCCAATTTCACTCTTCGATCATGATTCGGTTGTGTTTCGTTATTTAAATTGTTTAAAAATTATTTTTGTTCATTTGTTTTTATATTTATTTTTGTAATTAATATTTTAGATCTGCAGCAACGCACGGGTGCTCAATGACTCGTTGTAATTACATATATGAATTACTATATATGTGATGACAAGTGAGAATGGATCCATATTACACATTACCATCAACATTTCAACCATTACTAGCCTGCATTTGAAGCCCTTTTATACAATGTGTATACATGAATCTTCTTCTAAAGAAAAAAACATTATCGACACCGATGAAGTAAAATACCCGATACTAACATGTCGTTTCTTGCATGAATCGACAAGCCCACGGGTCAAGAAGAACTGCCAGTTGCTATAGTGGTACGCTTATATCGTTTAGTCATCAAAGAAACTAGAATGGGCTCGAGAGAATCTCCTACAATAACAAATATTTTGGCATCAACTATTCTGTGTTCCCAAGGGGGTGTAAACATAGCCTTTAAAGCAGAATATGTACATACATAGTTTGACAAGTTTACCTCGTGAGATAACGAGATACTTTGTTTTTCGATATCACGCATCATCATCACCGTCATGCCATACCATTCATCTATCCAAGCAAAGCAATTACGGTGGCTTTCAAGAAACAATGCTCTTTCCCCCTACAAAAAAGGATTACATGAATTCGAAGATTATACCACAATTGTTTGGTTAAAAAAAGGGTTTATATATCATTAAATAGGAGAAAGTTACGTAAAACACCAACGTAGTTTTGATATTTTTCGATTAAGTCCTTGTACCAAAAACGTTTCCATAAATATCCCTCAACTTGAAATTTTTTACAAATTGTGTTTTCTTATGGGAGTTTTTTAGGAGTTTTTCTTAAGATTTTGTTACGTTAAGAGACTTTTATGGAAACATTTTTTGTGCAGTGATTTTTTCAAAAACATTTTTAAGTTCGAGAAACTTTTATGGAAACGTTTTTGGTACAATGACAAATATTGAAAGTATGTTGGTTTTTAGATAATTTTCCTCGTTACTATAAATAGTAACATACCTTTTTATTTGTCTCATTTAGGTTATTTAATTTTGTTTCATACTGATTAAGTCGTAGTACAATCAGAATCTGTCCCAAATTGGTCATTATTATATAAAATGTCACCAAATGTCCATAATGATCAATTTCGGACGGTCTTATGACCTAATCGGTAGGAAGAAAAGTAGAACAATGTAAGTGAGACTAATGTAAAAGTAGGTTACGATCTTTATATACTAATAAAAGAGAAATTCTAATGCCACATGTCACCACCTCAATTAACCAAAATTTTATTTTCCCTCTAAAATTTCTTAATATAACTTTCTCATTTAATCATCTAATTGATTTAAGAAGTAATTAAAAACTAAAGTTAATTACAATGTAATTTAATTTTTATTAATGAAAGCCAATTTAATTTAAACACTTCGAAATTTAACAGTTAAATTTACCTAAACGATTTATTTTATATTATTTTATAAAATTTTAAGAAATTCTTTAATGTAATTTTACCCCATTCAACATAAACATGTTTCTATCTTATATTTTTATTGTAACAATAAGAATGTAACACAAAATTTTTATGTTTATTTAAAAAAACTTTATTAATATAGTATCAATGCTTTGTTATTTTTTATTATATAACAATATAATAAATTTGTATACTCTTAAAAATAATTATTTATTAAATATGCCTATATAATATATATAGGTTAATCTATCTAACTAATCTATTAAAATACTAGCTTATTTACCCATGTAAACATGGGTATTTTTAATAACTATTTATGTTTTTAAAGGATTTATTATGAAAAAAATCAATGTGTTTTCATTTTTTTTGTGTTTTTGTTCCTTGATATTATTTTTTTCAGAAAAATCCTCAAGTTGATTTTTTCAGTTTAGTGAAATTTTGACTATAAGAACTCGATTTTTCAGTCTTTAACAACTCAATCTACCAATTATAATCTGACTCTAATAGACAAATTTCACAAAATCAAGAAAAAAATATTAACTTGAAGATTTTTTGGAAAAAAAAAATAAAATGGAGAGACTAAAACACAAAAACCGTAAAAACTTGTTGATTTTTTTTGTAATAAACCCTAAAATAAAATACAAATTTACTTATAAATAAACTTTTCTACTAAAAATAATTTTAAAATTAATATTGAAATATTCAATATTTAATGTGTGTCCTTTATTGCAATTCATGAATTAAATAGGAAAGTATTCAAAATAGATTTTTCTTTTATTAATCTATATCTATATCTATATCTATATATTATAATAAAAGAAAACATGTAGTGCCAAGTGTCAATTTATCAAGCACTCATGATTTCGTTTTCCCGCCTAAATTTCCTAATATAACTCTCCTAAATTAGTTATCTAATTTATTAATTACAAAATAGAATTAATTACTACCTAAATTAAATCCAATATATAAAAGGCATTCTTTTTAAATGATTTTAATAAGTTTCAAATTTAAACCTTGCTTTTATCTAACTAGATTAGTATTTAATGTATTTAAAAAACTTAAAATAATATTGTGTTAGATAATAAATTTTTTAGTTATAATAAAATTATTTACATTAATAAAAAGCCTTTATCATCATGTGTCGTCATAAAATTACATAAGAACTTTTTCATGTTCATTTTTTTGATCAAATTAACAAATTATATTAGACTAAGAGAACGTGAGTAAATACACTGAATTTTTCAAAGGCTATTTCTGTTTCATTTCATATCATTTTCAATTGCATATTTTATATTAATTCAATAACAATTGTAAATCAAATTATATTATTTCATTATTAATATGCTTTTGATGTCTTTATAATACTAGTTTTAATAGTTATATATGTTTAAGATAATAACAATTCATAAAATATACCCCATGTAAATGAGATATTTAATTATGGAAAAAAGGCGGGAAAATAAAAGTTTAATGCGATGAGGAAGCGACATGTGTCCTTAATTGTTTTCTTTTAGTAATATATATAGAATATAGATATAGATTAAATCATGCTATGCTACTTGACACATTACTAAAATGTCAATTAGCATAACCCGGATGTGACACCTATAATAATCTACAATTTCTATATTAAAATATAGTTAAATAGATTTAGGAAAAAGTCCGCTTATTATCTCGGATTTTGTATTTGAGTTCACAGCCTATGTCTTTCTTTAGCTTCTTATCTACACTTTTTAAAAATGTTAAAATAAATAATTAAATTAATTTAGAAAAAAAAGTTTGACAATTTACCAAATTTTTGTAATTTTTTCCTTTCTTTGTTATTATTTAATTCTTATTTATGTATTTTTTTTCTTTGATCACTTGCTTTATGTATTTTCAATAATATTTTTAGTAGTATAATATTGCTATTTTATTTTGTTTCTATGCTTATTTTTTTGAATTTATACTAATTAAAAAAAAAACAATTATTTAACTATCTCGTGTTATACACGGTAACAAACTAGTTTAATTATTATATAAGCCAGAATCCCTCACGAAAAATTTCGATATTCTTTATATAGCATCAACAATATAAGCAATTTTCTTTAAGGCATGGGTGAATTTAGGAAGTCACGGACAAAAACATACCGCAATTAAAGCTTGCTCGAGGCGACTACCGAAACCCCAAAACGGAGCGTCTACCGTCACCAATTTGTATGCCGTCATAACTGGTTTACACTGATCCTGAAAATGAAAGTTACCAACAATCGTATCAATCAAACGGTTTACAAAACAGAAATTTTCATCTTTTAGTAACATTAGAATGACCTGCCATCCATCTAAGAGAGGACCACGGCCAGTTCTTGAAGATTGGAATTCGGAAAAGTCGACGTTGTTACTACCAATTACGTAACTCCAATAGTCGTCTGATGTTGAAGCAATATCGATGATTTCAACCTCTCGATTGGCTAATTGTTGTTTGTTTAGACCATGAACCTAGAAGAACAATCGTCTGTTAGACATAAAAAAATGGAGAAAACAAGAGAGATGATGCCGACGAAAACTAATAGTTAAAACAAAGGATTTTAGCATTGGTTAGCTTTTTGAACCATCACAATTGTCTTTTAGTTGCACATAAGCTTTTCTTCTTTCATAAATGAACTTCAGGAAAACATTGTTACGGTTATTTTTGCTTTTACTCTATTTCACAAGAACAAAGCTTTTGTTTGCAATAATAAATCAAGTACAATGTTTAAAGGTGTTAAAGGTGACCTCAAGGTTGAGGGTTCAAGTCTTATTGTGGACAAATGTGTAATTTAAGAAGTAGGATTAAAGAGAATGTGTTCGCCTGTTCAAGAAAAAAGTACAATGTTTACAAACGTAACAACTAAGCGGTGTTGGACAATTGCTTAATGATTATAGCTTATGAGTTTTGTAAACTGTAAAGTAAAATAAAATAACAACCAAATAAGGAATGGTTAAATAACTTGGTAGAAGATAATTTTGAATTTGCCTATCAATTATGAAAACCAAATAAAAAGAAAATCTTTTTTTGAGGGTTTGGATTTGTTTAATAACTACGTAAAAGGACATTTTTGAGCAAAAAGAAATGGTCGTTGAGGGTAGAAAAGGAAATGCTGATTTAAGAGAAAAAAGATCAGTTTTATTTGAAAAGCATGTGGAAGGATACTTTTAAGAAGTGGTGGATTGGAGCAAAGAAGTGTTCATCATTCATGTTTACCCCAACACTTAGACTCTGTTTGTTTACTTATTAATAGAATCATTAAGAGGTCAATCTACTTTTAAATGACTTCTAAAATGATTCCACTAAGAAGCCGTTTTAAGCACTGAAATCTCAAATAAGCAAATAATCATATCAACTAAACAATGTGATATGAACCCATCACATACTAGGCTTGTATCAAGCCACAAAACCAAGTGTAGAACTCACTTCAAAAGCCAACTTGTAGGAGGGGACACCTAGATTTATAAGCCACCAACCAAACTTATATTTGGCAGATGTGGGATCGTAACAATACCCCATGCTTTGAAAAGCCAACGTCCACATTAATCATAGCTATGTTCGTCATAGCCACCACTCCAAGTCATTGTTGGTCATGGCTACATTTGTCACGGTCGGCACCCCCTCTTTTTCAATTACAAGCCAGCATTCCGTAGGCCACCACTCCAAAGTATTGGAATTGGAACCTCGAAAGTTGGGGATGACTTTGATACCAATTGATACGAACTCATTCTATACTCTGCCTGTATCAAGCCATAAACCAAGTGTAAAACTCTCTCCAAAGCTTGTAGGAGAAAAGAGACACCTGGACTTATAAGCCACCAACCAAACTTACATTTAGCCAATGTGGGATCATAACACAATGCCAAACTCCAAGTAAATAAAAACTACACCTACCATATCTAATTTAATTGAGATCATTACGACTTACAAGAGTTTAATTTATCATAACCTTGTTTATCTTCGTCAATAATCTTTCGAGTTAATTAGTACGATGTGGTCCGTTAGAAAAATAGAAACATGTTTCCTAGTTAACAATTTCGATCCTAACGAATTAAAAAATCTAATCATAATAAGTTTTGCCAAAGCCGGTAAAAACTGATTATTATGACTAAAAGCATGTATAAGATCACAAAAGCAACCATTCCCACGTAACAGATTAAATGTAGTATCATTGAAGTACCTTTTGTGATGCATTAAGCACACGAAAAAAAAATATTAACGATGAATTATAGGCAACATAGTATGTAACTTACGTTTTCTGATCTTCCATTGTCGGCTCTATGAATTGTATCGATGGTTAATGTAAAACTTGAAAAATATGGACACTGCACAAAAGCAAAAACTCAAGCAAGTTAAAATAAAATAAAAATCCGTAGGATACCAACTAAAGATACTTTGATAATAGATTAGGAATTGGTATATAAGTACCTTAATTACTGCCGACATGCCATGTAGTTCCACAAAACAAATGAAATATGTGAATAAAATTTTCATGATGATTCTATAATTAGAACAAAAGTCAAGTTGACCAAGCAAACCTGTTTTGCATTTAGGGTATGCGTTCCAGGCTTCCTCTTGCATTGTGAGAGCATCAGTTGGTGCGAAAGTACTAAGCCAAGTAGGTGCCTTGCTGCATATAGCACAAAAAATCGAATGAAATGAAGAGTATAAAATGTTGACTTATTAGCAAAAATTTGTAACGTTTGACTTGACTAATAGTTTAACAGAATTATATGACCATGAACCATATATATATCTAATATTCTTCATCGTTAATAGAAGTAGATAGCCCTTTTGGAACATAAATTAATAGCATAAACTCTGTTGTTCTATATTTGCAGGGGAGTCCTTCGGTCTTTCAATTTTTGCCAATGTGTGTGGAACTTGTGACTAAACCGAAAATATGACTCATCATGCCAAACCGAACTGAAACTGGAACCATTTGGTATGGTTCTTGGTTCCCTTTTTTTATCATTTATTTTATTTCATTCCGTGTTCGGCTCGGTGTTGTCTTTTTTAATCAAAATAGAAGTCGGGAAAGACCCACTGGACCATAGAGGTGCCGTAACCCAGTTCTTTACATGACCCCAAATAAGAGGAAGAAAATCAAAGACTTGAAATAAGGATCGGTTCTCAGTCCCAATTTTCATCATTTTTTCGGTTCAGTTTGGTCTGGTCCGGACCATTGAACAGTCCTAAATACAAAGTGTCTTTCAAGAGGATCTTTTAGGAGAATGTTCATGAGAATATAACATTACTTATGAATAGACAACCAATGTTGTTAAACTCGCTAGGCGGGGAGTCAAGCGGCCAGCCGGGGAGTAGCGAGTACTCGGCCTAGGCAGGGAGTACTCGGATTGGAATTTTTATACATAAATTTCAGAATTTTACATATAACATGTTCATAACATCCAACAATTATGTTCAATGACACTGACATAATTGTTATAAACTTCCAATAGTGGAAGACTCTTGAGTGTTGACCTAGGTTAAATATGTGTTGATTAAGAAAAAATTGACCGATTTTGACCAACTAACCGGATTCTTGACCTAAATTGTATCTGTTGTGTTTAAGAAATAAAAAGTTTGAGTTTAGTTGACCGAGTTGGACCGGGTTTTGACCAAGTTGGCCAAAATCTGACCGATTCCGAGTATTAAAGTCAAGTAGGTCCGACTCTCCTCGGTAAAGGCTGAGTTCCGAGTAGGCCGAGTTTTACAACACAGTGGACCACAAATGGTATGGATTGATGAAAGGATTAATATTGAAAAAACCTCATAAACTTTTGTCGTTTTCACAATTAAGTCCCTAAACCTTTTTTCGGTTGTTTAAGTCCATAAACTATTTTTGTCTTATTCAAAAGTATATATTTTTGACCAGCAACTAGATTAATTGGTAAAACAAAAGGTTTAGGGACTTAATAACTAAAAATAAGAAAAAATGATGAGTTTATTCCAATATTAATCGGGTGAAAAAAGAAAAGTTACTTGTTTGGTAACCGATCAAACATGTCAAATATATACTTGTGAATAAAACAAAAATAGTTTAAGGACTTAAACTGTAAGGAAAAAAGTTTTAAGGACTTAATCATTAGAATGGGAGAAGTTGATGGGTTTTTTCTAATATTAACCCTTTTACAAAAGGAAAAGAAGTTTCAATACATAAAGTGAGTGATCAAAACTTGGTCATTGGCTGCATGCCGAGTACCTAACCTTAGCAAGAAAGAAAGCTCTACGAGAACATTGCACATTAATAGGCTGTTAAGATTTAGGTTTCATTAACCATTATCCTCCATTGCTCGCCAAATAAGCAAACGGGGACAGCAAAGGAATCCTTTGATAACTATCTATGAAATTCGCTTGTCATATAACTCATTAAAGTTGTTTAAGACTTTAGGTTAAAAAAAGAAATAAAAAAACATATAGGTAATCCATAAATGAGATCTATAATAGTAGCAAAGCTAGAAAATTTATACAGTCCAAGTTCAAAAAGCGATTACAGTTTCTTTTTCTTTCTTCGGTATGTAAAAGTTCTTTAATCACAATTTTACATAAAAATTCTATAACACTTCTTTGACTACGAAAATAATAAAGAATGGGAGAGCCTAGGAATGTAATCCAGCTAAGTAGTGCCAAGCTTGTCATTGAAACTCAAAGCTCGAAACTTGACTTTTACTCAATCGGTAGCGTAAATTTTCAAGCTCGAGCTCAACTCAATAAAGATATCGATACTTGTGAGCTCAGCTCAATTGAATATTTTATTAAAAAAATACATAAAATATGTGAATTAACGGCTGAATGACTTGACTCAATAAAGCTTGAGCTAATGGACAAACTACTCAACTCGATTATTTCAATATAAAATGGTAAATTTGTAAACACACTGAAGCTCGATTAGCCTCATGAGTCAGGTAGTTTAATGCTCATTAACCCCATCACTCCCAGGCCAGAAAAAGCACTCAAAGTCCATTTCCTAAAGTGCAATAAACACCCCGAAAGTGTGCTTTAAAGCACTGTTTAAGAGACTTTTTTTTTGTGGAATGACTACCAACCTTCGGGTCCAAAAAACACACATGTAAATCAAATTCATTCGGTAAATCAATGATCCTATCCGTAGAATTATTCCATGAAACACATACTACTATACTAGTATGAGAAGTTCAACTAAAAATAACATAAAATGTCTTTAAAATTTACCTTTGTAGGCGGTATACTTTGGATGTGTATCGACCCTTTCCAAATAAACAATCATCGAAGTCTTTATTTTCCAAAACATCCACCCCTTCGTTGCTGTTTGTGTTCTGCTGTTGCATTTTCATTACCATATACATCTGAGCTACCTGATACTGCACATCCATATTTAAAAAGATAAAAGCGTGATTTTCTATTCGATTAAAAAAAATTAAATTAAATGAAAGCAATTTGAATCCATTAGATCTTCGATATACCTCTTCTAACGACAATGGCATGACAATCCGACTGTTTTAGCTCGAGTTAAGAATAATATCGCAAGTACATTATGGTCATTATTAGCAAATAGTAAGCAAAAAACGAGGAAACAGTATAAAAATTACTAAATCTTATGGTGTATAAAGGGAAATTGGACAAAAAAAAACATGCTTGGTTACGTTTAAAGAAAACATACTTACAACATCAATGCTTAATGACCCATGAAGGATTTTAAATAATTTCACAGGGTTTAGATTTTGTGAGATTTTATGATTTAGAGGATTTTGAAATCCTTCAAAGAGTGACAGGACGCTAAAATCCCTAGTTTGTGAGATTTCAAAATCCTTCCAACTTTTCAATTTTAAAATCCTATAAACCAACGATATCATAAAATGCCACGAAATACAAATCCTCTAAAAATACATTTGGACTTGGTTGCCTGATGAGGATAAAAATACCAAAAATCATATTTTATTTTCGGTAAACGAGTTTAAACATTCATTTTGAAAGTCCTTTCCCTGATATAAAAATTAATTGCAAGTCCTAAAAAAAATTTCTTTACAATTTTCCTGATCAATCCAATATAAATTTTGAATGTCCTTCATGGATTATCATGTACAGAGCATCAAAACTTACAACACATACACAATAGCACATCAAAACACACATCAAATTGCATTAAAATTACAGAAAGCCATACAATTCCATGATCAAAAGATTAAAAAACCATTAAGTAGATGATGAAATAAAGCAAAAAATCAATTGAATAGTGTTACATTTCTTATGCTATAAATCTTCAAGTCACAAGTACATGTGTGTAAAGCTCGGACTGGACCAAATAACCGACCAACATACCGAACCGTCACCGGTACCATTCAACCCGGTTCTCAGTTCTGATTTTTAATGATTTTCAGTTCTCGGTTAGGTCTGATTTTGTACTTTTTCATTGTAAAAGTCAGAAAAAACCAGGACCAAACCAACACCGGGACAATCCGGTCTGGTTATCAGTTCTAGTTTTTCCAATAATTCAATTTTCGATTCAGTCCGGTCTCTTTAAAACCTTACACAAGCCTACACATTACACAATTTAACACTTTAAGATAAACCCTAAATCAAATAGAATGTTGCCATATTTTCCTACTAAGATTCATATAAACAGTTCATTCTACAGAATACAACATAAACAAACCATTAAAATAAATGGAAAATTCATCAAAAATTACCTCATTCTAAAGCATATAATCACAAATTCACAACACCACCTACAGAAACCAATTTCATAAAAATTCAATCTATTAACCCCCAAAATTAAACATTGATATGGCATAATCTTGTGATTAAATTATAGACTTTAAACCTAGCAAACAGACTAACTAAAAATTAACACCAAACCCATATCAAATTGCATTGGAATTATTGGGAAAAAGGATACAATTCCTTGGTCAATACCATCGTGTACTCGTGTAGAGCTTTTTCTTGAATGAACAAAGCACAGAAATCCAATTCTTTACTGGTAATAACTAATAAATGCGAAGTTGGAGAGGACATTGGAGGGTTTTTTAGAGATTTAAAAAGAGTCTATTTGGGTCAAAATTGAGAGTCAGAAGAGTCATCGGTGTTGCGTACGCGTGTCTAATGATTCTTTGAAAAGTCGCCGACTTGTCCACCTTCGAGAGTAACTAGTCCGTCCTCCCATTTCGGCATTTCATTGTAGTTTCCTAAAACAAAAATATAAAATCTTAATCTGACTTCTTCCGTCCCAAAAAAAATATTCTCGGACAAAATACACAGTTTTGAAAAGTCATAATTATATAAAATAAAATTAATATAAAATATAGATATATTTTTAAATAAATAAAAAAAGAAATGTGAACACTTAAATTAGACGGAATGATTATAAATTACTAGTATTTGACTCGCACAAAGCAGCAAAGACGAATAATTTTCATTTAATAACATGTTCGTTCGGTAGCAAATCAATTTTCGAAAAACATAAAAGGAGGTTCTTGATTCATTTAGTTGTAAATAAACCCGACTGACTATTTACGGTTTTTTAACAACATTCATTTTGATTTCAAATATTGGTACAAGTAACACTAAACTAGATTCTTATAAACATTGGTTTCTTGTTATAATTACAATGACATTATGTGTATAAATTGCAAATTATCAAATCTTAAATTTTAAATTAGTAAACATATAGGTATAGGTTTGGAATAGAATTTGTAAACCAGATATGAAAACCAAACCGATTTAGTTCAGTTCTTTACAATTCCTACATGGCACTCAATTTCAGAATCGTATCTTTCCTTCCATGTCATCTACAATTGCGTCCTTATAGTCCTAATGATCGTAAGATGACCACTGGTTTTAATATTTTTCTTGGAGGCTTTAATCTCATGAAAAATATGAAACAAGATGTTCATCGTTCCTCCATAGAGGCCGAGTATAGTATCATGGTTGTGACTATTTATGAGTTTGTTTGGTAGCGTTGCCGCGTTGGTTACTTGCATGGTTGTATATGAGTCTTAATGTGTTTCTCATCCCACTTCCTTTCATTAATGTGAAAGCATTAGAGAAAAAGGAACAAACTTTCATTTTTTTAATCATTTCGAGTAATCAACTTCATACATTATTTATAATTTAAAATGACCAAACATTCATTTTTTTAATCATTTAAGGTAACCAATTACCTTTAATGAAAAATAAATGTTTGATCATTTTTTTTCAATTGCCAACAAAGTTGGTTACCTTAAACAATAAAAAATGATAAGGTTTGTTATCTTTGTTAGCAATTAACCCACAAAAAATAAAAAAGAAGTAAATTTATTTAAATTCAATCAACATATATAGTTGAGTAATTATCACTACTAGCCATTTGTAATAAAATTTTGATCAAACATTTCGTAACACATATCCTTAGCCGACACTGATAATTAAATAGCATTCCTACCTGCTCCCGTCTGTCCCACTCCACTCCATTAGACAAACTAATAATTTAAATTCAATTTCATTCTGCGAGCCAAACAAGACATCATATTATTCTATTAGATTCTTTGTTTTTGGTCTTGAGCAAAGCTTCATCAAATTGTTGAAGGTTGTCTAGATTTATTTTTGAGTGATTTTGTATAAAATTGTAGTAAATCAAAGTTGTAAGAAGGATTATTTATCTTTTATCAAAAGTTTACAAAAATATATTCATACATACATTCTTATTGTTATAACATTTGAACAAAAATTGAAATCCAAATTAAAATAACACAAATTGAAATACAATGTTCTAAATCTATCACACACATTGGTATCTAAAAAACTTCTTGAAATGAAAAACAAATTAAATTTACACCAAACAGCTCTCACAACTGGTGACACTTTGCAGGCCCAAATGACAAACTATTTTTGTCAAGATCATAAACCACCATCATGTTCTGTTGTTGCATGTTTCCGAAAATAGACTCGTCTTTTTCGGAAGCTATGAAGCCCAAACACGCCACGCCAGAAGACTTCTTGTCGTGGTAGAAGTAATTCTCTCCTGGCAACTCCCAATTCGCACCCTTGAAATGAAACACCATATTCGGTAGGATCTTTGGATCAACACGAGACTTGAAGCAATGTTTAAGCTCATTGTATCGTGGATGACCCATGATCTTTTTTAGCTTTGTTTGATTCATGAATGCGTTTTCAATCATGTTAATGATGCTTTGTTCTAAGTAAGTGAACGTCGTACCTGAATCAATAATCATCCCACCACCTTCATTACTTATCGCGAAATCAGATTTCGTAACTGGCAATCTGGTTTCGCCTACAGAGATCCCTTCAAGAGGGATGTAGTATAATGATTCGTAGCCTTGTGCGCTATTTTTTAATAAAGGCATAGTTTGAATGTTACCATTTGCAATGACACTCTTAGCTAGAGACCCTGTTAGCAAAACGCTTGTTTTCGACTCCTCAAATCTAGAAGCCATGCAATACGCAAAAACGTGCTGGTTTAACTGCGAAACCAAGGATAACTTTCCACGTCCCATTCCTACCACCCCGTCATAATCATTATGTTTATTATTCTGTTTCCCACAGCCAAAGATTACGTTAGGAGTTTTCACGTTCCCAATGGTAAAGGTCTCGTACCCCAAACTAAAACTTACCGAAGCACCATCTTCATATGTCTGTTTGCACCCATAAAGCCCATAGGTGTCGCAATATGTATCGTTAATGCTAGAGAAAGAAGATGATCTGTAGGATTCACATTTATCTGTCCATATCAGGTCACTTCCTGTGTCCATGATGGCTGAAAATTGCACGGGTGGAGTCCCGATGACGAGTTTCATGACATATTCGTCTTTCAACGATTCCATTATGGTTGTCAATACACCATCCTTAGCATCACGCAATGGGTCATCATATTGATTCCTACTCAATATTTTACTAGAATCCGAACGAGTTAGAGAGGCCCGAAAGCCGGTTTGTGGTGTTTGATTCGGGATCCGTAAGGATAGTGCAGGCTGAATGACAAAAAGAAAGTGAAATAAGATCAAAGAAAGGATAAAAGATGCAAGAAAGATTGATGAGGCCATGATAATTGTAGAGATGTAATTGAGAAGACGGGATTCATGAATATGCATGCATTATTCTTTTATATATACACATGAATTAAGGTTTTTTTTTTCAGTCAACAGTTAAAAATTCTCTAATTTCTTGGTCTAAATTTAGAATGTTTATATAAACCTCAAATAATATATATTTTGATTCATCTTTATGCAACTATTATATTTTGTTATTTTTTCATCATTTAAGTATATTATTGGGTTTATTTAGAAGATATAATGTATAATATTTATTGTTCGGTAGTGAATATACATTAAATATTTAAAAATATTAAAAATATTAAATCATGCATTGGTCACATTTTAAAAGATTTAAAATTCTGGTTTTCATGCTATAATTTTTGTTTCGATAATTATTAATTATTCTATTATTTAATTTAAAGTTGATTCTGCAGTTTTGCATTAAATTTAAGATTTTGCAAATACGTTTTTTTAAAAGTACGTAAAACCCAGTTTCATAAAAACTGTTATAAAGTTCTTTATAATGCTTTTAACTACGCATTTTTTCAAAATGTAAAAAACAAACTCCTCTAAATATATACCTATATATCTATAACTAGTTTATTATCTCGTGTATTACACGGCTTATAATAATCCATTGTTTTCTGAAAACATGTATATAAACTTAAATTATAATTATAAATATTAAAAAATCTTAAAATACTAGTAATAAACTATGGTAACTAGTTATTGAAATACTATGAAATAACAAAGTATGCAATTCTCTGTCCAAAAAACTCATGTGGCGTTTGGCTCACAAAATGAAATTCGAATGAATTGGAATTTAAATTTTAGTTATTAATTTGGTTGATGGTGAATTTAGAAGATGGTTTTAGTATTGATTAGAGATGTAGGTCGGAATCTAATTGCTATGTATATGTTGAAATTTAATTCATGTATAAGTTGGAAGGAATATCAAATTCCTATAAATAAGAAAATTTAGAGGAAAATACATAAAATTTAACCATTTACGTTAGTTATCAAAAATGATAAACAAACCAAATTTAAATTTCATTTCCATCGGATTTCATTATATGAACCGAGCGCAGTGGAATATAACTTAATAAAATATTCCGGTATTTGGTCGTACAAGATAAGCAGACAGTTGACATGTTGACTCTTGGTCATTGGAGTAGAAGGAGGGCAGCAACTTGGATAAGCAGACAGTTGACATGTTGACTCTTGGTCATTAGTGTTTGACTTGATTTATTCAAGAAGATTATATAATTTAAATTTTTATTTTTCAAAATTACAAATATTTATTAGTTTAATTTAAAAAAACCAACATGTTATTTAGTTATGCTACAGGTTATTTAATTAAATACTTTTCTTTTAATTGATCAGTAGATAATGTAAATGAAGAATATATATATATATATATATATATATATATATATATATATATATATATATATATATATATATATATATATATATATATATAAGATTTTTAATCAAACCTGTTTGATGCACTTGAAGGTATAATTTAGGGTCTGTCAATGCCTTATTGAAACCTGAAAAGTGATTTGCAATATAAGTCAAAACTGTTTACCCTGTTGCATTTGTTGCAACTAAGGCAGATTGCCCAAGCTGTTCATTCTGTTGAAGAGGCTGGACATAAACTGTCTAAGCTGCTCTATTTTGTTGAGCAGCTTGGATAAATTCTAAGTGTTCTGTTCTTTGTGAACAGAAACCTGTTCTTTGTGAACAGGCTAAACACTTTATGGAATATGTTTCCATGTCATCATGTATTGTTTTGGACTACAAAATCAGTTACAAAGTCAAAGACAAAGTGGAAAAACAGAAGCTGCAAAAGCTGCCTACGTTGTTCTGTTACATGAAGACAAAGGGATATCTGAAATGAGTGACATGCCATTTCTTATATCAAAATGGCCTTAACAGAAGATGAAAGGTTCAAAGTTGACATTCCTCTTTTAGTTAAAGGCTTCTGCAACAGAGACAAAAAGAAAAAGACAAAGATTCTGTCATGTAAAGACAAGTCTGCTTTACCAGAATGTGCAGAAAAGTTGTTTTGTCTTTTTGGAAAGACATCTCACTATCTCCTTGTCCAATGAGGAAGCTTCACTGAGATTCTCAGTGAGAGTATAAAAGGAAGCTTCTAAGGAATGTGAGATAACCAAGAGTGAGAAATTCAGATCGTGCATAGAAGTGTGTTTTTCATGCATGCAAGTCTCTTTGAATAAAACAGTAACGTGTGTCCAAGCTGTTCTTATTCAAGCTGTCCATATGTGTCTTGTAAACAGTGAGTGTATTCATTGTATCTACTCTGAGTGTGTCTTAGATTAGTTAAACGTTTGTTGTATCTGTCATCTCAGCTTGAACCATTCCGCAGTTCAAGCTTGTTTGTAATTAACACTTGTTGATAATATACACAAACATTGAGAAAACAGTGTTGAATTTAATAAGTTGTATCCCCCCCCCCCCTCTACAGCTTCGAACAACTCAATAGGGAACCTTTTTGCGACCTACAATAATTAAAATAATATTAAAGGATATTTGATAAGATACTTTTTTTTAAATTTATCAGTAATTAAAAAGTTAAGTATTTTTGAATATTCAAACAAAAAGCAAATATTGTAACGTGTAATAATAATATTTTTAAAAAAATAAATTTTAAAGTTAATCATTATCAAAAAAAATTTGTACAAAATACTTTTCATTAGTGATTTTTGTTATTTTGTGTAACATCCCGAATTTGAGATAGGTATGTGGAATTATTTCATTGGATTAATTATTTAATTTGGGACCCGGGGATATAAATTTGTATTTTGGGGTATCGGGATCGGATTTTGGATACCGGACCGGGTTTACTCCAAAATGTATATATATGTCACCTCTTTGGATGCTAGCTTCATTCTTCATTTCTAAAATTAGAAACTCAGAGTGTGTTGTGTGTGTATCAGAAAATTTCAGCAGCTGCAAATCAAAATTTGAGGCTCCAATTCGTGATTCAAGCCGTCAATTCCTTCATCACCTTTTTAGTTACATATTGAGGTAATTTTGAGCTTAAATAAATGGATTAAATGTTGTTGATCGTGAGTGATGGATTCAATTGAGTTTTTATATGTTAATAAGTAAATTCGGGTATATATCTTTGGTAAAATCAAGCTGGAACTGAGTTTGGGCGATTTCCCCTGGTCTATTAAGAAACAGAGCATTCCTGGTTCTGTTCGTCCGTGACCGCGGCCGCGATCCCCTGATCGCGGGCCGCGATGTTCTTGAGTGATCGCAGGCGGTTTGATGTGAGCGCGGCCGCGACCGGGATGGTCAGCGCGACCGCGACCGCGATGGTCAGTGCGGTCGCGATGCGGCTGGGCTTCCGGGTCGTGTTTTCTGGTCCTGTGAGGCATGTGTTCGGGTCTTTGGGTCTCGTGAGTTGTCGAGAATAGTGTATAGAGTTGTTGGGTTGAGATTGTGATATTGTGTTTTCAGGGTCTCGCGTTGACAGGGTAGGGAAAGGGCAGGGAAACGAGACTTAGTATAGCTAGCTGGGCAGGTGAGTTTGCATGTTTTTGTTGAGATACTTGTACGATTATTTATTATACTTGCATGATCTTTTATCGAGCTTCTTTTATGAGATATCATGAGTTTTCTTACGAGCTTTTATTGAGATACTATCATGCATGTATTACTGAGCTATTGTGAACTTTATTTTAAATATGAGATTTGGGACACTTGAGCTGATGAGATACTAAACCGTACGGCTGGGCAGGGGTTGGGTCGCTCCCAATTCCCTTTTGAGTCCCGAGGACTGCTTTGTGCGGTCCAGGGATTTGGGTACGTGGATTTATCCACACGAGTTGAGTACCTATTGAGCTACTTTGTGGGATCTCATATACTTGTTCAGTAGAGAACACTGAACGTTTTATTATTGAGTTATTTATTTATTGAGCTTTATAATCGTACACTAACCCGTGCATTCTCACCAGCTTTAGCTGACCTGTGTGTGTTGTCGTGTGTATCTCAGGTGACCGGAGCATTAGTAGGCCTGCTGGACCGAAGTAGGTTTGCTATTATTACTGCTTGAGGAATTACTAGCTACCCGTGTAGAGGTAGTTATATTTTGTGGTCAGTTGTATGTATATTCTTCGGATAGGTTGTATTATATTCAGGGATTTCCATGACTGTTGTTGTGTAACCAATGTTTTAAAATTATCGGGTTTTCATGTATGTATCTTGGAAATACTATAGAGATTATTATATTATGTCACGGATGATGTGTTATTTACGTGGCATTGTGAATTAGTTCGAGGGTGTTACAAGCTTGGTATCAGAGCCTAGGTTTAAGAGATTAAGTATCTAGTGGATGCTTAAGCTTAAACCATGGAGTCTAGATCCTTGGATTGTAATCCGAAGTAGAGTATTAGGTGATAAACGAGTAGCGTGTAGAGTCTTGTAGAGTTAATTTGTGTTATTATCTTATTGTGCAGGTTATTATGGACCGTCAGGGCAGCGGGCCTCAGGGGGATGACCATAGGGATGATGAGCCTGTGCGTAGGTCTGACTTATATGTCGTGATAGGCCAGATCCTAGATGAGCGTTTTCCTGTTCAGGGCGCGGGTAGGGGTCGAGGTGCGGTGCCTCCGCCCGAGGGAGAGTAGAGTTCTGGGGTTGATGCTTCTTCTAGCCAGCCATCGCGAGGGTCCTTTAAGGACTTCATGACGGGTCGTCCTTTAGAGTTCTTTGGTGGAGTGGGTGCCTCGAAGGCACTTGATTGGCTGCGAGAGGTCGAGGCTGCGTTTCGTATAGCCCATGTTGATCGAGCCGATAGGGTGAGTTATGCCTCCTACCTTCTGAAGGGAGGAGCATTGAGATGGTGGAGCTCAATTGTCAGTGCCCAGGTAGTCGATGAGGACTACTTGATGTCTTGGGAGGAGTTTAAGACAGAGTTCGAGTTGCAGTATTGTCCATTGGATACGAGGAGAGAGCTAGAGCGGGAGTTTATTCATTTGTAGCAGGGATCCATGTCTGTTCATGAGTACATTGACTGATTGACGTGTTTAATGACAGAGCTCAGTTTGCGCCACATCAGGTAGCTACAGAGGACCGAAAGGTCAGTATGTTCATCGAGGGTTTGAGGCCGGACATTAGAGAGTTTGTGGGGATGCTGCGTGACCCCACATTTACTTCAGCTATGGAGTATGCCAGCCGTCGAGAGTGGGAGATTGAGAGACAGCGGGAGCAGCCTACTCCCCAGAGACAGCGTGTAGAGGTATCGGGACAGGGGCAGAGTTCAGGGTCATCGAGATTTTATAGAGAGAGCCGACAGTGCGGTTATTCTGAGCAGCAGGGACAGAGTTCCGGGGGTCGTAGGGATCAGGGTCGAGATGGGAGACAGTCTGGGCAGAGTTAGGGTCAGAGTTAGGGCAGTCTCAGAGCCAGGGTCAGAGTAGTAGTGGTAGAGGTTCCAGGGATTCGGGGAGTAGGGTTGGGAGTTCAGCGAATGTCAAGAGAGATTGTCAGCGATGTCATCGTCGCCATGCAGGGCCGTGCGCCCCCGAGCATCTCCGTTGTTTTCGATGTGGCCAGTTTGGTCACACTGCTATTGCGTGTACTTCGCAGGAGTCTCTTTGCTTCCGGTGCGGGAAGCCGGGTCATATATCTCGCGATTGTCCGAACCTGAGCGCAGGGTTTCCGGGATCGAGCTCCGGTGGAGCTAGGGCTTCGGGGTCATCGTCAGCACCTCGGGGAGGTGGAGCACCGAGGGCTTCGCGTGAGTCGCCCGATGTCGTGTCTGGTACGTTTATCCTTAACGGACTGCGTGCCGCTATTTTGTTTGATTCGGGATCTGATCGTTCGTATGTATCTGCCACCTTCTGTGATTATTTTTCTATGCCTTCATCCGAGTTATCTATGCCTGTTATTGTTGAGCGTGTTGATGGTAGTACTGTGTTAGTGAGCCATATTTATAGAGATTGTGCATTAGAGATAGACGGTCACCGCTTTTCCATAGACTTGATGCCTATGGATATTAATAGTTTCGATGCCATTATTGGTATGGATTGGCTGACAGCGCGTCAGGCGGATATCTTTTGTTCTAAGAAGATGATTTGTATCCCCGTTTCTGAGTCAGAGTCAGCGGTGGTGTACGGTGAGAGGCGCAGGGGGGAGATGAGTATAGTGTCGATGGCGCAGGCGCAGAGGTATGTGACGAAGGGGTGTGCCACTTATTTAGCTTATGTGGTAGATGCGAAGAAGGAGAAGAGAGAGGTCAGCGATGTGCCGGTACTTAGAGATTTCCCTGACGTGTTTCCAGATGACGTGCTGGGTCTGCCGCCGGACCGGAAGGTTGAGTTCAGGATCGACCTAGTTCCCGGGGCCGTTCCTATTACGCGTACGCCGTATCGATTAGCTCCTACCGAGATGCGCGAGATGATGACGCAGCT
Source organism: Centrapalus pauciflorus (assembly GCA_020465985.1). Taxonomy (NCBI): domain Eukaryota; kingdom Viridiplantae; phylum Streptophyta; class Magnoliopsida; order Asterales; family Asteraceae; genus Centrapalus; species Centrapalus pauciflorus. Next base: position 70,430 of record JAANYP010007751.1, on the reverse strand, counting down.
GTAGGATCTGTTGGATCGTGGGTTCATTCGCCCCAGTTCTTCTCCGTGGGGAGCCCCCGTGTTATTCGTGAAGAAGAAAGATGGAACGATGCGTATGTGTATAGATTATCGAGAGCTTAATAGGGTAACGGTGAGGAACCGTTATCCCTTACCGAGGATTGATGATCTCTTTGATCAACTTCAGGGGGCGAGTTTCTTTTCGAAGATTGATCTGCGTTCCGGGTATCATCAGTTGCGAGTCAGAGATGAGGATGTGCCTAAGACTGCATTCAGGCTCAGATATGGTCATTATGAGTTTTTAGTCATGCCGTTCGGGCTGACTAATGCCCCAGCAGCGTTTATGGACCTAATGAATAGGGTCTGCAGGCCGATGCTCGACCGTTTTGTGATTGTGTTTATTGATGATATTCTGATCTACTCGAGGAGCAGCGAGGAGCATAGCCAGCATCTGAGAGAGCATCTGAGTACCTTGTAGCGAGAGAGGCTATACGCCAAGTTTTTGAAGTGCGAGTTCTGGCTTCGAGAGGTGCAGTTCTTAGGGCACGTAGTGACGAGCGAGGGCGTTAAGGTAGATCCCGCGAAGATTGAGGCGATTATGAGTTGGGGCCAGCCCACATCTGTGTCAGAGGTTCGCAGTTTCTTGGGTTTAGCCGGGTATTATCGGCGGTTTATAGAGAATTTCTCACGGATTGCTGTACCTTTGACAATGTTGACCAGGTAGTCAGTGCCATTTGTGTGGACCGAGGAGCAGGAGAGTGCCTTTCTAGAGCTGAAGAATCCGTTATGTAGTGCTCCGATTTTAGCACCGCCAGAGGGTTCCGAGGATTTTGCTGTATATTGCGATGCTTCCTTCACTGGGTTGGGGTGTGTACTGATGCAGAGAGGCAAGGTAATTGCTTACGCCTCGAGACAGCTTAGGAGCTATGAGTTGAGTCGGCCAGTGCACGATCTAGAGTTGGACGCCATAGTCTTTGCTTTAAAGATATGGCGGCATTATCTTTATGGGACGCGCTTCACAGTTTATACTGACCATAAGAGTTTGCAGTATCTGTTCAGCCAGAAGGAGCTGAACATGAGACAGAGACGCAGTATGGAGCTCCTGAAGGATTATGATTGTGACATCCAGTACCACCCGGGAAAAGCTAACGTGGTGGCAGACGCTTTGAGTAGGAGATCTTATGAGCAGACGGTTACGTCCAGAGCTTCTCGATTAGGGGTCACGTCGACCTTGATTAAAGGTTTGCGATTAGCTCAGGAGGAGGGTTTGAGAGGCGAGAATGTGCAGAGGGAGAGATTAGCTAGTCAGTTGGAGTTGTTGAGCAGAGATGACAGAAGTCTGATGACTCTCCGCGGTCGAGTATGGGTTCCCAGAGTAGGCGGTTTGAGACAGTTGATTCTAGACGATTCCCATAAGTCTAGATTGTCGATCCATCCGGGCAGAACGAAGATGTATTGAGATCTGCAAGTTCATGATTGGTGGCCAGGGATGAAGAGGGATGTGGGGAAGTATGTGGAGGCGTGTATGACGTGTTTGAGGGTTAAGAGCGAGCACCAGAAGCCGCATGGCAGACTTCAGCCGCTAGAGATTCCAGAGTGGAAATGATATGATATCACCATGGACTTCATAGTGAGACTCCCGCGGACTGTTCGTGGGAATGATATGATCTGGGTTATTGTCGATCGGCTTACAAGAGCGCTCACTTCTTGGCCATTCGTGGGACCATTTCGATGGATCAGTTGGCACGCCTCTACATCAGTGAGATCGTTGCGAGGCATGGAGTTCCGAGATCTATTACGTTTGACCGAGACAGCCGATTTGTGTCGCGATTCTGGCAAAGCTTTCAGAGAGAGTTGGGCACCCGAGTTCAGCTGAGTACAGCCTATCATCCGCAGACAGGGGGTTAGACAGAACGGACTAATCAGACTTTAGAGGATATGCTGCGAGCCTGTGTTATTGATTTTGGGGGTAGCTGGGATTTGCATTTGCCGCTGGTTGAGTTTGCATATAATAACAGCTACCACGCATCCATCGGCATGCCTCCGTTCGAGGCTCTCTATGGGCGTAAGTGTTTGACTCCAGTATGTTGGGGAGAGGTTGGGGAGCATCCTATCAGCAGGCCAGAGGTTCTTCAGGAGACTAGCGACAAGGTCACTATGATTCAGCAGCGAATCAGGACAGCTCAGAGTCGCCAGAAGAGTTATGTGGATCGCCGAATGTTTGAGTTAGAGTTTTAGGTCGGAGACTCCGTGATGTTGAAAGTCTCACCCTGGAAGGGGATTATTCGGTTTTGGAGACGAGGTAAGTTGGGTCCGCGCTATATTGGACCGTTCGAGGTCGTTAAGAGGATCGGAGATCAGGCTTATCATCTGAATTTGCCTCCAGAGCTGTCGGGAGTTCATAATGCTTTTCATGTTAGTCATCTCCGTAAGTGCTTAGCCCGTGATGATCAGAGAGTGCCGTTATCTGAGATTGAGGTCGATAATAGACTTCAGTATGCTGAGCAGCCTGAGGCAGTGACAGATCGGAAGGTGAAAAGGTTGCGCAATAAAGAGGTGGCGTTAGTGTTGGTACAGTGGAAGCACCATAAGGGTACCAGCGCCACGTGGGAGCCAGAGTCAGAAATGCGCAGCCGCTATCCTCACCTCTTTGCTTCGAGCTAGATTCTGAGGACAGAATCTTTATAAGGAGGGAGGACTTGTAACATCCTGAATTTGAGATAGGTATGTGGAATTATTTCATTGGATTAATTATTTAATTTGGGACCCGGGGATATAAATTTGTATTTTAGGGTATCGGGATTGGATTTTGGATACCGGACCGGGTTTAGTCCAAAACGTATATATATGTCACCTCTTTGGATGCTAGCTTCATTCTTTAGTCCAAAACGTATATATATGTCACCCCTCCCTCTCCCATGTTTTTAGTCATCCCCATTTCCATCACTTTTATATTTTATTTATTTTTCCATGCTTCTAGTTTTCTTTTGCAAGAAACCTCCATCTCTTCATCCCCTTTATATAATTCACATAACTCATCTAAAAATTAAAGAAAATATTTTATCTTTGAGGCTTAAAGGTAGTGGTTGGTAGTCTTCTTCATCAAATCAGGCTTCATGGTGGGGTAAATTTCTTTTAAAATTCATCATATTTTTGGGGTTATGTGATAATCCAAATTTTTTTGTTAAAGTTCATATAGGTGCTTACAATCAACATCTATGTTTATATTATATATATATATATGTATATATATATATGTATATATATATATATGTATATATATATATGTATATATATATATATGTATATATATATATGTATATATATATATATATATATATATATATATATATATATATATATATATATATATATATATATATATATATATATATATATGTATATATATATATATATATATATATATGTATATATATATATATATATATAAACACATTTATATATACTACACGTTTCAGTATAAATACATATTAGGTGTTATTTTAATAGGGATGAGCAATGGAGCCGATTTTCCGAACCCGGCCCGGTACCGAATTAATATATTCGGTCCGATACTCGAGTTTTAAATTGGTTAAAAATCAGTTTTCGGTACCCACGGTTTTGGTACCATATTTATCCCAAATCTCTTATTTCGGTTCGGTACCATATTTATACAGAATCGGTACCATATAAATTTAATTGGTTCGGTATTCGGTTCTTCCACATCTCTTATTTCGGTTTCGGGATTTTTGGTTTCGATACCGGTTCGGGTACCGAGCTCACCCCTAGATTTATAATATCAAACCATGATATAAGAAATTATATAAGAACGTTATTATATATATGTCGACAAGTAAATTGTTAATGAGAGTCGTTTAGAAAATTTGACAGGCCATGTGGGACACAATAACTTTAGACGAAAAACTTAGAATTAACGAGTCATCCTTTTCACAACCCTCTCCATAACCTGATCACTCTTCTCAGCTGATTGCACTAACTACACAGCTGCAACAACTCTCCACTTCTCTCTCCTCTCTTCTTTCCAATCAGCAGGACTCTGTGTCCAACTTGACAGGTGTTTCTCAACAATTGTCAAGTATTGCTAAAGCCGATTCTGTCTCTTTACCGTCCACTTACCCTCTTTTAATACTTTGATGGTATCTCTGTCAAACACAGTAGCATCATGTTTTGAAGATGTGCAAGAGTTCATCAATATTACTCTTGCACAGCTTAAAAGCCTTATTGTTTTTGGCTACAAGATCAGTTTACAAGTCGAAGACAAAGTGGAAAACAGAAACTACAAAAGCCTGCCTACGCTGTTCTGTTACATGAAGACAAAAGAATATTTGAAATGGGTGACAGACCATTTCTTATATCAAAATGGCCTTAACAAAAGAAGAAAGATGCAAAGTTGACATTCCTCTTTTGGTTAAAGGCTTATGCAACAGAGACAAAAAGAAAAAGACAAAGATTCTGCCACATGAAGAGAAGTTTGCTTTTGCAGAATGTGCAGAAAAGTTGTTTTGTCCTTTTGGAAAGACATCTCACTATCTCATCGTCCAATGAAGAAGTTTCACTGAGATTCTAAGTGAGAGTATAAAAGGAAGCTTCTAAGGATTGTGAAAAAACCAAGAGTGAGAAATTCAGATCGTGCATTGAAGTGTGTTATTCCATGCATGCAAGTCTGCTTGAATAGAACAGTAATGTGTGTCTAAGCTGCTCATATTCAAGCTGTCCATCTGTGTCTTGTAAAATTAGTGAGTTCATCTAAGTGAGTGTATTCATTGTATCTAGTCTGACTGTGTCTTAGATGAGTTGATCATCTGTTGTATCTGTCATCTCAACTTGAACCTTTCCGCAGTCAAACTTGTTTGTAATTAACACTTGTTACTAGTATACACAAACATTGAGAAAACAGTGTTGAGTTTTAAATTGCTGTATTCACCCCCCTCTACAGCTTAGAACAATACTCTTGGGAAACCTTTTGGGACCTACAACTGGTATCAGAGTAGATAGAGTGTGTGTTAACTCGAGATCTCTCATTCACCCTACTTTCCCAAGGACAACAGTGCTGCCAGTTCCTCCTCCTACTATGACAATGGTTCAATGGCCAAACCCCCCAAATTGAATCATAAAAAAGAAACCAACAGACCAAACTAGCCCCTCTGACCCCTCTCAACAGGAGTCAGTTGACAAAGAAGCAAACCCTGCTGCCTCTCCTCTTTTTGGAGGAAGGTTCAGCACACTTGGACCAGGCTTCACTCCAACAACAGTCTACCCTGAGTCAACCTAGGCCCTCTGGTTCCTCCCAAGAGGAGCCAGTTGTACATATGGAGACTACCACATCAACTATTCCAGCCTCCCAACAGGCTGAGAATATTGAACGACAGGAGTTCACTCCACTCCACACTGAGTCCACACAGTCTCCACTCCATACTTCTCCTACGCAACGTGAGTCTGCACGAGGTGCCAAACCTGCTGGATTAGACCATCCAATAGATCAGCCTCCAACTTCTGCTCCTCATGATACAACTATTGTACACCCAATAGCTGCTGAAGGACCAACATCCCAAGCTGATGATCCACTGGGAACAACCATACCTCTGGTGAGGCTGCACCTCAAATTTAAATTCAATCAGCAGGTTTCACCACTGCTGATGTTGAAATGCACATCCCATCTCCCCATGATGAGGCACCTCTAGACCAAGGTGCTGCTGAGGGAACCACCCCAGGCTTTGATGAAGATGCTGCAACACAAGCAGCATCTGAAAGGCCACCATTTTCTATCCCTTCTCTTGATGAAGCAGCTACCACTACAACAAAATGAACCTAAAGCAACATGGGAAAAGTGTTGTGTTAGGCCTTAAAAGTGTTGCTATAAGCCTAATGCGACACTTTATGTAGTGCCACCTTAGCCAACGTCGCCTTAGGTCTAAAGCGACACTTTCACTAGATAATGCAACACTTTTCAAAAGTGTTGCCATTATTTTATAAATGCAACACTTTTTAAATGCAACACTTTTTATATTCTAAAGCAACACTTTTTAATGTGTTGCCATTATTTTCTAAATGCAACACTTTTTAAATGCAACATTTTTTATACTATAAAGCAACACTTTTAATTTATTGTTACCAACTTATAGCAACACTTTACTTATCAAATGCAACACTTATCAAATGTTGTCATTATATAAATATAAATGATACATTGTATGACGCTTATTTTGCATCTAGAGTCTTACCATTAGGTCCCAGCTAGCAATGTAGTATTAATTGTAGAACTAAGATAACATTAAATAAAAGCGGATTATAATTACAGGACAAGATTAAAACAAAGTTATTACAAGTAGATATAAGGTTACAGTCATCATTTAACTAATCTATTACATCGTCTGTCATTATAATACAATATGAACTACCCAGTTATCCCCACAGTCTGTCTTCTATCAGTACCCAAAATGTAGTCCGAGTAGTGGTTAGGTGTCACTTCGAGTTGCCGGTCTTGCTCACTTAGGTACGTGTTCACTTCGAGTCTTGACTTTGCTTTTACCTGTAAAGAGAGATATGCAACAACGGTAAGCTTTTGCTTAGTGAGATTATAGATATTACAGTTAACATGCATGACATATGGGCGGATTTTTTTGTACGGGTTAGTGTGTGATAAGGCAATGTGTAACATGTAAATCTATAACTCACCTTGGCTATTTAGCTTCTGAATCTGTCTTTCAGTTAGGTTCTAATTATTCTTTGTCTTTATAGACTTTGAGCCACTTTTATATTCAGATTATATCTTTATATGACCTGTTTATCATGTCATCATCATGATTAATATTGTTATTCAAATATAACCTCACATGATTAGAGTTGCATCAGCTTATTTTTTTTTAGACTATGTGATGATAAAGATTTTTGGGCCAACCAAACGTACCAGGGGCATGCATTTGTTGTTTGAGCTTGGCGTTCATCAGTTCATGTTTTTTACTTTTTCTACAGTAAAGACATCAATAGATAGTAGTTGCAACCAAGCTCCTGCAAGTGTAACAGAATTCCTTTAACTACAAATATAAAAGTTACACTCTATTAATTAATTATATGTTATCCCATTATCATTTCATCAAATATCTAACTCTTTTTATTCTTGAATTATTAGCAACAGGGTGAAGTCTATGGAATTCAATCATAATAGTCAAAAGTATGTCCAGATGTTCAATTTCATCTTTCTGTTAGTCCAACCAAATCGATAGAAGGTAAACAACATAATGATATGGGTCAACTTCCGCAACCCTTTATTTTGTCACCGGTTCAAGTTTTTTTAGAGACATCGATATATCAATTTTAATTCACAGGAAAGCTTCTTCTTGATCGAACGTGAGAAAAACATCGATTAACAACGGTTTTGGAATGAATAGAACACTTACCTTGGCGATCAGTCAATAGAAAAGCATCGTGATTGATTTCTTGATCGATCGAGTAGATTCTTCTTGACCGATTGTGAGAAAAGCGACCGTCTACGACTCTACTTTCTTCACGTCTTTGCTTTCTTCCCGTCACTACGCCAAATAATATTTTAGAACACTTATTTGATTGAGTTTATGCTTACGTGAACAATCATTCGGTAACCAGTTGAGGAATACTAAAATATATAATATATTACAAGTTAACTGCTATAATGTGTAAAGAAAAAAGTTGGTTGCTAAATCTTAGATAAATGGAAAAGTTGCTTACTAATTGATGTACCAATAAGTGGGTCTTTTTTTTGACAAATAAGCTGCTGCCTGAGTAGAAGATTTAACAATCTTTTTCTATCATTAATATAAGATCTTCCTCAAAAATGAACCAAGCGAAGGAAGCTACACCGACACATCAATATCTAATAAACTAGAAACAATTGGAACATACAATTCATAGCAGATTGACCAATATGCTTTCTTTTCTCTTCGTTAACTCTCTTTTTACTCTGATTTGGAGAAAGAAATAAGCAAAAAAGAAGAGAAATATCTTGATCAATTGTTAAGGGTCTGTCATGATTCACATTAAGAACCGATTTCTATCCTTAAAATCAAGGCCAACAATCTCAAATACACCCATATTGAATCAAACACACCCATAGTAAAGACCCACTAACACAACCAAATGCATCACCATTCTACTAATTTTATAAGACAAGATATCTATCCCGTTTACCCTTCAAATAACATCCATAAGAAACTGAAAATTAGACAAGAATGATCAAAGAGCAAGAAATGTATATATACTTGATACTTTCAAGAACTAAAAACAACAAATTAAGGTCAATAATCAGAAAGTCAATTTAGGAAAATGTATGAATTAATTTACTTGCATAATATGAGAACTGCACGAGATGGTTGGGATATTCAATCAACATATAATTTCAACATTTTTCTTTCTGACTTCTGTTTCTTTCAGGAAAAGGAAATGGAGCTGTTGATGTAAATGCAAATATCATCAAATGCACCCCTACATAACACATTCATGTATATCTAATGCAGAAACATTAAAGGATTAATGGAGTGAAATCAGAAACATTCGTACCCTAACTCACATTCAAACAAAAAGCCTAACTTCAACAGATTCAAAAAAACAAAACCCATAAGATTCAAAAACGAAACCCATTAACAGAAGAAATTGAAATCGGTAGCAATGATTTTGAAATCAAACCCTTGTTGGCGAGCAGCGGCGAGTACGAGAAGCGGCGGTTCTAGTGGCGGCGCTGCACCAACGGACATTCCTTGTTCAGCGGCGGTGGTTGTGTGGTGATGGCAGATGAAGTGAGCATCGATTGCGGTGATTGAGTGATAGGGAGAGCGAGTGAGGCCGAGGGTGGTGACGGAGACATAATGTGGCGGCGGCGACGGTGCTAGGTTTGAGGCCGCTGTCGTTCGTTTTGAGAGGGAGACGGAGCGAGTGAGAGAGAGGGGGATGGAGAAATCAGTAGTGTTACTAGTTGCAGGTGAGCGGCGGCAGACGGTGAGCGGCGGCCGGAGAAGCGAGTAGGGGTTCGGTAGAGAGAGAAAGAAGATAGAGAAGGTGAGAGGGTGTTCAAGAATATCTACCGTCTAACATGTATTATTATGATAATTATTTTGTATTTTTAATATTTATAAAATATATTAATTTAAATTATATAAATTTGTCAAAGATTTTAAATTAAACCATATACAAGTTTTCTTGTTGAAGATTTTTTATTAATAATACATATTTATTGTCTGACTGATTAAAACTTGATACAACAATTCTACCGTCAACTTAATAAATTTTTCAACATTTATTGAAGTTTTGGAAAATATTAATACAAATTTTTATTAACGAAAATGCATTTGAAATTTGAATGATTATTTTTTTTTAATGTGTCAAAGTTTCATAACTAACATATAAAGATTTGATGATAAAAAGTTGTTAAATTTTATTGTATACTAAAGTATTTAATTATAATTTCATAAAGTTTTTAAAGTTTATTGTATACTAAAGTTTTTAAATTTTATTGTAAAAAAATTATTTTAATATTAAATTCTTTTATTTACTATTTTTTAAAATTAAGTTCTTTTATTTTTGGAAAAAGAGCGGGAAAATAAAAAATTTGTGTATTAGGAGGATGAAAATGTATATGTTGTCTTTCTGTTGTAAATAGGACCCGGTTTTTTTTTTAAAAAAAAAACGGGCTTTATGTGTTTAAAAAACACGGGATTACGTTGTAGCAAGGTTTTAAAGTTGTTTTTCTTAACCTGGTTATAATAAAGGGGCTTGAATAGAGTTTTTGTAGTAGTAAACACGTCATGTTTTTTTCATTATAAATGCAACACTTAAAAAATGTTATATGTTTTAAAAAATGTGTTGCATTTTTTTCATTATAAATGCAACATTCTAAAAATGTGTTGCATTTGTTTCATTATAAATACAACACTCTAAAATGTGTTGCACTTTTTCATTATAATTGCAACACTCTAAAAATGTGTTGCATTTTTTTATTGAAATATGCAACATTTTAAACAAATGTTGCATTTTTTTAGTAAAAATTGCAACACTTTAGAAAATTGTTGCATTTTTTAGTAAAAATGGCAACACTTTAAAAAAAGTGTTGCATTAAATCATTATATGCAACACTTATTGTCAATGTGTTGCTTTAGAGAAAACTTAAATAAAAAGGCAACAATTTTTAAAAGTGTTGCATCAAAAGTGTTGTATTAGCTTCAATTTGTAGTAGTGTACAACCACTACGGTCAAAAGTAACCCTTCCCTCTCCATCACATCCTCAAACCCCTGCCTCATCCTCATCCCATTCTCATTCCTCACCATCTACACAATCCAAACAGTCCACCCATACTGCCCCATCCCCCAAAGATCTTCCTTTGAAGGATCAACTTTCATTGCTGACCAACAAAGTTGGCTCTTTAGAAAGTTCCATGACTTCTCTACCCTCCATAATCTCAGACTCTGTGTCTGCACAGCTCAAGGGATTCTTTGATCTGTTCAAGAATTCCTTTCCAACCACTCCCCAAGCTGATCAGTCCTCACAGCTGCTTGCACTCACTGCACAGCTGCAAAACATCTCCACTACACTCTCCTCTATCCTTTCCAACCAACAGGACTCTGTGTCCTCCATGACAGCCATGTCCCAACAGCTGTCCACTCTCCTCACCACTTGCACTACAACCCTTTCTACTACACTGGCCAGCTTAAACTCTCTCATTGTCTCTCTGTCCAATTCTGTGTCAGTAAACCTTAATGATGTGCAAGACTCTCTTGAATTACAGCTTGCACAGCTTCAAAGTTTGTTGTTCACAGCTTCTGACAGAGAAAATCTTTCTAAGCTGTCCTCAATTGCTGATTCTCAATCCTCCTCTCTTCAGACATGCCTTACCCAGCTTGCAGAGGTTAAGGAAAATCTGGCTTTCTTAGTGCATAGCCTAGTTGGCCCCAAGCCTGCTACCAAAACTGCTACTAAGCCTGCTGAATTTGTTTCTCCATTCAAAGGGGGAGAAGTTATCTGCCTCAAAGACTAAGTCTAAGGGGGAGAAAACCTCTTCTCCTTCTAAGGAGAAATCAACATCTGTTGGTCAAGCAGCAGGTGCATCACAAACAGGTCCAACTGAAGATGTCTCCCATCACACTGAAGCTGCTCAGCCTACTCAGGCTGGATCTCCAAACCCTGCACAAACTAAGGGGGAGGAATCCATTCCTGGGGACAGGCCAAGCAGAAGGAGGCATCTGATTTTGGAAGAAGAAGAAGAAGAAGAGGAAGAGGTTCCTGAAGCTGTTCAAACTATTACAGCCAAAGGAAAGAGGAAAGCAGTTGTAGACCCTGACCACCAAAGAGCAGCGCAACTAAAGTTTGACAAGGCAAGGGCTAAGGAAATGGGTCTTCCTATGGAGAAATACTATGAGTACAGAGATGAACAGCTCCAAGCCCTGGAAAGACTAAGAAAGGAAGAAGCCTCAGCCAAAGCTGCCAGATCCTTTGCATTCAAAGAGGCAAGCAAAATTAAAATGCCTTCTTTGGATGTGCAAAGAAAATTGCTTGAAGCTGCTAAGGAGTCAACGGTTGAAAAGGAAGGTGACAGGGAACAGGGTGCTCCGGTCTCAGTGACTAAGTCCAAGCAAGCATCCTCTGCAAGAGCCCAAATCCACTTTGACAACTTGGCAAGGAAAAAGTTCTTTGATGTTGCTGACAGAAGACTTGCCAAGGAATCTATTGTTAAAGTTGTCCCCATCTCAAGAAAAGGAAAACAGTGGAAACTACAGATAACCAGAATGGGTGCTATAGGCCCAGAACTGGAATCATATGATTACACTGACATTGCTCAGATGGGATACAGAGAATGGGTGGAGTTGGCAGTTGCCCTGAGCCAGTCTAAGTTTGAAACAACCAAGACTATCAGGGCATATGTCAAAAAGTTGATGGAAAGAGTGAGAGATCTTGGCCTGATCTCAGAAGAACAAAGTAAGGGTATCTCAGTGTCTACCCCCAAAATAAAGGCCAAGAGGAACAGAAAGGATACAGAGCTGGAGGAACTCCTGATCATGATTGAACAAGGTGATGTTGCAGTAGAAATCAAAGGAGTAGACCACAACCTGCCTAAATGAGTGGAATTTGAGGATGGCAAGCTGATTGAAGAACCTGAGCTGGGGGTATTTTTTGTAGATCCCCTGACAAAGAAGAAGTGCTTCCAAAGAGCATCAGACCTGCACAAAGTGGGTCTCAAACAGCTTGTTGCATTCAGACTTGCAAACTCCTTTAGGCAATCCATAAAGTGGAGAGCAGCCATCTGGGATCAGCTCAGAGGCTTCTATGAAAGAGGGGAGCTTCAACATCCCAGTTTCATGTTTCTCAGAGTTGAAATAGAAGAACTGGATGACACCAGAGAGCAGCTTGAAGAGTTGTTCGAAGAAGGAGTACCACCAATGTCCTGAGATCCATCTACTATCTGAGTAGGTGAAGAATGGAAGTTGTCCATCTGTTAGACAGGCTTGCCATTATTTGCTCCCATCATCAACAGTCCAAATTGTTGAATTTCTATGTACATTAGTTGTACTTTGTTACATTAGTTGTAACTTTTATTTTTTTACATCAGTTGTAATACGCACTAGTACATCAGTTGTACTTTTATAAAAACATGTGTTGTTTATGTAATTAAAAATCAGTATATATATAAACTGATCTTTTACTGTACTCTGATGTTGTAATTTCATTTCAGCAAAATGTATTGTAAAAATATATAGTGGTTATTGATAAAATCAGCATAGACTGATTATTGCAAATAGGGGGAGATTGTTAGGCACAAAAAGGCCTCAGTCAGACCTGCTCTACATCTTAGGGGGAGATTTTTAATCAAACCTGTTTGGTGCACTTGAAGGTATAATTTATGGACTGTTTATGCCTTATTAAAACCTGAAAAGTGATTTGCAAGATGAGTCAAAGCTGTTTACCCTGTTGCATTCGTTGCGACAAAGGCAGATTGTCCAAACTGTTCTGTCTGCTGAACAGGCTGGACATAAACTGTCTACGCTGCTCTGTTCTGTTGAGCAGCTTGGACAGATTCCAAGTGTTCTGTTCTTTGTGAACAGAACCTGTTCTTTGTGGACAGGCTCAACACTTTATGGAATATGTTTCCAAGTCCTCATGTATTGTTTTTGGCTACAACATCAGTTTACAAGTCGAAGACAAAATGGATAATAGAAACTGCAAAAGCCTGCCTACGCTGTTCTGTTACATGAAGACAAAATGATATTTGAAATGGGTGACAGACCATTTCTTATATCAAAATAGCCTTAACAAAAGAAGAAAGATGCAAAGTTGACATTCCTCTTTTGGTTAAAGGCTTATGCAACAGAGACAAAAAGAAAAAGACAAAGATTCTGCCACATGAAGACAAGTTTGCTTTTTCAGAATGTGCAGAAAAGTTGTTTTGTCTTTTTGGAAAGACATCCAACTATCTCATCGTCCAATGAAGAAGTTTCACTGAGATTCTCTGTGAGACTATAAAAGGAAGCCTCTAAGGATTGTGAAAAAACCAAGAGTGAGAAATTCATATCGTGCATTGAAGTGTGTTATTCCAGCATGCAAGTCTGCTTGAATAAAACAGTAACATGTGTCTAAGCTGCTCATATTCAAGCTGTCCATCTGTGTCTTGTAAAATCAGTGAGTTCATCTAATTGAGTGTATTCATTGTATCTAGTCTGAGTGTGTCTTAGATTAGTTGATCATCTGTTGTATCTGTCAACTCAGCTTGAACCTTTCCGCAGTCAAGCTTGTTTGTAATTAACACTTGTTAATAGTATACACAAACATTGAGAAAAGAGTGTTGAGTTTTAATTTGATTTATTCACCCCCCCCCCTCTACAACTTAGAACAATACTCTAGGGAAACCTTTTGGGACCTACAAAGACTAAGTCTAAGGGGTCATATCTTCATCCCCTTTTAGGGAGAAATCAGCTTCAGTTGGGCAAGCAATAGGACAACTAACCACTAGTGCTACTGCAGGTACATATCATGATTCTAAGACTGCTGAGCCAACTCAGGGTAAGTCTCCAAGCCCTTCACCATTTAAGGGGGAGGTACTTATAACTGAGGACAGACCCAACAAAAGATGACAACTAGTCCTGGAATCATCAGAAGAGGAAGAGGTTGAGATTGCTCCATCCACTTCAGCCAAAGGAAAAGGCAAGGGTGTTGTGGATACAAAGGTTGAAAGAGAGCTTCAGCTAAAATATGACGAAGCTCAAGCAAAAGAAATAAAAATTCCACTAAAAACCTACTATGAGTGGAAACAAGGGAAAGGTGAGATTTTGGAAAGAGCAAGGGAGGAAGAAGCTTATGTGAAAGCTGCTCAGGTTTTGGCTGTCAAAGAGGCAAAGAAAGGAAAAATTTCATCTTTGGTAGTGCAAAAGAAACTGGTGGAAGCTGTCAAAGAAACTGACAGTGAGAAAAAGAGAAGGATTCAAAGGTCTCTGTGACGAAAGAGAAGTCTATATCCACCACCCTTTCATCTGTCAGGATCCAATTTCATTTTGACAACCTGGCCAAAAAGAAATTTCATAATGTTGGTAAAAGAAGACTGGCCAGGAAAACCATTGTCAAAGCTGTTCCAACTTCAAGGAAGAATCAGCCTTGGAAGCTACAAATTACAATATTTGGTGCTGATGGTCGTGAATTGGAGTCATATGAAGTAGCAGATGTAGCCAAGATGGGGTACAGAGAATGGGTTGAGCTTGCAGTTACTCTACGCAGTTTAAAATCTGAGTCTGCTAAAACTGTTAGAGCATTTGTGAGAAAGCTGATGGAAAAGGTAAATGTGAAGACCACCCCTTCCGGGTCAGTTCTCACCAGTCTAGGTCCCAATTCATGCAACACATTATCAATCATACTAAGATAGGGTAATTAATTGCGGAATTAAAAATTACAAGTACAAACATTTTAGGATTAAGTTCATTACAAATTACAGATTTTCAAATTAAAGTTATAAAAAGGGGTAACATCTAATCTAATCATCACATCAAACATTACATCAAGTCTACCCAGAACCACCACATTAGCTGTCTTCCAATCAGTACCAGAAAGTTTGTTGAGAAGTGGTCTAGGAAAGCTTCAAAACTTGGATTTCTTGATGACCTAAACACTAGGTCCTGCAGGTGATTTTCCTTTGGCTTTTCCTGTAAAATTTTAAAGCAACATCTGTAAGCAAAGCTTAGTGAGTTTATAGATTTTCAATATTAACATGCGTGTCAAGCGGAGTCATAATTCTAAGCGTGATAAGTCTTGGCTGCCGCTACAGCCCTCATCATGATTGAGATATAGTATCTTAAGATCGGATGATGTTCAAACCACACTCACGCTTATATCGTGGGGATCAGCCACATACTGGGCTAGCTACCAGTAGGTCAACATGGCCGAACATCGGAGGTCATTACCAAGTTCGTGAGAACTGGTGGAATAGCCGGGTCTAGAACAATAGACCATAAGGGCTAGTCAAGCTGAATAAGTCTTATCAAGTCTGATCAATGAAGTAAGCATAAGTCTTAGGAGTCATGATAGCAACGAATCATAAAGCAAAGTCTGAAGCGTTAATAAATGCAATATGAAATGATAAGCAAATAGCTATCATGATTCACTGGGCAACACCCATCCATGGTGTGCACAGGTCTCAATCCAGCTGATAAATGAATGTCAAATAATGTAACAGCATCAATATATCTCAAACGGATCTTTGCATGTTCAATTTGAATATCTATAACTCACAGATCTGGGTCTTGGTCAAACAGATATAAGAATCTGCCACCTGAGTTATCTCAGGATTTTGTCAATCTGTAATCTGTCAGTTCAAGTCTCTGACCCGCTTTTAAGTCTTTAAATCTGTAAATCTTTGTTCAGAATATACTGAACCTGTTCAAAATCATTCATGATAAGATCATGTCATTTTCATCATCTTTATCATCATCAATTTAGTCTTCAAATTCTTGTATTTTATCTGAGTCTGATATCTGATAACTTATTTTATCAATGTCATCATCTTTTGGTCATAAATTCTTTAATTCTATCTGATTCTGATAACTTTATAGCTCATCAATCTTTTGTTTG
This sequence comes from Centrapalus pauciflorus, assembly GCA_020465985.1. Taxonomy (NCBI): domain Eukaryota; kingdom Viridiplantae; phylum Streptophyta; class Magnoliopsida; order Asterales; family Asteraceae; genus Centrapalus; species Centrapalus pauciflorus. The sequence goes on along the minus strand of JAANYP010007751.1, from coordinate 54,340 downwards.
CTCATATTCTTTATTCTTTTAAATTCTCCAAAAGTTATCTATTTAAATAGCAATATATATATATATATATATATATATATATATATATATATATAATAATAATAATTTATTTAGCTAAAATATCAAAATATAATAATTGGATCCGGATCCATCCGGACTGGGGACCCGGATTCGGATCAATCCGGATTGGGCACCATCCGAAATAGCATAACCTGAATTCGGATCATGACTCAACCGAATTTAAAAGGCATCCGAGATAGTATATCATCCGAAATTAAGTATATCCGAAATATATATAAGGCACCATCCGAATTCGGTCCGGCCCGAATTCGGATCTCAGACTTAGCATTTTTCCCAGATTTGTTCTTGGTGTTCTTCATTTGTTCATACGGATTTTTGTCAAATTTTACTAAAACTCATTTATATTGACATGCAACTTAATATTTTGATATAATATCATTATTTGAGTGTTTTTATACTAATTTCCCTATCAATAACATCATTAATTGGTCAAGATCATCCAAAATAGGCAATTTTTGTCAAGAACACTTATTTCATAAAAATTTCATAATTCTTGCCTATTTGGTCAATCTGATCACGGATTTTTGTTTCTGTTACATTTATTAACTTAAATTCATCATAATCTCTTGAATTCATACACATGCAACATCAAAAATTCATGTTTTGAATTCTTATTTTCGGTTTTACACAAAACCGTACCAAAACATACATAAATATTGAAATTAAAGAGATTTTTACCTCAAATCTTGTAGATTCCAATTGTTTGATGATAATTGTAACTTCTTCTCGACTTTAATCTTCAATTACTTGCTATTTATGATGAATTTCTTGTGGATTTATTGAAATAGCCGTGAGTTTTAGAGAGAGATTAGAGAGAGAGAGTTTATCAAAATTAATGATCTTAATTGTTCATTTATTTGAGTATATATATTTCATTTAGTTTCATTTGTAGTTTAACCCACTAAACTTTTGTATTTTACATCTCTTTTATTTTACTCAATCATATCATAAATATAATTTAAAATTATATTTACTTAATCCATTTCATATTTATTTTATTTTAATAACAACATAAATAATATAATAAAATTATATTATTATCTCAGAATCAATTATTACATGATTAATAAAAGTTAGGTTGTTACAGAATGGGCTCCACCACGCACAAACTTCGTCCCCGAAGTTAGCTACGTTCGAACAGACTGGGATATGTTGCTTTCATAACATCTCTAGATTCCCAGGACTGATGCGAACCTTTGTGGTGTTTCCACTGGACGAGCACCATCTGTATCTCTTTATTTCTAAGCTTCTTAGTCTTTGAATCCAGAATACGTTCTGGCTCTTCAACCACGCGAAGCTTCTCATCAATTTGCAAGTTAACGTGTGGTATCTGAACTTCCCTTTCGTCAGCTAAACTCTTTCTCAGATGACTGACATGGAATACAGGATGTATTCCAGCTAAGTCAGCCGGTAGTTCAAGACGATAAGATTGATTTCCAATCTTTTCCACAATCTTGAACGGACCAATAAATCTCGGAGCTAGCTTGTTTCTTTTAATGAACCGCACCACATTCTTCATTGGGGATACTTTCAGCATCACCCAATCGTTAACTGCAAAACTGATTGATCTATGCCGATTGTCATAATATGATTTCTGCCTGCTCTGAGCTTCAAGAATATTCCTTCTAACGAGTTGAATCTTCTCGTGAGTCAACTGTAGAAGGGCAGGTCCTGCTATTGGCGATTCACCTGTTTCACGCCAACAGGTAGGAGTTCTGCATTTTCTTCCGTATAAAGCTTCAAAAGGAGCCATCTTGATTGTAGAATGATAACTGTTATTGTAAGAGAATTCGACCAACGGCAAATGGTCATCCCAGTTACCACCTAAATCAAGAATGCAAGCACGAAGCATATCTTCAAGAGTTAGAATAGTACGCTCACTCTGGCCATCTGCATTTGGATGATAAGCAGTACTCATGGATATCCGAGTACCCATCCCTTCTTGTAATGCCTGCCAGAATCTGGATGTGAAGCGACTATCACGATCAGAAACGATAGACTTTGGCACACCGTGACGAGAAATAATTTCAGAGATATACAGCTGCGCCAATCTATCGAGAGAATATGTTTCTTTCATCGGAATGAAATGTGCTGATTTTGTTAATCGGTCAACGACTACCCAGATGGAGTCGTGCTGTCTTTTGGTCTTTGGCAGCTTCGTAATGAAGTCCATTGTTATATGCTCCCACTTCCACTCGGGAACTGGTAGTGGTTGCATATCCCCGAAGGGTTTCTGATGTTCTGCCTTAACCATCTGACATACTCTGCAGCTTTCAACACATTTTCCAATGTCCTTCTTCATTCCTGGCCACCAGTAATCGGCTTTCAGATCAAAATACATCTTTGAACTGCCAGGATGAATAGATAACTTGGACTGATGAGCTTCGGACAGAAGAGTGCTACGAATAGAACCATATTTAGGAACCCAGATTCGGTTTCCCTTGAGACAGTGAAGTCCCAAATGGTTCAGAGTTAGAAATTGTAATTGCCCTTTTAGATTTTCAGAATCTATGTTCTCTTCTTTCAGCGCTTCAGTTTGAGCAGCTCGAATATCTTCAATAAGATCAGAAGAGAATATAACTGGAGTTAGGGCATAACAACACTTTTCAGGATACACTTTTCTACTCAACGCATCCGCGACAACATTTGCTTTGCCGGGATGATATAAGATCTCGCAATCATAATCCTTGATAAGCTCCAAGGATCGACGCTGTTTCATGTTAAGATCTTTTCGAGTGAAAAGATATTTGAGACTCTTATGATCGGTGTAGAGCTGACACCGAGTCCCATATAGATAGTGACGCCAGATTTTCAAAGCAAAGGTAACGGCAGCCAACTCAAGGTCATGAGTTGGTGCACTTTTCTCGTAATCCTTTAATTGCCTTGAAGCGTAGGCAATTACTTTTCCCCTTTGCATAAGAACACATCCTAAGCCAGTACCAGAAGCGTCGCTGTAAACAACAAAATCGTCATTACCTTCTGGCAAGGCTAGAATCGGCGCTTGAATAAGCTTTTGCTTCAGAATGTTAAATGCCTCTTGCTGTTTATCTGTCCAAACGAAAGGAGTATTCTTTCGTGTTAGCATCGTTAGAGGTACAGCAATCTTCGAGAAATCCTTTATGAATCGCCGATAATAACCGGCCAATCCAAGGAAACTTCTTATCTCGGAGGCATTGCGAGGTGTTTGCCACTTCTGAACAGCCTCGACTTTTGAAGGATCAACGGAAATCCCTTCGCCAGAAACAATATGGCCAAGGAACTGGATCTATAAGAATCAAGATAGAAATTCAAATTCTGAGGTGAATCATAGAATAGTTAAGGAAACAGCTCAAGAGTTATATATTAGAAATTATACCTGTCTGAGCCAGAATTCGCACTTAGAAAACTTTGCATAGAGTCTTTCTTTTCTTAATAACTCTAGCAATTGTCGTAGATGAATAGAATGATCAGCCTCTGTTTTGGAGTAAATCAGAATATCGTCTATGAACACGATAACTGATTTATCCAACATTGGTCTGCACACACGGTTCATGAGATCCATGAACGCCGCTGGTGCATTCGTTAATCCAAACGGCATTACGAGAAATTCGTAATGACCGTATCTTGTACGGAAGGCTGTCTTTGGAATGTCTTCTTCTCTGACTTTTAGCTGATGATACCCAGAACGGAGATCTATCTTTGAGAAATAGCTTGCTCCTTGCAGCTGATCAAACAGATCATCGATTCTGGGCAGAGGATACTTATTCTTTATTGTAACCTTGTTCAACTCACGGTAATCGATGCACATACGGAAAGTTCCGTCTTTCTTTTTAACAAATAGTACTGGTGCACCCCACGGAGAAGAACTCGATCGGATAAACCCCTTCTCCAACAGCTCTTGCAGTTGTTTTGACATTTCCTGCATTTCTGCAGGTGCAAGTCTGTATGGAGCTTTTGCGATAGGAGCCGCACCAGGAACCAAGTCAATACTGAACTCGACTTGTCGTTCCGGTGGCACTCCAGAAATATCGTCAGGAAATACGTCTGGGAACTCACAGACGATAGGAATATCGGATAAAGGTTTCTTTTGAGCTTCGGAGTTAGATTCAGATGAAACATAGCAAAGGTAAGAGTCGTGACCTTTAGACAAGTATTTGTGAGCTTTTTCTACAGTTATGAAACAGTGTGCACCTTTCCGTTTCTCGCCCTTGATCTCAAGTACTCGGCCGTCTGAAGATTTGATTCTGATGATTCGTCGGTTGCAGATAATTGTAGCCTCGTTGTTCATTAGCCAGTCCATGCCGATGATGACATCGAACTCTTTCAATGGAATCGGGATGAGGTCGAGATTGAATACAATGTTATTGACAAGTAGAGTGCAGTTACGATATACAGAATCAGCCATAACATAGCTGTTACTGGCTGTCTCAATGTCTAATATAACTGGAAGCTTTGATGGGAACTTAGATAGTCTCGATGCAAAAGAAGTCGATATGAAAGAACGACTTGCGCCAGAATCAAATAGCACGCGAGCAGGTATGGTATTTAACAGAAACGTACCGGTGACTACGTCTGGTGTTTCTCTCGCCTCTTCAGCTGTAATTTGGAAAGCTCGAGTCCGTGCAGTCGGCGTTGCAGCAGAACTTTTCCCTGTAGAACCTCCTGCTGATGATTGAGACTGATAACGCGGTCCGCTACGACACTGGTACATAAAGTGTCCTCTTTTTCCACACTTCGCACATCCTCGTCCCTGCTGCGGACATTCATCACTGCTGTGACCGATCATGTTGCACGCGAAGCAAGTAACGTCTTCTGGATTACATAACCCCATATGTGATTTTCTGCATCTCTTGCAGAATCGTGGCTCGTTTGTCAGTGAGTAGGCTTGCGCTTTCGGCTGTGAACTATACTGATGGGTTTGCTGAGATTGCGACTTATTTGGCTTGAAAAATCTGCCAAACCGCTGTTTCTTTGGAGGAGACGGATTCATCGGATTAGTAGACGGAGCGTAGAGCTGATCGCCGTACTCTAAGTACCCTCGTTCAATCTGTCTAGCTGCTTCTACCATTTCTAGATAACTCTTGTATTTGATCGCGCTCATCGGATGTCTGTATCTAGGATTGAGTCCTACTCGGAACCTATTCATTTTCCTTTCCTCTGTTGCCACTTGGTAAGAAGAGTAGCCACATAATCTCGAAAATTCGTGTTCATATTCATCTACAGTCTTCGTTCCCTGAGTCAGTTGCATTAATTGGACTTCCATCTTATCTTGCTGGTCAACTGGGCAGTATTTCGCGTTGAACATGTCTAGAAACTGCTCCCATTCTAAAGTCTGAATCACCTCCTCACCATAGATACTTCGCTGGGTTTTCCACCAGGCACGAGCAGCTCCCACAAATAGTGCAGACGCATAGCTTACTTTCTTCGAATCTAGACAATCAGAAATCCTGAAGATTTCTTCAGTATGACTAATCCAATCCATCGCCTGGATCGGATTCACTGTACCCTCAAAGTTCAGGGCACCGCTTGCTTTAAAATCTTTGAATTTGCAGCCTTTTGGCTGAGCTATTTGGGTTTCTGGGTTAGATTTATCAGAATCAGATTCATTGGTCTGGACTTGCTTTTCTTTTCTCTTATTTTTCTTTTCTTCACGTCTTTTAGCTTCGGCCTCATCTCTGGCACGAAACTGTTCTTGCATCATGTTGTTTTGTTGTTCTGAGTGTTGGGCTAGAAATTGTTGCATCATTTCAAACATTTGTTGTTGGGTCATATTGTTGGGAATATCACCTGATCCTGATCCTGACATCTTCTACTGAAAATTAAAATCAATTAACTATCAGTTTATAGACTTAGATCTATGTACCCTTTTCCCATCCTAATAGTCTGTACATCCTATCTCAATTCAAACCACCTAAATGATTGATACATATGTATTGCTTCAGTTTGAGATCAAGTATACTTACGTAATACTTGATTCACTCAAACTAGTGCTCTGATACCATCCTGTGAAGACCACCCCTTCCGGGTCAGTTCTCACCAGTCTAGGTCCCAATTCATGCAACACATTATCAATCATACTAAGATAGGGTAATTAATTGCGGAATTAAAAATTACAAGTACAAACATTTTAGGATTAAGTTCATTACAAATTACAGATTTTCAAATTAAAGTTATAAAAAGGGTAACATCTAATCTAATCATCATCATCATTACATCAAGTCTACCCAGAACCACCACATTAGCTGTCTTCCAATCAGTACCAGAAAGTTTGTTGAGAAGTGGTCTAGGAAAGCTTCAAAACTTGGATTTCTTGATGACCTAAACACTAGGTCCTGCAGGTGATTTTCCTTTGGCTTTTCCTGTAAAATTTTAAAGCAACATCTGTAAGCAAAGCTTAGTGAGTTTATAGATTTTCAATATTAACATGCGTGTCAAGCGGAGTCATAAATCTAAGCGTGATATGTCTTGGCTGCCGCTACAGCCCTCATCATGATTGAGATATAGTATCTTAAGATCGGATGATGTTCAAACCACACTCACGCTTATATCGTGGGGATCAGCCACATACTGGGCTAGCTACCAGTAGGTCAACATGGCCGAACATCGGAGGTCATTACCAAGTTCGTGAGAACTGGTGGAATAGCCGGGTCTAGAACAATAGACCATAAGGGCTAGTCAAGCTGAATAAGTCTTATCAAGTCTGATCAATGAAGTAAGCATAAGTCTTAGGAGTCATGATAGCAACGAATCATAAAGCAAAGTCTGAAGCGTTAATAAATGCAATATGAAATGATAAGCAAATAGCTATCATGATTCACTGGGCAACACCCATCCATGGTGTGCACAGGTCTCAATCCAGCTGATAAATGAATGTCAAATAATGTAACAGCATCAATATATCTCAAACGGATCTTTGCATGTTCAATTTGAATATCTATAACTCACAGATCTGGGTCTTGGTCAAACAGATATAAGAATCTGCCACCTGAGTTATCTCAGGATTTTGTCAATCTGTAATCTGTCAGTTCAAGTCTCTGACCCGCTTTTAAGTCTTTAAATCTGTAAATCTTTGTTCAGAATATACTGAACCTGTTCAAAATCATTCATGATAAGATCATGTCATTTTCATCATCTTTATCATCATCAATTTAGTCTTCAAATTCTTGTATTTTATCTGAGTCTGATATCTGATAACTTATTTTATCAATGTCATCATCTTTTGGTCATAAATTCTTTAATTCTATCTGATTCTGATAACTTTATAGCTCATCAATCTTCTGTTTGCTCATATTCTTTATTCTTTTAAATTCTCCAAAAGTTATCTATTTAAATAGCAATATATATATATATATATATATATATATATATATATATATATATATATATATATATATAATAATTTATTTAGCTAAAATATCAAAATATAATAATTGGATCCGGATCAATCCGGATTCGGATCCATCCGGACTGGGGACCCGGATTCGGATCAATCCGGATTGGGCACCATCCGAAATAGCATAACCTGAATTCGGATCATGACTCAACCGAATTTAAAAGGCATCCGAGATAGTATATCATCCGAAATTAAGTATATCCGAAATATATATAAGGCACCATCCGAATTCGGTCCGGCCCGAATTCGGATCTCAGACTTAGCATTTTTCCCAGATTTGTTCTTGGTGTTCTTCATTTGTTCATACGGATTTTTGTCAAATTTTACTAAAACTCATTTATATTGACATGCAACTTAATATTTTGATATAATATCATTATTTGAGTGTTTTTATACTAATTTCCCTATCAATAACATCATTAATTGGTCAAGATCATCCAAAATAGGCAATTTTTGTCAAGAACACTTATTTCATAAAAATTTCATAATTCTTGCCTATTTGGTCAATCTGATCACGGATTTTTGTTTCTGTTACATTTATTAACTTAAATTCATCATAATCTCTTGAATTCATACACATGCAACATCAAAAATTCATGTTTTGAATTCTTATTTTCGGTTTTACACAAAACCGTACCAAAACATACATAAATATTGAAATTAAAGAGATTTTTACCTCAAATCTTGTAGATTCCAATTGTTTGATGATAATTGTAACTTCTTCTCGACTTTAATCTTCAATTACTTGCTATTTATGATGAATTTCTTGTGGATTTATTGAAATAGCCGTGAGTTTTAGAGAGAGATTAGAGAGAGAGAGTTTATCAAAATTAATGATCTTAATTGTTCATTTATTTGAGTATATATATTTCATTTAGTTTCATTTGTAGTTTAACCCACTAAACTTTTGTATTTTACATCTCTTTTATTTTACTCAATCATATCATAAATATAATTTAAAATTATATTTACTTAATCCATTTCATATTTATTTTATTTTAATAACAACATAAATAATATAATAAAATTATATTATTATCTCAGAATCAATTATTACATGATTGATAAAAGTTAGGTTGTTACAGTAAAGGGGTTAGTTCTTATACCCGAAGAGATGATTAAGGGCACTTCCAAAGTGGAACCCAAAATAAAGCCAAGAAGATAGAAGAGGGACATGGAACTTGAGGAGATTGTGATGATGCTTGAGCAAGGGTTCTATGCCACTGAGATTAAGGGTATGAATCACAGCCTACCCAAAGGTGTAGAACCTGTTGAAGGGAAATTCATTGAAGAGCCTGAAGTTGGATTATTCTTTGTGGATCCTCTTTCTAAGAAGATGTGCTTCCTGAGAGCTTTAGATCTTCACAAAGCTGGAGTAAAACAACTTATTGCCTTCAGATGCATGACAACAAACATAAAACACTTCAGGTGGAGAGTAGCAATTCTAAATTAGTTAGCAGCTTGCAATGCCAATAGAGAATTAGACAGCCAGGAGCTTTTCTATCTTAAACAAGAGGTTGAAAGCTTTGAAGCCAAAAAGGAAATGCTAGCTGGTCTGGAACAAGAAAAACTTCTCAAAGCTGCTGCTGAATTAGAGAAGGAGAAAGAGAATGGTGTCCATCTACAGATGATGTGTAGATGAAGAATGGAAGCTGACCATTAGTTGGTCAGGCTTACCATTGTCTACTCCCAACAACAACAGTCTAATAGTTGTAATTTTTGTTGTAATGTACATTAGTTGTGCTTTTATTTGTAAACATCATTTGTTTAGACAGTTTTCATTATGTATAAGTTGATCATTTACTTTACTTCTATGTTGTAATCTTATTTCTTGAAACGTCCTCATGTACTAACAATATAATAAATCACCAGGATCAACACACAACCCATTGATTAACATGATAATTAAAATTCATGCTTAATTCAGATTTAAGTAGTTTCACACTAAAGCAAGAGATATAAGTGTCTACAGTGATAAAGTCTAACTATTACAACATCATAACTTGTTTTAAAAGTATCAAATCCCAGCCCAAAGCTACAAACATCCGTGTACCAATAGCTTCTAAAGTCTCCAGGATATTGAATTGAAATGCCTAAGAAGAAGGTCCAGCTACACCTTTACCTTTGCTTGAAAACATTTGAGAGTCAACAGTAAGCTAATTTGCTTAGTGAGATAACAGATTATAATTAAACATATATTTCTTTACAAACTTTAGTGTGAAAATGGGCAGTGCAAGCCCCATAGTATGTGAAAACCACGCAGTGCAAGCATGGAGTTGGCAGTTCAAAATGCTGATCGGGGATGTGCCGAACCTGACCAGGAAAGTGAGTGGGATGATCAGTCCCCGACAGTGGCCTGCTGTCAGCCCTAGTCCAGGTCGCATCAGATTGTGAAGTAATGATCATGCAGTGCACACATGATGTAAATAGATGCACTTTCAATTGAACGCTGGCTACATGTTTGTCACATGTCAAGTACGAGTGTGTATCATAACAAGAATCATACATGAGTGCCAATTGATGTATATAAACAATGTGAACATGCCATTAAAATGTAAAATGTGAATGCAAAGACAATAAATGTTAGAATGATAATCTATTACGCATAGTGGTTTGTACAGTGTAACTTGTCACTGAATCAATGTGTGTTAAACAACACCACAAAGATCCTGTTATGTTAGTGTAATAGTGTATCAGTGTTAGTAATTGCTTAAAACTTGATTCTGAATAATTATGTAAAATTAAACTGAAATTCGGACCACATCCGAATATCAGATGATCCGAAATATGGAAGGTCCGAGGTCCATCCTTAGTAATTATGTTTTGTGACTTCATCCGAACTTCGGATAAAAAGTTGAGCCGAACTTCGGATGAACAGTTGATCTGTAAGGTCTACACACTACGGATCTATCTAGACGCGAGACCGTCAACGAGTGCGGAATCCTCGTTAACGGGTTGACGGAAACAACTCTCACACGGAACACGGAGACTATCAACGAGCTGTACGGACGAACACGAACGCACCTACTAGAAGATTCTCTCCGAAAGAACACTCACAAAGCTGATAAACTCGAGATCGCCTATTTGCTTAATCCCTCACGAATTCTGCAAAAGTCTGCTAATGATTCGAGTTAATCCCTAATTATAGAGGCTCATTCGAGTTTGCCATGGGCCAAACTCGAATCAGGCCCAAGGCCCATTCGAGTTTGTCCCCTTGACACTCTCGAATCTGCCTAATGGAACACATTCGAATCTGCCTAAGGAACACATTCGAATCTGTCATAGATTCGAATCCCAGTCCTTAGAGAATTCGAATTTACTCTTTCACATATTTAACTTAGTATTGAAACTTATGTTTTCAACTTATGCTTGAATTTATCTTTGAACTTTATGTTTGAACTTCTTGTAATACATTACATCAAGTCCAAACATAAAATCAATAACTATCAAACATATATAAACATATATATCAAATACTCGTTAATTCCCAATACTTTGAATATTACTTAAACCAAAATGCTAGATCACTTAGACTGCTATCGTCACACAGGGTGTACCAACAGACTCCCCCTTGACGATAGCTTCTAACAATTCACACATTTGATTAAGTACTTTGTTTATTTATTTAAAATGCTGCCAGCATACAAACCTTTCTCGATACAAACTTTAACTACATTTTCATATTTCCTAGCCTCACTATCCATATGAGCGTCGCTTGAGATTGTATGAGCATGTAGCACTTGAAGGTCATCTTTAGAAAGGTTTACAAGGTGAAGAGGATCGTAAACTCTAAGAATCACCTTTTCTTCGAAGTCCTCCATCACAGCTTCTCCTGTCTCACTTTCCACATACCACCAATTTAGAGACGTCCTGTGGCATTTGCTTGAGAGGAACCTTTCTCAGACATCTAACTGGTTTGTATTGTATTTTCATCCACGGACGACCAGTTAGAGGGTCAATTCGAGTATGGTCCATTACTCGTTTACCTACCCTTGGATTGAGCCGTTCGAACTTCCTAGACCTCCCTTCTTTTCTTATGATCTTTGCAATTATTTCAGCGTAAGGGTCGTTGCCGATGTTGATTAGCTCCTTCCATGCTAACGCCTTTATTTCAATCTTTGGCAATGAGTTGAACACTTTCAGAGTCTTTCTGAGATACTGGAGACCATCTTTTCTTTTGATAATGAATAGCTGCAATTCCCGATCAAAGAACCAGCTCAATATACTTCCTGATAGCTCTCCAGTACCCGACACACGTATCTTCTTTTTCAGCTCCAACTCTCTTTTCTCTGCCCTAAACCATAGTTTTCATTTCTATTCATTGGTAAGTTCTCTGGCAGGTTCTTCACTTGCTGATTCCACATTTAAAGCAACGTTTACCACTTCTATGTCAATCATATGATTTCCTTCCATTACGTAAATATCTGTGATGGGGTTTTGCTGAATAATGATCTCATTTGCTTCATCATCTTCATCAACACAAACTTCATCATCAGATTTCCAATCTGTTACGTCCTCTGGCACAAATTCTCCTTCTTCTAACTCCTCCATTTCGTCCTCAAAGTCAAAGCCAAGGTCCATAGGGTCGTCATCAATATCCATTAGTGCTTCAATCATTTCGTGTATCTCCGACTCTGTGGCTTTTGAAGAACTGGCTTCACCTCCCGCAGCTTCCGATTGACCTGGCTCCCCCTGAGTCTCAGCATCCTGAGCAGCAGAAAAATCTACTGGCTCATTATTTCTTTGCACGCTGGGATCATTGCCGTCATTGTCACCATCATTATCTTCATCCCTGGATAGCTCTATTTGATCCCTGCAGCTTGTCTCCCCCTGAGCCTTTAGATTTTGCATTAATTGCTCAATCAGGGAGCGCATCGATCGTATTTCAGCTGCTTGATCAGCAACAAAAGTTTTCAGCTCCAAGTTTTCTTCCTGAACCTTGCCCACAACCTTCTTCAGCTCGGCATTCTCGATATCCATTTGGGCATTATGCTTTTGTATTTCGCCTAGAGCCGTTGTCAGGCCAAAGATCTGAATTTGTTGGAAGTCAACTCTGCTCTTCAGCTCAGAAAACCTTTGATTCTCCATGAAGGTGGATGAAGTGGATGGTATGGATTGAATGGGGGTTGGAATGATTGGTGATGGAATGTACGGTTCAACAGGTGGTGATTGTGGTGGAATGGTAGATTGAGCGGGTGAAGGTGGAGGTATTTCTGGTTGTGCAGCAGAAGCTGAGGTAGCTCCCTGCATAAAGCGATGACGTTTTGCCCTTTGCCTTGTAATCAACGGGGCAACGTCTTCTTCCTCAAAATCAGAGTCATCAAACTCCCTTGATTCTCTTCTCCTCGTAGCTTCTTCATTTGTTACCACTAATCTCGATCCATAAGTCCGTATGTGGATGGACGGATCTTCTGGTTCTTTCTCCATTTCTATCTCCTCCATATCCTCAGATTCTGTAGCTGAAGTGGACTTGTCATCACCTGCTGGCTAAGGTTGATATTCATCGATTTGTCTAAAAATGTTAACTTCTCCTTCTTGAGGCTCTAATAAATATCCAATGAGTTCAGCAGTTATTTCCTCATTAGCATGTGGACCAGCTGCCCAAATCTCCTCCAATGTCTGAAGTGTAGGATCTACTTCAGATGGTGCACTTGAGGGTACAGCCTCTTCCGGCTCTTGAGGTTGACTGGTAGAAGGCCTGTCCGCCTGAGTTTGACTCGCTGAAGGCCTTTGACGTCTTCGCTGCTGCTGAGGCCTTTGTTGTTGACGCTGTTGCTGTGGCTGTCTTTGCTGAACTTCCACCTCCCCTGCCCAGTTGGCATCTTGAGGCGCTACAAAGTTTGGGTCAATTACAGCTCCAAATAAAGGTGTCTATATTGGTACAGCTAACCTTCCTCGGTGAAAGGAGCAATCGGCAAAAATTCTATTATCAATAACTGCAACGCTCTGAATGTCATTCAGCTGCGGCAGATTTGGCAAAAAGTGCCGGATGAGCATCATCACAAAACGTGGATATAGAAGAAATCTTTCCCGGTCCGGAGCCGTTATCTGGTGAACGAACTCGGAGAAGAACATCTCTGAAAAACTGAAACTTCGATTATAAACCAAAGCGATTATGCCAGATTGAATCTTGGTCACTATGTAATCAAATCCCGCTTTCTTCGCCGCGAAGCATACCATGAACACGTGCGCCAGATATCGCCATTGGCCAATGAGCCCACTCTTCATATAGGATGTCTTAGTAACATCCAAACTATATCCCATCCTTACAAAGGCAGCCTGCCTAATACTTAATGGGAAATCTATAGGCCCATTCTCTTGCTCCTGAGTTCCCAGCTGCAGAACTTGGCGCAGCATATCAGCAGAAAATACCAACGGATTACCAGCAATCCTAGTCCTAAGAACTGTCGGAGTGACAGTGCAATCGACTTGCAAATGTTCATAAAATTGGCGCACATAGGGAATAACAATTTGGATATTGTGCGATAGTGCGAACGAGATCCTGGACTCCACCAGGAAATCCACCATCTGGAGGAAAGCCTGCGCTTCAGGGATATTATGGTCCGGGGGAATAACCATATTATGCTTCGGAACAAATACTCTATCCGCCATGTCTGCACAATATATCAAATAAAATATTAGAATTATTAAAAATGAATAAACTTGTTTAAATTCAAATTTGTTTTATTTTGAACTTGTATAAGCACAAAATCCAACACTTAAGAATTTCTACAAGCTTAATTAAAATTTAAATTAAATAATTCAAATATAATGACAAACTCGAACAAACAGATTCGAAATAACATCTATTCGAGTTTGATGACACATTCGAGTTTAATGACCATTCGAGTTTAATGACAAACTCGAATCGGGCCACGAACAGACTCGAATGAGTCGGCCACCATCCTTACAAAAGTCCATGATTTTAACCATGTTAGACTCAGAAAATCACATCTTTTAGTCCTACTAGGTTCTAATCAATGATATTTGTAATTAATTTTACTTTTTACCGCTTAAAAGTTTGTAATTTTGAAAAACCAACTTTCTACCAATAAAACTTCAAAATCTGATGATTTTGGCCTAAATGGAGTATAATACTACCTAAATCTGTACAATACACTTAGTTATACCTAGATCTATGAGTAGTATCAAACCCACACGGACAGAAACTCGACAAATAGTTGATTTCTTGAAAACGGCAAACTCGAGGGTTAGATTCGAAATCGCTTCAATAAACTCGAGAGTATAGATTCGAGAACAGTTGGGATAATGACCATCACTGTTGACCTATTTATACTACCAACCTTCGAGTCTAATGCCTCTTTCGAATCTACTGACAGATTCGAGCCCAGCCAAATTCGATTTTAGGTTAAACTCGAATTAACCCCTGAAACTTTGAAAATTTCGAAAATTTTGAAATAAATTCTACTTTTTCAACCTTTTCAACATTATTGTGCAATGGAATAAAATATGCCAAATCTTTTACCCTAAGCACAAGATATTCACGCAATGTTTATTTTATTCAACTATGAATGCACCCTCAGTAATTTTTGACCTTTTTCCTAAGTAAAATTAAAAATAAAATAAAATAAAATGAAAAATAAAAATAAGTAAAACTAGAATAAAATTTTAAAATTTTGAACAAAAATTTAACTTAGACTTAAACTACATTTATTTAAAATTTACAACCTATGCTAAACACTTAACAAATTATTTTTGACGAGCATAATCAAAGAAAGGTTCAATCAGATAGCGGTGTCAGATACTCACTTTCAGTACTTAAACTTTCACACTTAGGAATTTTTGATTCCTTTGATTGTTTGGCATGACATACACTTTTAGCCGATTGTTGGTATTTACCCCTTTAAACATGCTACATTTGGGAATATCCCTTGGCATTTTTATTTATCATGAAATTATCTTACGTGACTCAGACATAGACATACTTTTATGATCAAGGCATACAGACAATGATTCTAACTTTTTGGTATTTGCAAACTTTCTTTAAAAGACAAACATCGGACACAGGTCTGTATTTACATACAACAAAGTGTCTTAGTTTGACTTAAGGTTTATTTTTAAAGCTAGCAAGACAGCGGTGACAGGTCTGTACCGACGTACAACAAAGCGACTTATCTTGCTAACCCGAATCAAAACAGAGGCAACAGGTCTGTACTTACGTACAACAGAGTTACGTGTTTTTGACTCTCAATTCTGTATGATTTTTCTATGCTTTCCATTTTAAGATGTATTTGATGTTGCTATACATCCCCAGAAAGTTTGCATACCTCATTTATAATCAAAGTTTGTATGTCTCGTACATAAAAATTAAGACCGATTGGTCATACATCTAAGTTAGTGACACGTTTGACTTTTTCTTGAATATTTTATTAGCCTTGAGACTCCCTATATGTATTATGCCTACCAACACATCAAACTAAAATAAAGTATAACACTTAAAATTTTAGGTGCATTATGTGTGAAAGCCTAAACACTTAGAGTTTGTAACGACTGTGCTAATTTTCGTCACTTTGTACCTATGCATCTAAGACTTAACTCTTTTTCTGATATTCTCTTTTTTTTGAATTTTTTATGGTTTTCTCTCTTTTTTCTTTTGTTTTTCATAAGAAATAGCAATAAAAGAAGATAACCTACTAACTTACTATAAATAGAAACTATCCTAATTTAGCAAACTTACTATAAAAAGAAAGAAATACTACAACTATAAAAGGAAATAAAACTTCTACTAAGGTCAATTTACTCTGGGTTGCGCATTCCATTTAGTTGAATCAAATATTCAAACCGTGACTTATCAAAGGCTTTGGTAAATAAATCAGCATTATTATCGTCCGTTGCCACTTTTACCAATTTGATTAAGTTCTTTTCAGCACAATCACGAATAAAATGATGCCTTATGTCTATGTGCTTTGTTTTACTGTGTTTAACTGGATTATTGTTGTTGTATCCACAGAACCTGTGAGCAGCAACTACCAGCAGCAACATACTCGGCCTCGAACGTTGACACGGCTACCGAAGTTTGTTTCTTGCATTGCCAGGAAACCAGTCTCCCTCCTAAGAATTGACAACCTCCAGTTGTTGATTTGCGCGTCAAGCTGCATCCTCCGTAGTCAGAATCCGTGAACGCCTCCAACTCTAGATCTCCCTCCGCGTGATACCAAAGTCCCAGCTTCGGTTTCGACTTGAGGTATCGTAGAATCTGTTTCACAGCTTTCATGTGCATCTCCTTCGGATTAGCTTGAAACCTAGCACAAATACATACAGCAAACATGATGTCAGGTCTTGAAGCAGTTAAATACATAAGTGATCCAATCATGGCCCGATATAACGTCGTATCCACATCGGTATCACTTTCAGTACCCGGTCCGAGATTGTGATTCACTTGAATCGGCGTGCTGAAATGGGCAGTCAGTTTCGTCCCTTCCATCCCGAAGCGTTCTAATATGTCATAGACATACTTCGTCTGATGGATAAACATACCTTCCTTCTTTTGGTCAACTTGCAACCCCAAAAAGAAATTTAACTCTCCCATTGCACTCATATCGAATTTCGACTTCACACCTTCTCAAAATCTTTGCACATTTGTTCGTCTGATGATCCAAAGATGATATCATCGACGTACACTTGTACCAAGATGAAGTGTTCTCCCTTTCTCTTAACGAACAGGGTACTATCTATCCTACCCCTTTCAAACCCGTTCTCTAATAGATGGTTGGATAAAGTCTCGTACCACGCCCTTAGTGCTTGATGCAATCCATATAGAGCCTTATCTAAACGATATACTCTATCTGGATATTTTGGATCTGTAAATCCGGGCGGCTGTTCTACATACACCAGCTCCTTCACTTTCCCATAGAGGAAAGCACTCTTAACATCTAGTTGATATACCTTAAAGCCCTTGAAGGAAGCAAAAGCCAGAAACAACCTAATGGCTTCCAGCCTTGCTACTGGCGCAAACACCTCATTGTAATCGATTCCCTACTCTTGGTTGAAACCCTTTGCAACTAACCTAGCCTTGTTGCGAGTGACTATACCCCGATCGTCGCTTTTGCACTTAAAAACCCATTTGGTTCCTATGGCAATTTCCCCTCGAGGTAATGGAACTAACTCCCACACTTCTAGTTTCCTAAACTGAGAGAGTTCTTCCTGCATCGCTTCAACCCAGGAATTATCCTTTAGTGCCATTTGCACATTTTTCGGCTCTACTTGCGAGATGAAACAAGAATAGAGGCAGGTATGAAATGCCTCAGAGTCATTTATCATCGACAACAACAGATTGTTGTTATTTAAACTACTCCTAGTCCTCACACCCTCATTAGGATTTCCTATGATGCTGTCTATAGGATGGTTCTTGTTGATCCTAGAGGTCTCTATCTCGTCAACTCTCAGATTATCTCCTAAGTTAGATCCTATTTCACCTAATGGGGGAATATCCTCAGATTCCACATTTTCCTCCTCGTGGACAGTTTCCTCAGAGTTGGAATTTGTTGTCTGAGTCTGATTCTCAGTTGAAGGTGCTTCTGGATCAGTGACTTCTGGAGATCCATCTTCAGTCAAAGTAGGCTCGGATGTGGATTGAAATGTAGTCCTCGGAAAGGTATGACCTTCGTCATTCAGATGCAACGTCGCCATGTCCTTTTCGATTGTACCTGCATTTTCATCCAAAGGAATGTTAAATGACTCAAACAATTTATCATAGTCAAATATCCATTCCGGACCTGTTTGGGGTTCATGTGTATAACTTGTGACTTCAATGTTATACACAATCTCTATTGTACCATTCGTTTTGTTAAAAACCCGTTTGCTTGGTGAGTTCGGCACATAACCTAGGAAGTATCCTTCGTCAGCCTTTTCACCAAACTTAGGTTGATGTTTTGTTCGCAATAAAGTACATGGTACCCCAAACGGTTCGAAGCCAGTTAAATTAGGTGGCCGTTTATTCAAAATTTCATAACAGGTTTTGTTCAAAGATTTGACAGTTAGGACCCGGTTTAAAATATGACATGCAGTATTCACTGCCTCCCCCCAAAACATGGTAGGAAGCTTTGAATCCGAAAGCATAGTCCTAGCTGCCTCAATCAATGTCTTGTTCTTTCGTTCGGCCACCCCATTTTGTTGAGGCTCATATGGTGCACTAAATTGATGCACTATGCCCTTTGAGAGGCAATATACACCAATTACAGTGTTTTTAAACTCAGTTCCATTATCACTACGGAGCCTTTTAACCCGTGTTCCATAGGAATTCTCCACTTGGTCTAAGAACCCGATGAGCTTGGAAGCCGTCTCGTCCTTTGTACCTAAAAAGAAAACCCAAGAAAATCGTAAGTAATCGTCAGTGATAACTAAACAATACCAACTACCACCTATACTCCTTTTGTTGATTGGTCCGAAGAGGTCCATATGCAGCAAATCGAATGTGGTAGTGATAGAGTTCTGAGTCTTGGACTTGTGTGCCTTCTTATGTTGTTTGCCCTTCTTGCATGGTAGACACTTGTCCTCGCACTGAAAACTCTTCATAGGCACACCTTGCACCAATCCATTTTTTGTTATATAGTTCATTTTTCTTAGGTTTAAGTGTGCCATGCGTCTGTGCCACAAAACTGGTTTAGTCTCCGAAGCTTTAGAGAGTAAGCAGATCGGCCCCATCGAAGTTTCCGGCTTGTTCATATCGAGCATGTACAAGTCATTCTTCCTTGGTGCCCGCATCAATATCCATTCTTCAGGAATCTTGAACCCCGGTTTTAGCACTAACGCTTAAGTGTCAGTGAACAACACTGAATTCTTCTTGTCACAGATTTGAGATACACTAATGAGATTGTGAACCAGTTTATCAACGTGATAAACTTGATCCATCTTGATCATCCCATTAGTGACCACTCCAGTACCCGTGATGTTTCCTCCCTTGTTTCCCGCGAATGATACAAATCCCCGATTCCCACCCTTGAAGTCTGTAAGGAGACTTCTTTCCCCTGTCATGTGCCTGGAGCATCCACTGTCGACGAACCATTTGTTGTTTGGACCTATGGTAATCTCCTGCACATGAAAGAAAATAGGTTAGTTATCATGGGGAACCCAAGCCATAACTGACTTGGTTATACCATTCTCGTCCACATACTTAAACTCTTTCAAATACCCATCTCGCCTTTCAGGTGACTTGGGTCGTTGAACAGGAGTTTGTTGTGGTGCCGAGTGATGTAAATTCACTCTTTGCCTTTGAGTAGGCATTTGTTGTGGAGCTCTTGAATAATTCTGATTATATTGCATTTCAGATTGAGATCCCTGAGCTCTAACCGGTGTGTGATGTCTCACAGGAGTATGTGACCTAACCGGAGTGTATGCTCTGCTAGGTGTTGTGCTCCTATATTGTTGTTGAGGACCAGACCTAGATTGATTAACGACTCGATTCGGTGAATTAGTCCTAACCACTTCTTTTGGTCCACCTTTTACCGGTATTTGTTTCACAACTTGTTTTGGTGCAGCCTGCACAGTTTTCTCGGTACTCTGAGAACTACTGGTGCTCGCCACACTTATTGAAGGCTTAACTTGTGTTGGCTTCCCTGTCTTAGGTGTAACGTCAATTTTCTTAAGCGGACAGTTAGAAGCAACATGCCCCTTTTCTTGACATCTAAAGCAAGACATCTTATCAATGAACTTCTTGTGTGTGCCCTTAGACTTAGGTGTCTCACTAGTGTCTGGGTCTTTTTGTGCATCTATTGTGACTGGTTCATCGTCCTGATCATTAAAATCAATTTTATGTTTTCCTGCAGGTGTTTCACTGGAGGAAGACACAAATTTGACTTTCTTAACCTTGACGTTAGTATCAGTCACCTTAGGTGCATTTTCTTTTACAGTCTCAGAAACAGGTGCAGATATTTCCTCTAAGTCTACTGATTTCTCAGTTTTCTCCTGAGGTTGAGGCACATAGTTGGCATTAAAAGGTGGAGGAATCTCATGAAATCCTAGACCTACAGGCTTTTTAGATTGGCGTTGAGCATCTAAAACTTTCCCTAGGTTCAGACTTGAGTTCCTAAACTTTTCTAGCTTACTATTAGCCTCTGCTACCTTCACCTTAGTTTCAGCTAGCTCTACTTCTTTGGTCTTAAGATCTTTGGTGAAGGCCTCTACATGCTCATACATCAGTTCTAATCTAACACACTGCTCACTCAGCTTGTCTTTTAGAACTATGAAATCCTGTGCATCTGCTTAAGCTTATCCCTAAGATCTTGCTTAATATCATTCAGGCTAGCATTATCAGATTTTAAAGACTCATTTTGAGCAGATATGTTTTTATGTGATTCTAATACTAGATTCAACCTGTCGTTAGAAGTAACACATAACACACATAATTCATGGAAAAGAGAGGAATTCAGACTAACCTTTGTGTGATCTGATTCGACGTTGGCCATTTGAGCGGCAAACTCCAGAAGCGTCTGATCATTCGAATTCTCCACCCACATCGGACTGCTGTCCCTTGTGTTCTGCTCTTCCCCTTCACATCCACTCTCAGTGACTTCAGCCATAAAGGCTCTAGCATTAGATTCAGGATGTGAGCTCCAGTCGTAGGTACTGTCTAGCTGTCTGTCTGATGTGATGTTTGATAATAGACCAGGTATGTTGGCTTGACTGGATGATGAACTCGAAAGATATCTCTGTTGAGACTGGTTCTGAAACTGTCCATGAGATTGATTCTGCCCTTGGTAAGTATCTACCTTCGGTCTCTGACACTTTCTGGCAAAGTGTCCCAAACCTTGACAATTGTAGCATTTGACCTTGGACTTATCAAAGCCAATCCCCTTATTATTTATGTTCAGATTTCTTCCAGTGCGCTTGATAAATCGGTTAACCCATTGGGTTACCATGGCCAGTTGTCATTTGAGATCCATCTCCTCAAGGTCGTCAGGGTCTACCTGATCGTAATCTTCATCCCAGAGTGCAGGATCGTTTATTTTCCCTTGAACGCAGTTTCCATATGCGGCCACAAATGACGCAAGCAAGTTCAAATGTTCTTCGGCCGATTTAGCGCTCATGGGCATTTTAGAGTAGCCCTGAGATGTTGATGCCTGTGTTGCCTGAGGTTGCTGTTCTTCCGATCTTCCCAACCCTAAGAATGCTCTATTCAGTGTGTCATCATTCTCTGCTGGTGACGACGTTTCTCCGGTGAAGAACGCTGTAGCAGTCTTCATATCAGCTGGTGCTGAAGGTTTTGCTTTTCCAAAATACATGGCTGGATTTTGGACTTGTTCATAATCTGTTTCGCCCTTCAGTAGCTCGAAGTGATAAGCCCGCAGCGTTCCCACTACATCTTCCAACGATTGAGTATAATACTTATCTTCATCAAGCTTAATCATAGCCACGTACATCGCCCATTTGGCTGGTAAGGCATCAAGAAGCTTATTGTTCTTTTCTGTATCGTTATACTCAATTCCATGACTCTCAAGCTCTGTCAGCAGATGATAAAAGCGGGTGATGGTGTCGTCCAGCTTTTCATCCTTCAAAGCCTTGAAAATCGCAAACTGCTGTTTCAACAACTCCATACGCTTTCTCCGAACCCTCGGATTACCCTCACACCTCTTTTCTAGCGTCTCCCAAAGCTCCTTAGACGTCTTTTGATCGCGGAATGTGTGTAGTATGTCCTGAGGTAATGCCATTCGAATAATCGAGAAAGCTCTGTTCTCGGCCTCATATAGTTTCTTATCATCCTCCTTCATCATTTGATATGATAAGACTCTTTGACGGCCTTCCAGTTCCGTTGTAGGTGGGATGTATCCTTCGTCGATACATATCCACATTCTCATGTCATTGAAACGCACAAAATCGGCAAACCGATCTTTCCACCAATAATAGTCTTCAAGTTTCATCAGCTTAGGCGGAGTATTAGCCTTCCCGACCTCATGATCCATTTCTAGAAACTTTTGAAGATTTGACATTGTTTCAAAAGTAATTGAATTGTAACTTAATAAATTTAATTCGAAACTAATTTAAGTTAATTCTTTCGAATTTAGGTAAATTCGAATATAATTAAGTTTAAACCTATTTGGGATTAAATTCGATTAAGTTCTGAAATTCAATTAAATTCGAAATAGATGACATATTCGAAAGTCTCCAAACTCGAAGGTCAAGACAAACTCGAATACCCAGCTAATTCGAATCACTCTGTTCGACTATAGTCCAAACTCGAAGCAAACTCGAATCAAATAAACTCGAATTCTCTCTTAAGCAAACTCGAAAGGAGCGGATTTTGGTTAGACTCGAGACTAAGAGAAACCCTAATTACTCCTAACAGATTCGAGCGCCGCAAACTCGAAAAACGGCTAATACTTCGATTTCTTAACGTTTTGCAGATTAAATCAATATTTTTACAACGAAAAATATTGATTTCGATCAAAAACGTGAAAAACACGAAGTATTTCCCGGATCCCAATTTACTAAGCTCGAAAAACACTGCAACTAGAGAGATTAACCGTCCTAAAGCGTCAAGAAACCTAGGATGTATCTAGATGAACACGAAGAACTAAGAACACCCCGTAGGCTCTGATACCACTTGTAAGGTCTACACACTACGGATCTATCTAGACGCGAGACCGTCAACGAGTGCAGAATCCTCGTTAACGGGTTGACGGAAACAACTCTCACACGGAACACGGAGAGTGGGAGAGAATATGGTGGTTTTAGAGAGAGAGTGTGTGATGGTAGAAATGAATGAATATTCTCCTTTTTATTTGTTACTTTGCCTCATTTGCATTTTACACCCCTTAACTTTGTATTTTCTTATTTAAACCGATTTTAAGTCAGTTTCTCATTGTTATGCTCGCTCAAAAGACAACAATGATAATTTCTCATTATCATTTCTATTTTTAAAATACTTCGATCGATAATTATTATTTATTCTTCCGATGTCGGTTTCTCAAGCCTCTAAGGTTGTAAAACCCTAAGAACAGTCTGTGTTCTTCGTCTAATCACACATATTAGAGGTGATTGTAATCAGTGATTTTAGCAATATAAATGATTTGATTTTAGTTATATTTATCTCTTATTTGTTCTGAAAGTTTTTCTTAAAACAATTAAGTGTTATTCCGCAAACTTCTTAATTGGATTTTGATTCAACACAATGTTATTGGTTTAAACTCTGATTTATTAAAACTAGTTAATCTTAGGTGATTTTGATTTTGACAAGTGGTATCAGAGCCACAGGTTTTTGTTTGTTATTCTTTGTTTTCAAAGTTAGAAACTTTCTTTGTTTTAAAAATTTATTTTTTTTTCTGCAATGGAGTTTGAAAATAGCAGTAGTGGATCTGGGCAAGGACTCAAAGTGCCTATGCTCAAACCCACTGAGTTTGAGATGTGGAAACTCAGGATTCAACAGCACATTCAATTTATTGATTATGCCATATGGCAAGCTGTTGAAAATCCTCCTGCAGTTGATCCTAAACTAGATGCTGAGGGCAAACCTATAAAAACACCTCCAAAAACTGAAATTGAAAGAAATGCTAGAATGAATGAAGTGAAAGCTCTTACTCTTTTACAAATAGCCATTCCTAATGCTTATCAACATCAGTTTAAAAAGTTCTATACTGATCATTCTCTTTGGATTGCTTTAGAGAAAAGATTTGCTGGCAATGCTAGCACCAAAAGGAATCAAAAGGATCTTTTAAAACAGCAGTATGAAAACTTTTCTGGTGGCAAGAATGAAAACCTTACTTAGATTTTTGATAGGTTTAATAAGCTAATAGGTGAATTGGAGAGTGCTAAAGTCAGTCTGGATCAAGATGAAGTAAACTGGAAAATTCCTCAGATCTCTTGGTGAAGAATGGACAGTCTATGCTACCCAATGGAGAACCAAAGACACTCTAGATGAAATAGAGTTGGATGATCTTTACAACAGCCTGAGAGTGTTTGAATCTGAGATTGAAAATAAAAAGAAATCCTTTTCTTACAATCACAACACTGCTTTGCTGTCATCAGCATTAACTGATAAATCAAACTGTTGTGATTCTTTTTCAGGTGTTGATGATAAGTCCTCTGAAGTTCATTATGAAGCATTTGTTGCAAGTGATGGACTGTTTGCTCTAAATGCTGAAGATCTGGAACAAATCCATCCAGATGATTTAGAAGAGATGGACTTAAAATGGCAGCATGCTATGTTGACTATGAGGGCCAAAAGATTTCTGAAAAGAACTGGCAGACCAAACCTTCAAGCCAGAATAGAAGGCAAGCCATCATTTGATAAATCAAAGGTTGAGTGCTTTAAATGCCACAAGCTTGGCCACTTTGCTAGAGAATGCATATCCCAAGGTCAGCAGCCACCAAGACCCTAGCAAACCAATCAAACTTCATCCTCACAAGCTCTTGTCTCTCAAGAAGACAATGTGTTTGACTGGAGTGATCAGACAAAAGAGGAGTTTCAAAATCAAGCTCTTATGGCAGAAACATCCACTCTCACTTCCACTGAACTACCATCTGAGGTAAATGCTAAACTCTGTTCTTAAACATGCAAAAATATGGTTGAAAAGTACAGAGATCATAATAAGAGCATGTGCAAAACTCTAGCTAAGATGGAAGAGAGGAGATATGAGTATATGCAGGCTATAGAAGATCTTGAAAAACAGATCAATGACTATAAGGATAATGAGATTCAGATGGGACATGATAGAACATATCATGAGTGGGAGAAAAAGGAACTGAATAAGAAAATAGAGACCCTAAATAAGAAACTAGATGAGGCTGAACAGAAGGTGTTAGAAGCTAACAAGAAAATAGAATCTATTAATATAGATTTAGGAAGCTTCAAGCTGGCCAATCAAAAGCTAGAACACCTAATGGAGGTCCAAATTAAAGATAGGGTAAAATCTCAACTCAATCCCAAGGAAGGTATAGGATATAAAGCTACTCCACCCCCATACAACAACAAATACATTCATCCCATGAGTGA
This sequence comes from Centrapalus pauciflorus, assembly GCA_020465985.1. Lineage (NCBI taxonomy): Eukaryota > Viridiplantae > Streptophyta > Magnoliopsida > Asterales > Asteraceae > Centrapalus > Centrapalus pauciflorus. The sequence continues at coordinate 28,940 of JAANYP010007751.1, read as the reverse complement.
AGTTGCTGATAGGCTTGTGAATGAACCATTAGATGAGACAATGAAAACTGTAGATCCTATCCTTGAAGACAGGCCTGAATCTAAAGAAGAACTGATTCCAAATGAAGGCTGTGAGTATAAAGAAGTTGAGAGCAACTCCAAAACAATGAGTGCACCTATAGAACCTCCTACTTCCAGTTTCATCAAAACCCACAGTGTGAAAGGAAAACAGAAGACGAGTCTATGTAATAATGCTCCACATGTTTCTGTATCTTCTAACTGTAACATTGCATCTTCCTCAAAAATTAACAAAAGGGGTAAGACTGTTCCAATATGCACATGCCAAAGCATGGTGTCCAAAAGTTTCCCACACAGCAGCAGGTGCGGGAAAATCAAAGGAACAAGAACCAGTTATGGTCCCACAAAATTGGTTCTCCAATCAAAACAGTCAAAAGATGCTTCCATTGTGGCAGGAAAAATCATTTGACCAGACATTGTTTATATAAACCATCTGTTACAAAACAGATTGTGATTCAAAAAACAGCGATTGTTCAAAACTCAAAAATTTCAAAGGTCAAAACACCTGTCACACCAGTTCCAAAGAAGACAGTTGATCACAGGTACTTAAAAGTCAACAAAAGACAGCCTACACACCAAAAACAAGTTTTAGCAAAATCCAAAGAAAACATTAAAAAGGTATGGTGTATTAAAGGCAAAAACACAGATCAAACTGCTGATGCAAGTGTTGAGACTGTTAAGTCAAAAGTTGGAACTGGTAGTGCAAATTCTGAAGCTGTTAGCACTAAAAACCAAGTTCAAATTGCTAAGTCTAAAACTGGAACTGGTAGTGGATCTTCTGAGACTGTTAATAAAAAGGTTGGAAAGAACACCTGGATACCTCATGTCATAACTAAATACTCTTCACAAAAATCCACCAGTGGATCTTACCAAGTTTAAAAAGACACAAACAGTGTTTAGTTATGTCAATGCACAAGGACAACCCAAAACCAATTTGGTTTGGGTTTACTCCACTAGTAACTAAGCTTTTTCTGTGCAGAGCAACCACAGGATTCAACATAAGACAAGATGGCATATGGACAGTGGATGCTCTAGGCACATGACAGGCAATTCTGAATGCTTGTCAAACTTCAAAAGCTTTGAAGGAGGGTTTGTTGCATTTGGAGGCATTCCAAGGGAGGTAAGGTAACAGGTAAGGGTACTGTCAAAGCAGGCAACATGTTATTGAATGATGTTTTGTATGTTGAACAACTGAAGTACAATTTACTAAGTGTGTCTCAAATCTGTGATAAACAAAATATTGTTTTGTTCACAGACTCTGAGTGCATTGTTCTTTCAAAAGATTTTAAAATCCCTGAAAATCTTGTTTTACTTAGAACACCACGAAAGGACAACGTCTACTGTTTGGACACTGATCTTTTATCCAAATCAAATACTTTAAGCTGTTTGATATCCAAAGCATCATCAAATGAGTATGCTCTTTGGCACAGAAGGATGTGTCACATGAACTTCAAATCTATGAATATTTTAGTCAAACAGAACTTGGTAAGAGGTTTACCACAAAAAGAGTTCATATGTGATGATCATTGTGTAGCATGTCTCAAAGGCAAGCAACACAAAACTTCTCATAAGGCCAAAGAAGTAAATTCAATCTCATCTGCTCTTCATCTTATTCATATGGATCTTTTTGGTCCAAAATCTGTTTTGAGTTTGAATAAAAGAGCTTACTGTTTAGTCATTGTTGATGATTTCACCAGATTTACATGGGTTTACTTTCTTAGGACTAAGGATGAAACTGCTGAGCTAGTCAAATTCTTTATTCTTAAGATAGAAAACCAATCAAATTTAAAATTTAAGGTGATCAGGTCAGACAATGGAACTGAGTTTAAAAATCATATCCTAAACAACATCTGTGAGTCTAAAGGCATTGCAAAGCAATATAGTGCACCTAGAACACCACAACAAAATGGTGTAGCTGAAAGGAAGAATGGAACTTTAATTGAGGCTGCTAGAACCATGCTAGCTGATTCCAAACTGCCAATGACCTTCTGGACAGAGGCAGTAAATACAGCTTGTTATGTGCTAAATAGGGTTCAAATTGTTCAGTCACAAGGGAAAACTCCATATGAATTATTCCATCACAGGATTCCCTTAGTAGCCTTTCTAAAACCTTTTGGTTGTTCATGCACTATTCTTCATACTAAAACTCTCTTAGGAAAGTTTGAAAGTAAGGCTGAAGAAAGTTTTTTTCTTGTAGGTTACTCTATTCAAAGCAAAGCCTATAGGGTGTATAATAGTTTGTCTAAAACCATTGAAGAAAGTGCCAATGTTGAGTTTAATGAAAATACTGCAAATATCAAAGGCACTGATCCTGATTGGTTGTTTGATTTAGATTCACTAACAAATTCTCTGAGGTTTGTTGAGTATACTACAGGAACTGCTGAAAACAGTGTTGAAATTATCAGCCTAAATTCTCATGCTGGTAACCCAAATATTCAAACTGTTGGCACAAAGTTTCCAACAATATCAGATTCTGCTACATGGGATGAGTATACTGTACTGCCACTTCTATCTTGTGACCCACCAGGGGTCCTGGTTGATCAACAAGACACAAATACAGAGTGTGAAGTGCCAATCCCAAGCCCTGAAGTAACAGCTCCATCCAATAGGGAAACAATCCCATCTTCTGATCAAACTGTTACTGGAGCAGAATCCTCAAGTGGTGCTGAAGGTGATGATACTAATATGGGAACATCATTTCAGATAGAAAGAGAATCCACACTCAGGGTTCACAAGTATCATCCTATCCACCAGATAATGGGAGACCCACACACTTCTGTGCAGACAAGGACAATGGTTCACAAGGAGTCCACTGATGCTGAATCAGCAGTCCCTGAATTCAGTCTAGCTGCCTTTGAACATGCATGCTTCATGTCACAATTGGAGCCAAAGAAGGCATCTGAGGCTCTAAAAGATCCATCTTGGATTGAGGCAATGCAAGAAGAACTTTTGCAAGTCAAGATTCAGAATGTATGGACTCTAGTTGACTTGCCCAAAGGTAAGAGGGCAATTGGTACAAGATGGGTTTTTAGAAACAAGAAGGATGATAGAGGTGTGGTGATCAAAAACAAAGCATGGTTGGTAGCTCAAGGATATACTCAAGAAGAAGGAATAGATTATGATGATGTCTTTGCCCCAGTAGCAAGGATAGAAGCCATCAGACTGTTCCTAGCTTATGCCATCTTCAAAGGGTTCAAAGTGTACCAAATGGATGTGAAATCTGCATTCTTGTATGTTACAATCGAAGAAGAGATTTATGTATGTCAACCCCCTGGATTTGAGGACAATAAGTATCCAGACAGAGTCTACAAGTTAGACAAAGCCCTCTATGGACTCCATCAAGCCCCAAGAGCATGGTATGACACTTTGTCTTCATATCTTTTACAAAATGGATTCAAGAGAGGTACTCTGGACAAGACAATATTCACAAAGTCCATCAAATCAGAGATTTTTCTTGTTCAGATCTATGTTGATGATATCATCTTTGGATCAACAAATGATATTCTGTGCAAAGAGTTTGAAACCTTGATGCACATGAAGTTTCAAATGAGTTCAATGAGAGAACTAACTTTCTTTCTAGGAATGCAGGTCAAGCAGAAACCCACTGGGCTTTTTATAAGTTAATCAAAGTATGTGAATGACAACCTGGAAAAGTTTAGATACAAGGACACCAAAGTGGCCAGCACACCAATGGACACTCACAAGCAGCTTGATGCAGATAAAGAAGGAGTGGATGTGGATATCCACTTATACAGATCCTTGATAGGTTCACTAATGTATCTCACATCTTCAAGACCTGATATAATGTTTGCTGTTGTGTTTGTGCCAGGTTTCAATGTGCTCCAAAGGACTCACATTTGTTTGATGTTAAGAGAATCTTTAGATACCTCAAGGGCCAACCAAAATTGGGACTATGGTATCCTAAGGACTCTCCTCTTGAACTAACAGCCTATTCTGACAGTGCCTATTGTGCACGGGACTAGATATTTTTGAAAAGCCAAAACCTTTAAAGTCCTAGTTTAGTTCGATTGCAACTACCAGTTGCAAAAATATCTTCCACAATCTTTTCATCTTCTCTCTGAGCGATTTACACACAGTCGTTCCAAACCCTAAATCACCGTCTTGATCTCCAATGGAGTTTGTCAAAGAACATAACTGCCTACCCTACTCTCTCAAACATGCTGAACTGCAACCATTCCATGACATGATGGACTTTCTTCGTGGTTCCCATATCCATCATGCTCTCACTATTAATCCCACCATATACGTCACCCATATAGAGCAGTTCTGGAAATCAGCCAGTGTCAATACCACTAATGGGGTCACCTCTTTTGTATCAAACATTGATGGTAATACCCTTACCATCACCGAGGAGTCTATACGCCAACATCTGCATCTTCAAGATGCCACAGGTATAACTGACCTATCCCTTACTGCTTTACATGAAAGACTTTTTGCTATTGGGTATAGGGGCCCTACTGATTCTTTTACCTTCTTCAAAGCAAATTTTGCCCCTAAATGGAAATATTTTGTGCATATTATTCAGAAGTGCATAAGCACTAAAAGAACTCGTTGGTCTGAATTTTCTTCGAATACTGCCACTGCCTTAGTGAGCTTATCAATAGGCCAACAGTTCAATTTTTCAAACATGATTTTTCAGGGGATGTTAAGGCATCATGCCCTAAAGAATGGGAAATTTTTAATGTATCCACGGTTTTGGCAAAAATAATTGCAAAGTCTTGCAATAATTTTAAAATACATAAAAGGATACATGTTTCTCATAGGCACTCTTTACCTTCTATCAAAAGGCTTTTGAAACCAAGTGCCAATTTTCACAATGTGGATGTCCCATTGCCTTCTGCAATGTAGGACATCAATCCAAGAAACAGAGGAGAGGGTCCTGAGCAGGCTCAGCCATCCATTACTGCTTCACCCCCAGGACCCCAACCCACTACTCATGATACAAACACTTCCTCTGCTCCTTCTATTATACATACCTCCCCAGCCCCCTCACTGCAAATGTATAAAAGACAAAGGGTTGTAGGAGCTCCTTCCTCCTCAGTCCAACTACCAGAGCCAAATAGCCCTGTGCAGGGGGACACTACTGCACAGAATATCGAAAAGAAACCCATTGAGGACACTCCCACCCTCAATTTGGAGGTGGACATCCCATCAGAGGATGTTCATATGGGTTTTGTGGCTGGTACTACTGATGTCTCTACACAAGAGTCACAGGACAGTATCAACATACCTAAGACCACACCCATGGCAACAGAGGGTGTGCAAGCACCTTCTGGATGTCCCCAGTACCAAGAACAAAGGGGCCCAGATGTTTCTACTTCTTGAATTCATATCAGTGATAGATCTCAAATACCACTATCATTTGAAGATCTTGAGGCTAGTCTGCAACTAATGGCCTTAACGGATCACCAGCTGAAACCTGTTGTAGATATTTTGGAACATTACAAGTCTATTATTGCTACACAGGGAGCTCAAATCACAGCTTTGCAACATTTAACAGCAGCCCAACAACAAAGACTGGATGAGTTTCACCTTGGGTTCACACTTTGTAGTAACAAGATGATACAGCTTGAGAAGTTAGTTCGATCCCTACTTGCAAAGGTTTTTGGTCCCCCTGGCTAAACCGATGCATCCAAAAAGGGGGAGAATCAGGAGATTCCTCATCCAGTCCAAACACCTTCAACTTCTCCACTAACAGCTTCAGTTTCTAGGCTAACAGTCCTAACAGCCTCTCAAGCTGTTAGTCTAGAAGCTCAAGCTGCTCCCACCAGGACAAGTGGAGTGGTCATCAGGGAAGGTCCTCAAGCTCCTGCCCCAGCAGTCCAACCCACAGCATCAGCTTCCAAAGACAAGGGCAAGGGTATTCTGATTGAGTCTCCAAAGATCAAATTCATTTCAAAAGAAGCCCAAGTTGCCCATGATGCTGAACTGGCAAGAAAATTATCAGAAGAACAAGTTGAAATCTTAGACCAGCAAACCCAAACCCATGAACCAATGGGAGATGATGAAACCTTAGGAGACTACCTAAGAGGGTTTGTGGTCAAGGATAGTCAAAAGAAGAGGAAAAGGCCAACAAAGCCTTCAAAGGCAGAACATAAAAGATTTTTGGTAAATTTCTAAGCTACAGCTGGAATATCAAAAGTAAGTGCTCAGTCATGGTCAACTGAAAAGCTTCAGGCTTTATATGACAAAGAAAACGAGAAATAAAAAGCATCCACAGCCTCCCAACAAGTCTAAGGTCCACAAGAACCAATTCAAACTGTTGCTAATGATCCTCCTTCTGAAGCCATTCAACAAGCAAAGTTTGAGTAGGTTAAGAGAGTGTTGTTTGAACAACAGTTGAAAAAAAGTGATGGAAATTGAAAAGGTCCTGGATCAGTATGACTTCTCTAAACCTCCTATTACTTACTGGTATGCTAAGTCAATGGATGACATTGATTTAGTGTATCATTTTGTGATCAAAAGAGAGGCTGGTCCAGAGGAAGAATTTAAAAGCCTAATTCATCTGGTACAGAGACTAACTAGAGATGAGTTGACACAAATGCATCATATTGGAACTGCCAGTCATTCTAGGTCTCGATGTGTTTGGGTTCAATGAAATTTGAAAGATCTCAGAAGCATTTTTGACACAGAGTCTACCAGAGTAGATATAGAAGCTGCCAAGGATATGAAGATTGTACAGGTTGATTTATATGCCAAATCAATGACATATAGACTCAAGCTTGCAGACGGATCCAGCAGGTTCTACAATTTTGAATTTCTCAATCTGCTTAACGCATGGCTACTCCAAATGAGCTCTATGAAGATTAATTGTGATAAAGAGGAGTTGAAGAGAGATTTCATAAAAGCTATAAGGCCAGAACTTTCACAGTTGTAAATTTTTGGATGCCTTAGTCTGTATATAACAATTTTACTTTGTTTTATTTCCTTATTTGTATAGAAACTTAATGTCTTCTGTAAAGAATTTAAGTTAGGGGGAGATTGTTGGGAAGTATTCTAAGCATGTCAAGCTGTTAGTTAGATTTCTCAAACTGTTAGTTGTATTTCTGTGTAATTACAAAGTTCAAGGTGCTAGTTAAATAAGTTCGAGCTGCTAGTTCAATAGTTCAAGCTGCCAGAGTCAAAAGTTCAAGCTGCTCAACAGATTAACAACAGAAAGTGCTGCTTCAGGAAGTGATATATATTTGAATATCTTCCAAGCATAACTACTACCAGAGAAATCAGAGTTCTTCAAGGAAACAAATCAGAAGGCTATATATATATATATAGTTAGACTAGGTCTTTCTATTGTAAGTCTGTACGTGAAAGTTTCTGTAATTCTGTGCTTCATTGTAATTGCTTTCTGATAAAGTTTCTCAAGCCTCTAAGGTTGTAAAACCCTAAGAACAGTCTGTGTTCTTCATCTAATCACACATATTAGAGGTGATTGTAATCAGTGATTTTGGCAATATAAAGGATTTGATTTTAGTTATATTTATCTGTTATTTATTCTGAAAGTTTTTCTTAAAACAATTAAGTGTTATTCCGCAAACTTCTTAATTGGACTTTGATTCAACACAAGGTTATTGGTTTAAACTCTGATTTATTAAAACCAGTTAATCTTAGGTGATTTTGATCTTGACATTGACCATCTGCATTAGGGTGATAAGCAGTACTCATAGAGATTCGAGTACCCATCCCGTCTTTCCGAGCTTTCTAGAATCTCGAAGTGAAACGACTATCACGATCAGAGACGATAGATTTTGGCACACCATGACGAGAAATGACTGTAGTGATGTACATCTGTGCCAATCTAACAACAGAATACGTCTCTTTCATCGGTATGAAGTGAGCTGACTTCGTTAATCGATCCACGACTACCCAGATGGAGTCGTGATGTCTCTTGGTTTTAGGCAACTTGGTGACAAAATCCATGGTTATATGCTCCCACTTCCACTCAGGAACTGGTAGTGGTTGCATATCCTCGAAGGGTTTCTGATGTTCAACCTTAGCCATTTGACACACTCTGCAGCTTTCAACGTATTGACCGATGTCTTTCTTCATTCCTGGCCACCAATAATCAGCTTTAAGATCGAAAGACATCTTTGAGATGCCAGGATGAATAGATAACTTGGACTTGTGGGCTTCGGATAGAAGAGTGTTGCGAATAGAACCATACTTAGGAATCTAGATTCGGTTTCCTTTGAGATATCGAGTCCCAAATGATTCATTGATAAGAATTGAAGTTGCCCTTTGAGATTTTCAGAATAGATATTATATTCTTTCAATGCTTCGTCTTGAGCAGATTTGATATCTTCGATAAGATCAGAAGAGAACACAATAGGAGTCAGGGCATAGCAACACTTTTCAGGATACACTTTTCTACTCAAAGCATCCGCGACCACGTTGGCTTTGCCGGGATGATATAGGATCCCGCAATCATCGTCCTTGATGAGCTCTAAGGACCGTCCCTGTTTCACGTTCAGATCCTTTTGAGTAAATAGATGCTTGAGGCTTTTATGGTCGGCGTAGAGCTAACACCGAGTTCCATAGAGATAGTGACGCCAGATTTCAGTGCAAAGGTAATAGCAGCCAACTCAAGATCATGAGTTGGTGCACTTTTCTCGTAGTCTTTTAATGGCCTTGAAGCGTAGGCAATGACTTTTCCCCTTCGCATGAGGACACAACCTAAGCCAGTACCAGATGCATCACTATAGACGACAAAGTCATCATTGCTTTCTGGTAAAGCTAGGATGGGCGCTTGAATAAGTTGCTGCTTTAAAGTTTCTAATGCCTCTTACTGTTTATCCGCCCATACGAAAGGTGTATTCTTTCGCATTAGCATCGTGAGTGGCACAGCAATCTTCGAGAAGTCTTTAATGAATCGTCGGTAGTAACCGACCATTCCAAGAAAACTTCGGATCTCTGAGGCTTTGCGAGGTGTTTGCCAGTTCTGAACAGCCTCGACTTTTGACGGATCAACTGAGATACCTTCGCCAGATACAACATGGCCAATGAATTGGATCTATAAAGAAATCAAAGTAGAATTTCAAGTTTTTTTATTCAAATAAAGAACGCCTATGAAATAGCTCGAGACAATATAAGATTATACCTGTCTGAGCCAGAATTCGCACTTGGAAAAATTTACGTAGAGTCTTTTCTTTCTCAATAACTCTAGCAGTTGACGCAGATGAACAATATGATCAGCCTCCGTTTTGGAGTAAATCAAAATATCGCCTATTAACACGATAACTGACTTATCCAGCATTGGCCTGCACACGCGATTCATGAGATCCATGAATGCCGCTGGTGCATTTGTTAAACCGAAAGGCATTACGAGAAATTCGTAATGACCGTATCTTGTTCAGAAGGCTGTCTTTGGAATATCCTCATCTTTGACTTTTAGCTGATGATACCCAGAACGGAGATCAATTTTGGAGAAGTAGCTTGCTCCCTGTAGCTGATCAAATAAATCATTGATTCTGGGCAGAGGATACTTATTCTTGATAGTGACTTTGTTCAACTAACGATAATCGATGCACATACGGAGAGTTCCGTCTTTCTTCTTATCGAATAAGACAGGTGCACCCCACGGAGATGAACTAGGTCGGATAAATCCATTTTCTAACAGATCTTGCAATTGCTTTGACATTTCCTGCATTTCTGTAAGCGCAAGTCTGTAGGGAGCTTTAGCAATTGGAGCCGCACCAGGAACTAAGTCAATCCCGAATTCGACTTGACGTTCTGGTGGCACTCCCGAAATATCATCAGGAAATACGTCTGGGAACTCACAGACGATAGGAATATCAGAAATGGAATTCTTGTTGGCTTCAGAGACAGTTTCAGATGAGACAAAACACAGATAGGATTCATGATCCTTAGACAGATATTTATGCGCTTTCTCAATAGATATGAAGTAGTGAGCACCTTTTCGCTTGTCGCCTTTGATTTCTAACACTCGACCGTCTGAAGACTTGATTCTGATGATTCGGCGGTTGAGACGATTGTAGCTTCATTATTCGTTAACCAGTCCATGCCGATAATAACGTCAAACTCTCCGGAATCAGAATAAGATCGAGGTTGAACACAATGTTATTAACGTGTAGAGTGCAATTTCGGTACACAGAATTAGCCATAACGTAATTATTACTGGCCGTCTCTATATCGAGTACTACGGGAAGCTTTGATGGAGATTTAAACAGTCTTTGAGCAAAACTAGTCGATACGTATGATCGACTTGCACCAGAATCAAATAGTACACGAGCAGGTATCGAATTTAGCAAGAACGTACCGGTAACCAGATCAGGGGTTTCTTTCGTTTCCTCCTCTGTTATCTGAAATGCACTAGTTCTTGCAGTTGGAGTTGTAGCTTAGCTTTTCATCGTAGAACCTCCAGCTGATGACTGTGATTGTCCTCGGCGTCCGCTCTGACACTGATACATAAAGTGTCCACGCTTCCCACATTTTGCACATCCAAGTCCTCGCTGGGGGCACTCTTCACTACTATGGCCGATCTTGCTACACACATAACAAGTGACGTCATCCGGGTTACACAGTTGCATATGTGATTTCCTGCATCTTTTGCTGAATCGTGGTTCATTTGTAAGGGAGTAAGATTGAGCTTTCTGGGGCGAGCTATATTGCTGAGACTGCTGGGGTTGCTGGGATTGAGATTTGTTGGGCTTAAAGAATCTGCCGAATCTCTGCTTCTTTGGGGGAGAAGGACATGTCGGGTTCGTTGATGGAGCATAGAGTTGATCGCCATACTCTAGATATCCCCTCTTGATCTGCCTTGCAGCTTCAACCATCTCTAAGTAACTCTTATACTTCATCGCGTTCATCGGGTGTCTGTATCTCGGAGCCCTCCGTGAAATCTATTCATATTTCTTTCCTCGGTGACTACTTGATATGATGAATAGCCACAGAGCCACGAGAATTCGTGCTCGTACTCGTCAACTGTCTTGGTTCCCTGAGTTAGTTGCATCAATTGGACCTCCATTTTCTCTTGTTGGTCAATAGGACAATACTCCGCGTTAAACATTTCAAGAAACTGATCCCATTCTAAAGTATGGATGACCTCCTTTCCATAAATACTTCTCTGACTCTTCCACCTAGCACGGGCAGCGCCGACGAATAAAGCAGAAGCATAACTCACTTTCTTGGATTCTTGGCAGTCTGAAATTCTGAAGCTTTCTTCAGTGTGGTTTATCCAATCCAGAGCCTGGATTGGGTTGACTGTACCCTCAAAATTCAGGGCACCGCTCGCTTTAAAATCTTTAAACTTACAACCTTTCGTCTGTGCAATTTGGGTATCAGGGTTTGAGTTATCAATATCAGACTCATCATTTTGGACTTGTTTCTTTTTTCTCTTATTCTTTTTATCAGCACGTCTCTTAGCTTCGGCCTCATCTCTGGCCCGAAACTATTCTTGCATGTTCTTGTTTTGTTGCTCAGATTGTAGGGCTAATAGTTGTTGTACCATTTCAAACATCTGTTGGGGAGTCATGTTGTTGGGAATATCACCTAATCCTGACATCCTTACTGAAAATTAAAATTATTTAATTAACTACCAGTTTATAGACTTAGAGCTATGTACCCATTTTCCCATCCTAACAGTCTGTACATCCTATCTCAGTTCAAACCACCTAAATGATTGATACATATGTATTCCTTCAGTTTGAGACCAAGTATTACACACGTAATACTTGATTCACTCAAAGTATGGGCTCTGATACCATTATGTGAAGACCTCCCCTTACAGGGTAGTCCTCAGAGTCTTGGTTCCACATTTATGCAATACAATATCAATCATAACTAAGATAGAGTAATTAAGTGCGGAATTATAAATTACAAGTACAAACATTAGGATAAGTTTAATACAAATTTTAGTACGTGTTACAGTTTTTCAAATTAAACTTATAAAGGGTACAAGGCTAATCTAATTCATGTCATCATACAATCAAATCAAATCTACCCAGACCACCACAATCATCATCTGCCAATCTGTACCGAAAGTTTGTTGAGTAGTGGTCTATAGAAAACTTCAAACTTGATTCTTGAAAGACCTAAGAACTAGGTCCAGCATGTGCTTTTCCCTTATCTTTTCCTGTAAAAAGTTTAAACAACAACTATAAGCAATTCTTAGTGAGAATATAGATTTTCAGATTACATGCATTTCAAGCGGATCATGGGTCTAGCGTGATATGTCTTGACTGCCGCTACAGCCACTCATGATTGAGACATAGTAGTCATAGAGTTGGATGATGTCCAGGCCACGCAAACGCTTTTAGTGGAAGCTATCCACTTATACTAGGCTAGCTACCAGTAGTCATCGTGGGGGGAGCATCGGAATAATCAATACCAAGTTCAATAAAACTGGTGACATAGCTAGGTCTAGAACAATAGACCGACAAGGCTAATCATGCTAAGCTGAATCAATATATCAAAGATGCGAGAAATAATGAAAGCATAAATAATCAAGGCCATGATAGCAATCTCAAATGATAACAATTAACTGAACTGAAATGTAAGTACAATGTTATGCAGAATGATAAGTCAAATAGCTATCATGATCCACAGGGTATCACCGGACCATGGTGAGCACAGGTCACAATCCATCTGAGCATGTATGAATGTCAAAGTAAACTATCATCAACTATATGTCTCAACCGGAATCTAGCATGTAAAACTGAAAATCTATAACTCACATTTTCTGTTGTCTTATCAAGCAGATTTCTCCACCACCTGAGTTATCTCAGGATTTTATCTTTAATCTTTGTCTTTCTGGACTCTGGCTTTGCTTTTCAAATCTTTGACCCAATTTCAATATCTTTTAAATCTTTAATTCTTTATTCAGAATTTATCTGAACCTATCCAGAACTTTATCATAGCAAGAACATTAGCTTTTAGCTTTAAATCTTTATTTGATCTGATTCTGATAACTGATAAACTCAATCAATCATTTTATACTTTCTTTGTTCGTTTGAAGTCTCAAAGATATCTTAATCTTAACTACTAATAAAGCATTTAGCTTTGTACAAGCTACAATGCATAATCTACAACTTGTTAATACTGATTTCTTGAATTTTAAGACTTACAAGTCTTTAAAACAGTATGTACAAAATAGTGTTGCACAATAAATTAATCGGTTTTCAAAATTCGTTGCTTTTGAATTATGGAGAAGTGCACCCACTTCTCTTCTCCCGATGCATTGAAAATCTGAAAAGTCTGTGCAGTTATAGCAAAACTCCCCTCATAATCTTCTTTTAACCACCACCACCACATTGAAACCCACAAATTCATCTCATACTTTACACTTTCTATATCTCTCTCTTCATCACTGCACCGCCTGAACAATATCCACGACCCCATGAATTAATTGCCTTAGTTTCATTACTTCTTCCTCCTACAAATCTCCCATCGTTGCCTCCACCGCCTGAACCACCACCACGCCGGTCTTTGTTTCGCCTTATACTGAGCATCGAATGTTGAGATTCATCATAGATTTCACCTTCACCACTCCATCTCCTCCTGTCCATGGATGAACAAGCATTTGATCCTGGTCAGAAAACGCGGTATGGGTTTGGTGAAACGGGTACGATCTAGGAACAATACAATGGCGGTGAGATGAGAGGGTAAGTCGACGCCTCTTCTCCGTTTGAGTCTGTGGAGGAGGCTGTGACATAATATGGCGGACTCGAAATCTGGAAACCAGTTACATGTTTCTAAGGTCTCTCTCTCTCTATATATATATATATATATATATATATATATATATATATATATATATATATATATTTAATATACACAGACACACACTGTAATTTCGTTTTATACAAGAAATAGGGTTTGTTTAAAAAGAAGAATAATTTTTCAATAAATTATCAAAGGGTTTGTAATGATAAAATTCATATGCATCTTATACTGATTTTAAAACAGAATAACCTTGACTATAAAAGTCAAACTGGTAGAATATGGTTCATCAACTCATCAAGCATCCTTGATTAGTTTCTGATGATTATTAGATAAACATCAGAGAAATTAGAACTCATAAATTAATTTTTGACTTGTGAAATGAGATTTGGATGAAATAATTTGTTTAATGGAGAGGGCCATCATGTTGCTGCTTGGAAGGCCAAATGAGCTATATATAATTTGAACCTTTGAGGTAAGTTCATGAATTGATTTATGTTAATTCGTACTTTGTATTGATTTAATTAAAGTTGGGGCTTAATTTTCTGCTGCAATATTTTTTCATCAACACTTGATTTCAATAGCCATTTCGTGCAAAATGTCAGGCTTCAGATTTCACTTTCTCCATGTCTGATGCAAGTGATCTTCATCTTCACTGTTCTATCTTGCATTGCTTCACTTTTCCTGCTGAAAATTCATCTTTATGAGGTATATACTTGAATTTGCCTCTTCTCTTTGACTTCGATTCAGTTACTGGTACGACATAATAACAAGCTTTTGTTTGTTTTTTTCTACTTGTTTTTTGCTACGATTTACTATGCATTTGAATCTGATTCGTGTCTTGCTTTCAGGTACTTGTGGAGTTGAATCTTGCTGATTAATTTACCAGGTCTGGTTTAATACTATCTTACATTTCTTGTTTTAGCTTCAATCGTGCTTAATATAGTTTGGATGTGTTTCGGTGTTAGCTTACGTGCTACAATTTGTGTAATTTGCTATTGTTTACTTGTTTTGACTGAATCTCTTTTTGTTCAATTCAAATGTAGTTTCTCACCATTTGATTCGGACACTCAGTCGTTTTTCTGTGAAAGAGTTGTTAAATGTGAATACATTGTGGCTTAAATATGACATTTGTGCACAAATTGGAGTCTTTCGAAGGAGAAAGTATATATATGCATGCTTGATATTTTATTCTTAATTACTATGTTTTCTCATTTAGATATTTATAGATGGTGGTTGATGTGCATTATTGTCTTGAAGTACTAATACATGATGTTTAATTTGTGTATTTATCGAAGATATATCTAGGACATCGCATCGGCAAGCTGTTTATTTATTTTAGTTACTTAGTTTCCGATTATGATTTTCATAAACGGTGGAGGGGACACATTGATCATTATTGTAGTTGTAGGTTACTAAAGATACTTGATGTTTGTCTTCATAAATGAACTTATGTACAAGTTTTTAAGACACCGACAAATAGTCGTTGGTGTTCTTGAGTAATTAGTTTTCAGTATTTGATATTTATATATGGTGGGTGAATAGACTTATTGTCCTCTTGGATTTGTCTATCACAGTGGACTTTGAAGGATGTATACAAGTCATTGACAAATATTTTTTGTTTTTACCTTGAAAGCTTAATTTATGCATTAATATTTTATAATGGTGGGTGAGAGCACATTATGGTCTTGCTTGATAAGTAAATGTAAAGGCAGTATATGATATGTTGATGTGTTCTTGTAATTTTCCCCTTAAATTTGTATGTTTATAGATTCTGTTGGGGGGAAACCTTGTTGTAGGTTACTTCTTACTAAAGCATAGATTCACTTTTTCATTTGATTGTTAGTTTTGCATTTTGATTATCAATTGCAGTGTGTTCAGAAATTCAATGCTTTCTTTGTTCAGCAATAATGATATTTCTACGTATTTAATGAATTTAAGCTACATGTCATTGCATATATTGAGTAGTGGAATAGTGCAGATGCATAATTGGAAGAAAGAAAACTGGTGGAACATGTTAAATTGGCGGGAAGCGGTGAGTAACTCCAAGGATGAAAAAGGAGACGAAAACAAAGCTCAAGCACAAACAAAACAGAATAAGATGGTATTTAAGCAGAGCATTTAAGGTTTTCAAACTTGAAAAAAGATTTATTGGTTTAAAATTTTAAACAAACGTATATTTGCATTTGGTATCGGGAAACGGAGAATGAATCAAATTGGTTTGTTTTTTTGGTTCCATTTTTTTGTGATTATGTTCTAATTACAAACTCACTTATCAAGTCAATTTCTTATTATTTCAATCAGGATTTTGAACTATTAAAATTCTATTGGTTCCAATTTTTTTTAATGATTTTTGCATTTGAACTAAATGATATCTTTAAGAGCTTTGTTATACGGTTGGTTGCATCTTCTGCCACCATCCCTTCTGCGTCGATGTCTCCATGATAATATAATCTAGGCCAGACCAAATTATGTCAGATTTGTAACCAATAGGAGCTGAAGCCTTTTACCTGTTCTGTAGATGGCTCCACAAGTTTCCTGCTAACATTGTAAATATATTATTGGTATTTTGGTACTTCAATCAGGAAAACGATGCTCCAGATGTCGCTGTTGCTAGACTGTTTGCATCTGAAAAAGAGGAGTTGTGCACAATACAAGTATGGTTCTATCTCCAATATCACAAATATATCTCTCCGTACTAAATTTTTTCACTTTCTATGCTGATTATTGTGAAACAACACGAGACATGGATTTTTTTGAAAAAAAACTTAATATTGTGTTGCTGGCTATTGATGGAAATTCATGCAGGGAAAAGCTATTGTGACTAATTTATCATCTTTACGGCAAGGGCGGGTTGAGATGAGTTAATAAACAAATGGGTAAGATGGTTAGAATCTTGGTCCTTTAGCTGCTGTTATTTTCATTCAAACACACATATATATAGACTACGCTGCTATTGCTCTTCTATCCTGTTTTCTGGTACATTCACACACACATAACTCAATTTTAATTAGTTTGTAAATGCTTATTGAGGTTGAGGTGCAGCTACTGATGCTTCTTGTTGTTTTGTTTCCAATCGAACACACACACACATGCTGGTCATTTCAGCACTGCTGTCATTTTTCTTTCTTTTTGTTTTGCTCGATTAGCACACACACAATCACGCAAACATTAACCTTAAGCTTTATTACATATATAGAAGTTAAAGGGCTACTATGTTTGTGAGTTAAGGGACAATTAAAGACCAGTAACACAACATATTGCTGAGTTACGGATTCTAAGTACATACACACATCAATTACTTTTGCTGTTGTTGTTGTTGATTCATTCTTCTTAGTTTTATTTGCTGTTAAGGTGCTGTGAATTCTTTCTATTTTGCAGCCATTATCACACTCTAAAACTAGGCTTCTTAATTTATTTATTTACAATTTTTTGTTGTTGCTATTGGGGCTGTTGTCGTTGCTGATCATTCACGAACTTCACACACACAAGTCTTGGACACAATGCACATACACACTTATTTTGGTGTTGTTGTCGTTGCTTATGCTACTGATCTTTCTGTTTCTGTTATGGAACAGCAAAAATCCAAAAGTTTGTTTCTATAAAACATCGATATTATATCCATTTTCAAGGAATTACTAATGGTTACATATATTCTTTTAAAAGAAGGTGCAGGTTCTATTGGGTCTCAACAAATGGAGACCTTTAGAACCATTCTCACTATTGAGATTAATGAATAAATGTGATGTATAATGTTGTATTGTCGGCTAAAACTTGATTTTCAGAATAGAAATTAGTCCAGAAAGAGAACATTTTAGTGTACCAAAACTTGAATATTATTTTGCTGATAGTTTATTTTGTTTTATTTAATTTTTTTTCTATCAGCAAATTTAGGCAATATGGTTTATGGGAAAGGTATGGAGAGTTGTACCCTCAAGGAGACTTGGTCTTCACTATTGGAGAGAGTGATTATAGCGAAGATTGGTTTTACTCTCAAGTTCCCCGGTACAAGTCTTTACTGCATCAGAAAGATATTTTCCTATTTTTTATTTTTTATTTTCTAGAAAATGAATTCATCTTTTGTCGTTAGTCAAGTCATAAAATTTTCACACAAAATTTTACAGATTATAGTATAAGACATTTACAACATTTTTTTTATTTATTACAAGAATTGGAGCTTGTTTAAGCAAGAACGATCGCTCGATCTATGTCGTAAATCATCATGATCTACATGTTTATTATTTTGAATTCGTAAACAACAGCGTTAAATCTTTTTATTTCAGAAAAAAAGTAGATAACACATACGAAGGAACGGCATGGCAGGTTAAGTTCAAGCTAGAAAACGTCCATCAAACTGCCATTTATAAGCTACAAACTGCCA
Source organism: Centrapalus pauciflorus (assembly GCA_020465985.1). Taxonomy (NCBI): domain Eukaryota; kingdom Viridiplantae; phylum Streptophyta; class Magnoliopsida; order Asterales; family Asteraceae; genus Centrapalus; species Centrapalus pauciflorus. The sequence continues at coordinate 10,810 of JAANYP010007751.1, read as the reverse complement.
CAGGTACCTAAAAACCTCAACAAAATAAAAAATTTACGGAAAATTGGTGTTACTATATAAGTTTTTGGTGACTATTATTATGAAATTTATCGCTTAATTTCTAATTGTCGGTATGTAATTTACTAATGGGAAGCTTTTCTGTCTTTATAGGTTCGGGTAAATGACTGAGATAAACCTCGTCCTCTGTTTACAACAGGACTAATAGGACGAGATAATGCAGTTGTGAGGCATGGGATTCACAGGCTATATTGGTTATATAGTGTAGACGTTTCAGGTTCTATACTCTTAGAAGGGGACAACACGTTTTATTTCACACGGACACGATCCCAAAGTCCTTTTCAAGCATTCATGTATGATTATATTCGGTTAGAAGGTCCCAAGTAAAGTAGTAAACTATAGTTTAAATTGTTTTCCTGGTACTTGCTGCAATTAACAAAAGAAGGCAAAACAATCCCAATGGTAGTTTTGAGTTGAGATGGATTGAATATGATAGGTGTTGTAGATTCTTGAGTGTGTAATATATCTGTCACTTATAAGTTACCAAAACCGATTGACATTTTTCAAGGATTTCCAAAGAGGCACTTTAACACTCTTATGATACAGTGAATGTGGATGTATGTTATTTCATGTAATTGTAATCTATAAGATTTTTCAAGACAAAGTGTTGTAGTATCGGTTTTTCTACAATTGGCTTTGTTGTTAAATTGATTGTCTGTTTCTGAGTGATGTTTTTGTTCATCCAATTTGTTACATGCCCTTCATGCTCGGGTTCATGTAGAAGAGATATCGGGTCTCGGTGTATTCTTTGGTTTCTCGAGCTCTTTTTTACAGTAGTTAGGAGTTTTTTGTTGCTGTATTTTGAGTTCCACATTATAGCAGGTTATTTGTCATTGACTACATCATTGATGTAGTCAATGTTGTTGCATGAGTAGCTTGAAGTAGCATTTCTTTTGTTTTGTTTACTTGTTCCCTTGTAGGTTGTTTAGTTGCTTGGTCATCGGTGTGGCCTCGGACATCTTGCATATAAAGGTTTCTTTCTTTTTGGTTTTGGTTTTCTAATAACTTATTGCCTTATGAAAAATTGAATGTCGTAGATTGTCTAAATTCAAATTTCAAATTTCTGATAAGGTGGCTAATTATCTTTCATTTTTAGTTTGCAACATAATTAACATGAATTGTTATTTTGTCTAAGGACATGTTGGCCACAACGCTCCTCGTTTCCTTCTTTCTTTTAAATATAATGTATTGCTCAACAAAATATGTTATCAAATAAAACTACTTCTTGCTGCCGCCGCTTTGCGCGGGCACTGTACTAGTATATATATATATATATATATGTATATATATATATATGTGTATATATATATATATGTATATATATATATATATATGTGTATATATATATATATATATATATATATATATATATATATATATATATATATATATATATATATATATATATATATATATATATATATATATATATATATGTATATATATATATATATATATATATCATGATGTTTTAATTTGGATGTTCTCTAATTAATATAATCATTTATTTGTTTATTTAAAATATCTAAAATAAGACATCCGAATTGATCATCCGGATTGGGACCATCCGAACTGGGCATCCGGATTGGGACCATCCGAACTGGGCATCCGGATTGGGACCATCCGAATTGGATATCCGGATTCGGATCACACTTCCATCCGAGATGGGTCTGAAATGGATACTTCATCCGAATTCGGGTCCCAACCGAATTCGGATCCCATGACTTAGAATATTTCCAGATTTTGTTCTTGATGTTCCAGTTTTTTCACATACGGGTTTTCATCAAAAATCCTCTGAACACATTTTTATTAACATGCAATTAAATTTTATGTTATATTATCATTGTTGGGATGTTTTTACATTGTTTTCCCTATCTTAAACACATTAAATCATTCAAAATCGTCCAAAATAGGCACTTTTTCGCAAGAACACATAATTTCACAAAATTTCAGATTTCTTGCTTATTTGGACGAATTAATCAACGATTTTTGTTTCTGTAATTTCTAAAGACTTAAATACATGAATCCTATCTATTTATTCAAACATGCAACTCAAATCCATGCTTTAAATCTTTGAATTTTGGTTTTTCTCAAAACCGAAAACTAACCCATATAATTTCGAAATTTGTAACAACCTAACTTTTGACCAAGTTATAATTCAGTATTTTGAACCGATAATGTAATAATATTACATTATTTGAATTATAATTTAATTAAGTTATGAAATATTTAATTAAATTATATAAATATTTATATTATGAATTAATAAATTATTAAAGATAATTAAATAAAAGAGATATAATATACAAAAAGAAAGTGGGTTAACTAGCAAATATAACTAGATGAAGTATACAAACGTGAATTATTATTCAAAAATCAGACTCTCTCTCTCTACTCTCTCTCTAACTTTCTCTCTCTACTCTCTCTCTAACTTTTCTCTAAATTATCTCCTAAACCGACCGTCCGATTATCGAGTTTTGTACGTCATTGAAAAGATCTCGAAGAGTTCTATCCGAATCTGCTATCTCCTACGTGATTTCATACGAAATTTGAGGTAAAAATCGACTCTTAGCTTTTATATTTTTCGGTTTTTTAAGAATAAATTCGAATTTGATTATTTAGTGTGAATAAGGTTAATTTAGCCCGAGTTTTAACTAGATAAAGTATAATATAAACGAATTTAGGCTTTTTGTTTATTAAATTCGTGATTTTTAACTAAGAAATGTATGTTTTAAAGTTATAAATTATGAACAAACTCGAGATGCCAAGAACAAATTCGAAAATACATAGAACAAACTCGAATTTGAGCTAAATTCGAAATTGTATTCGAATTTAATCATCAAACTCGAATTATGTCTTCGAGTTTAGGTAGATGTGTTCGAACTTATCCTCAGATTAAATGGGTCTCGAATTTAGCAACTTATATTTGACTTTGATGATAAAGTCAAAGCTACCTTTTTAAACTTAAGCCATGAAATTGAATTGTTGCCATTAGATTCGAATGGTGGTAGTAGTTGGACATTAAATTCTAAATTTGGTCCTCATGCTATTCAAATATTAACACCTAAAAATTTAATTTATTTATCCATTCGATTTTAGCCATTAATTCGAAAGGGATTTCGAATTTAACACTATGTTTGAATTTAATGTCTTCAAATTTAGCATATATTCGAGTTTAATTCATAAAGTTGAAACTTACTCCCTAAATTCGAATATATTGAATAAAATACATGGACAACGCATAAAATAACAATATAATTAGCAAAATGAGTATATATATTAATATATATATATATTGACCCTTGAGAATTTATGAAACAAAGAATATTAATGAAAGAATAATTTATGAATAAACAAGTTATCAGAATCAGATGAAATAAAGATTTTAAAGAAATATAGATGATGATATTAACATGATATGATATGATAAGTCTGGACAGGTTCAGTGAAATTCTGAACAAAGATTTAAAGATTTAAAGCGGGTCAAATATTTGATTTGACAGAGAACAGATTGAGATAAAATCCTGAGATAACTCAGGTGGCAGATTTTACATTTGTTTGATAAAGACCCCGATCTGTGAGTTATAGATATTCAGATTTAACATGCATGATTTCCGGTTGAGACATATTGTTGATGCTAGATTAATTTGACATTCATTTATCAGCTGGATTGTGACCTGTGCACACCATGGATGGGTGTTTCCCAGTGGATCATGATAGCTATTTGACTTATCACTTCATATGATATTGCTTTTACTGTTCATTTCAGATATTGCGATAAGACTACTGCTATCATGACTTTGATTACGTATGCTTCATCATTGCATATACTTGACATATTGATTCAGCTTGATTAGCCCTGATTGGTCTATTGTTCTAGACCTGGCTATTTCACCAGTTCTATTGAACTTGGTAATGACCTCCGATGTTCCGCCACGTTGATTTACTGGTAGCTAGCCCAGTATGTGGCTGATCCCCACGATTTAAGCGTGAGCGTGACCTGAGCATCATCTGACTCTATGACTTCTATGTCTCAAACATGAGGGCTGTAGCGGCAGCCAAGACATATCACGCTAGACTGATGATCCACTTGACATGCATGTTAATTTGAAAATCTATTTACTCACTAAGCATTGCTTACGGTTGCTACATTAACATTTATACAGGAAAAGACAAAGGAAAGTCACCTGCCAGACCTAGTACTTAGGTCATACAAAGATCAAGACAAAAGTTTCATAGACCTCTACTCAGCAAACCCATTTTGGTACTAATTGGATGACGATATTATGGTGATCTGGGTAGATTTATTTTGATTATATGATGACAGGAATTAGATTAGACTTGTGCCCATTATAAGTTTAATTTAAAATCGGTAATCTGTATTAAACTTAAATCCTAATATTTTGTACCTGTAATTTAATATTCCGCAATTAATTACTCTATCTTAGTTTGATTGATATTGTATTGCATGATGTGGGACCTAGACTCGTGAGAACTGCCCCGTAAGGGGTGGTCTTCACAGGATGGTATCAGAGCAATAGTTTGAGTGAATCAAGTATTACGTGAGTATACTTGGTCTCAAACTGAAGCAATACATATGTATCAATCATTTAGGTGGTTTGAACTGAGATAGGATGTACAGACTGTTAGGATGGGAATAAGGGTACATAGATCTAAGTCTATAAACTAATAGTTGATTGATCTTAATTTTCAGCTAAGATGTCAGGATCAGGATCAGGTGACATACCAAACATGACCCCACAACAAATGTTCGAAATGATGCAACAATTGTTAGCCCAACATTCTGAGCAACAAAACAAAATAATGCAAGAACAGTTTCAGGCCAGAGATGAGGCCGAAGCTAAAAGACGTAATAATAAGAAAAATAAGCGAAAAGATAAGCAAGTCCATAATGACGAATCTGATTCTGATAACTCTACCCCTGAAACCCAAATCGAGCAGCCTAAAGGCTGTAAGTTCAAGGACTTCAAAGCGAGCGGTGCCCTGAACTTTGAGGGTACAGTGAATCCAATTCAGGCGATGGATTGGATCAGCCATACCGAAGAGATTTTCAGAATCTCTGATTGCTTAGAATCAAAGAAAGTGAGTTATGCATCTGCATTGTTTGTTGGAGCTGCTCGTGCATGGTGGAAGACCCAGAGAAGTATCTATGGCGAAGAAATTATTCAGACTCTAGAGTGGAACCAGTTTCTTGATATGTTCAATGCGAAATATTGCCCTATTGATCAACAAGATAAGATGGAGGTTCAACTGATGCAGCTGACCCAAGGAACCAAGACAGTTGACGAATATGAACATGAATTCTCACGACTATGCGGCTACTCCTCGTATCAAGTAGCTACTGAAGAAAGGAAGATAATAGATTCCGTTGAGGACTCAACCCAAGATACCGGCACCCGATGAGCGCAATAAAGTATAAGTCCTATTTAGAAATGGTCGAAGCAGCAAGGCAGATCGAGAGAGGATATCTAGAATATGGCGATCAGCTCTATGCTCCATCAGCAAACCCGACATGTCCATCTCCTCCGAAGAAACAGAGATTTGGCAGATTCTTCAAGCCAAATAAGTCACAACCTCAGCAATCCCAACAATACAGTTCACAGCCGAAAGCCCAAGCCTATTCATTGACGAACGAGCCACGATTTTGCAAGCGATGCAGAAAGTCACACATGGGGCTGTGTAACCCAGATGATATTATTTGTTTTGCATGTAACCGAATTGGTCATAGCAGTGAAGAGTGCCCACAGCAAGGACGTGGATGTGCGAAATGCTGGAAAAGAGGACACTTCATGTATCAGTGTCACAGCGGGCAACGAGGACAGTCACAGTCATCAGCTAGAGGATCTACGATGAAGAGTTCAGCTGCTACTCCGACCGCAAGGACTCGAGCTTTTCAAATAACAGCCGAGGAAGCAAAAGAAACACCTGACGTAGTTACCGGTACGTTCCTGCTTAACTCAATCCCTGCTCGCGTATTATTCGATTCCGGTGCTAGTCGTTCTTTCATATCAACATCTTTTGCTCAAAGATTATATAAGTCCCCATCAAAGCTTCCCGTAGTACTTGACATTGAGACAGCCAGTAACAACTATGTTATGGCTGATTCTGTTTACCGTAACTGCACTCTACTTGTCAATAACATCGTATTCAACCTCGACCTTATCCTGATTCCGTTGAAAGAGTTCGACGTCATCATCGGCATGGACTGGCTAATGAATAACGAGGTTACGATCGTCTGCAATCGGCGAATCATCAGAATTAGGTCTTCAGACTGCCGAGTATTGGAAATCAAAGGCGAGAAGCGAAAAGGTGATCACTGCTTCATTTCTGTTGATAAAGCGTATAAGTATCTATCTAAGGGTCACGAATCGTATTTATGCTACGTCTCATCTGAATCTGACTCTGAAAAGAAAACCCTAGCTGACATTCCTATCGTCTGTGAGATTCCAGACGTCTTTCCCGATGATATTTCTGGAGTGTCACCGGAACGTCAAGTCGAATTCGGCATTGATTTAGTTCCTGGTGCGGCTCCTATTGCTAAAGCTCCCTACAGACTTGCACCTGCAGAAATGCAGGAAATGTCAAAGAAATTGCAAGAGCTGTTAGAAAAGGGATTTATCCGACCAAGTTCATCTCCATGGGGTGCACCTGTCTTATTCGTCAAAAAGAAAGACGGAACTTTCCGTATGTGCATCGACTACCGCGAGTTGAACAAAGTTACTATAAAGAATAAATATCCTCTGCCCACGATCGATGATCTGTTTGATCAATTACAAGGAGCCAGCTATTTCTCGAAAATAGATCTTTGTTCTGGGTATCATCAATTAAAAGTCAAAGATGAGGATGTTCCAAAGACAGCCTTCCGAACAAGATACGGTCATTACGAATTTCTCGTGATGCCGTTCGGCTTAACAAATGCACCAGCGGCGTTCATGGACCTCATGAATCGCGTGTGCAGACCGATGCTGGATAAGTCAGTTATCGTATTCATAGACGATATACTGATTTACTCCAAAACGGAGGCTGATCATGCTATTCATTTGCGGCAATTGCTAGAGTTACTGAGAAAAGAAAGACTCTATGCAAAATTTTCTAAATGCGAATTCTGGCTCAGACAGGTATAACTTTACTAGTCTTAAGCTATTCCTTAAGCGTTCTTTGATTGAACAAAACTTGAAATTCTACTTTGTTGCTTTTATAGATTCTGTTATTATCAAATCCCGTATGTATTCAGCACCTCAATGATTATCTCATGAAACACATGAATAAAACTGGCTCAATAAATGTGTTTAATAAGAAAGAAGACAATATGAATGTTATAATATTGATGAACAGTGGCGGCTGTAAAGGAGATTCAAATTGTAGTCAACCGTGTGTCTCATAAAGTAAACCCTAGGAGCCTTTATAGGCTCATTTAATTAACTTACAAGACTTGGAAACAATGGCCCCTACACTTTACATAAACATGAAATACATAGAAATAAATACAAGACAAATTACAATGATAATAAATATTACAAAATAACTCCTAGGATCGAAATAATTAATCTAACAATCTCCCCCTTTTCGATCACTTAGGAGGTCCTGGAACGCGGGCATGATCTGTAGATTCTCGAAGACCAAGTATGGCGTCGAAGCGTTGGGTTACTTGTCTTGTATGTAGCCGCTCGTTCAGGTAGTCTATGCCGCTGAGTGTATTCTGTATCTCCGTAGGTGAGCATCTCTGATCAGGATCTGGTTGAGCATCATAATCTTGTACTTTCTTTGTGAGAGCAGCTCGAACCAGTCGAAGTGTACCATCGGAATAGCAAGGTAGATCCTCAAAGCGCATATACCTTTTGTAGCCCTTGTAGTTCACAAAAATAACACCCGGATCTCCTTTAAGTATAACTCTGTAGGCCGGGTGGTGGGCTAGGAGAAAGCTGTCTTATTCCGGTGCACGTAGCCCTACCTTAACCATAGCACTTTCGATCGCCATCTGAAAATCTCTTAGGCACATTATTATCGATCGGCGATTCATGCTTCGTACTAGGGCTCCTACTGCGGTCATCTGCGATAGACGTTTCTTGATGCGATTTTTCAGACTATTGTGAAGGAATTCAACTTCATCCGCACTTATGAAGTCAAGATCATACTCGAAAATGTCATCTCCCGTCCCATCTTCTCTTTCCACTTGGTAGGAGGGATAGAAGACTCTGGCTCTTTTGCACATCGTGATTGTCTTGAGCTTTTTGATCTTTGACTTTGACACCTTAGACCTTTGTTCCCGGAGCATCAATTGGTAGTATTCAGCCTGTTCAGCTTTGGAGACATTTGTAAGTTCCATGAGAAGGCGTCTGCTGAAGGCTCCAGGCTTCTTTCTGAAAACCATCTTGAACCTTTCTTCAAGATATGGATTTTGAAACTTCTCCGGGGGAAAGTTCTGCAGAAATTCTTTCAGGCCTTGAACGGGGGGTTCTTCGAATTCAGATCTTTTGGCTTCAAGAAGCTTTATAATTGTCCCCCGCCGTTCTTGACGCATTTGGTCTTTTTCTTCCTGCGGCAGTGTACGAACTTTTCCTTTGGTGTAGTGGTCTACCCAGAATAAATCGTCTTTTCTGTACACTCCAGGACCCTCCGGAGTCTCATCGAAGCAGTCAACCCTTTTTGTTGGGGAGGGACCTGAGCGTTGGGTTTGTTGGACTGGTGGAGGGCTTGGGGATCTTGGTGGGCTGACTGTAATGTGGGATTCTTTTAGTGATGGGGGAGCTTGGATGGATGAGAGTATGTCTTCCTGTTGGGCTCTGGGTGGTGAATTCAGGAAATCGAAGGAAGAGGATGAGGATTTTTTGGTTGGAGAATCAGGTTCAGGCTTAGGAGTTAAAAGTGGTTGGGTGTCCTCGGTATCAGAATCAGAATCAGAAACTAATATGATTTCAACCTTCTCGTGTGGCTCCTCAAATTCTACCATGGCTGTCATTGGATCCAGTGGAGCTGGACCCTCGACCATCGGCTCGTCTTCTATTAGCATGTACTCCTGAGCCTCCTGTGACTTTTCCCCCGACCCCTGAAATTCAGACCCCTCGGCGGTCTCTGCTCCCCCTATACCCAGCATGGGCTCCTCAAATTGTACTTTTCTGCGCTTCTCCCCCTCATGACGATCAGGGTCGTCCTGGTCGTCATGTTTTCTTTTGGGGGCTTCGGCCTGAGTGCGGCACTGAAGATCTATAACCGCCGACTCAAGGCGATCCATCCTTGAATTTAGCTGCTCTTGGACTTGAAGGATTAGGCGATTAAGTGCGTCCAGTTTGTCAGAGAGCTCCGCCATTTGAAGTTGGACTGAATGGGATCCTGGTGAGGGGCCGGCTTCGGAGGCGACACCCTTACCCTCTATAAGAGAAAGAAGGGTGGTATGTCGTTCCTCGGCTGCCTCCCTTTGGGCGTCCAGGTCAGCCCGGGTGGTAACTCCGGCAGCACGTAATGCTGCCGTTAACATCTCCAAATTGATGGGGAGATGGCCGGAAGTGGACGGCGTAGATTGAGCCACTCCCGGTCTTCCTTCCGTCATCTCTGGCTCCACTACGGGATGCTCAGATCTGGAAGTTTCGGGAGCTGCCACGGAGGCAGCTCTTGGGGATGCCACAAAGGCATCGTGCACGGTGTCTATTTGTGGGGATGGAATCGTGGGCGAAGGAAGGTCGGTCACGTGGGGAGGAGTGTGACCTCTTTCAACACCGCCACTCTCCGAATGAGAGGGCGATGGCGTGTGTGGAAGATCCCCGTGGAATGAAGTGGTTTCCCTTTGAGGGGAAACCAAGTGGATGGTTGGGGTTGTTGCGACCGCTGGACTAACGGTCTTTTGAGTAGGAGTCCGGCTAATGGGGCTTGGTTCTCCCTCAGATTGCATATCCCTCGGCCTTACGACAGAGACGGTTCGTTCAGAATCCGCCGTCTCTGCCGTCTCACCTACGGCTCCCTCCCTTACACTCTCAGCCTCCCTCTCACCATAACCCAGTGATTGTTGTACATCCATCCTTTCTCCCTTGTTCTCACTATCTTGCTGCTCACCTTCGGACTGGTTAGTCTCAGTCGATTCAGACTGAGACTCATCCGGATAATTTTCTCTCATATATTCCCTTACCCGATCTGTACCCCTCGACCTTGTCAGAGTCGATAATGGAATTTTCATCACCTGTACTGTCGGGGCCCCCTTTGGCAAAGTCAGTTTCTGGATAGCCACGGTTGGGTAGACATCAGCTTCTGGACGCTCATGAATGTCTTCGTCCTGATCCATGGCGTATTGTATGATGAGTTGAAGGAACCGCTAATAGGGGACATACTTGCGACCTTTCTTTGTGCTCCTTTCCACGTGGACTCTTCTTAATTCTTCAAAGATGAAAGCCGCATAGTCCACGTGTCGGTCGTAGGCAAAGCCAGTGAACATGGCTAAAACCTGGGCCGATGCTGAGTCATGACCAGAATGTTTGGCTGTTAGGCACTTGTTGAGCACATCGAAGAGAATCCTCCAGTGGGACTGAAGGTTTTTGGTGCGAATGTCGGATGGTTTGGTAAGGGGTCCGTCATACCCTAGGGTTTGAATTTCAGATAGGGCTTCTGAGACGGATGGGTTTGGATCGAACGAGTCAATGGAGGGAAGATAGTCTTGGATGGGAAGACGAAGGATGTGACGGATGGCTGCGGTTGTGACTTTGACTGGAACGTAGTCAATGGTGGAGGCGAAGTGAGGTTCAGG